>JAQLOL010000025.1:11729578-11763084 GCA_029783665.1 Naso thynnoides | reverse complement strand
CTTGGATATAAGACTGTCACTGAAAAATGTGAATTCACACACACACACACACAGAGCATGGCATACACAATGCACACACACACACTTGTACAGAGGGGCAGTCTGGAAACACTCTGTCAGGTCAAGTAAAGCGTGGCCTACTATTGCAAAGGCCAAAAATGACTTTCCAGTCATCACAGGGAGACAGCTGATGCATCATACTGTAAACAAACTGTATATCACGAATGAGTCAATGGGTGCACAAACACGATCCCTGTGAAGCGATGAGGAGGCTGTAACCATCCTCAAATGAAGATAGGAGACAAATAAATGTCATATTTCTATCATGTTTTCAATTTTTCCCCAGCATTGAAAGTTCGACCGATGCCCTTTAATGTACATCATCTTGCTGCGTCCTCTTTTCCCACCATGGTGAAACGGCACCTGATGGGAAAATCGGCGTCACGTACTGCTTGTCTTAACTCCAAACATTTGGATAACAGTGGATATTTGCTGCATTTTCTTTTGTGACGAAGTTTGATTCAAAATTTGGCTGTGAATGTGAAAACCTGACTACAGACACGCACGAACAAAGAGGGAGAGCGAGGAGGAGAGACCAGGGAAAAGGAAGAAAGCACTTTGGAGTCTGGGTGTGAGATTAGGAGACCCTCATTCACAGACATAAACTCATGGTGTGGTTTGAAAATAATTAGTGGTGGGTCTCGTATGCGCACGCTCGCACACTCATTCACGTATACACACAGAGTTGCCAGTCCAGTGGTGGGCCTACACAGACAAACAAACACCCGCCAAATGATGAGTGCCCGGTGGCAGTGAGTGGGTGGTGGAGTTGTTGTGGTTCAAAAGGGTCATACTCTGTTTTCTCGGGTCAACAGTAGAGAAGAAAAGCAGACTAAGGAGGCGAGCAGGAGAGGAAGGGGAGGAAATAGATGAGTGCGGTTGGACGTAGGGAGATATTGACACACTCGCTCTTTTTAATTTCCCACATCAAAGGGCCGTTTGAAGACACAGCTGGGGAGAGAAGAAAAGAAAAAGTGAAGTTAGTCACTCTCCCTCATTCCCTCTCTGGGCTGCCTCTCATGATGGGGGTCTCCTGGGTGGTTCTGAGGCACATGGTCGTCTGTTAGGCCATCCGCCAGCACTGATCACTCACACACCATGACACCGGATGGGTGTCCTTTAAGTGTGTGAGCGTGTGTCTGCGGGAGTGTGTGCGCACGTGCATAGATGTCAGCGCGCAAAATAAAAAGTGTTATGTATCTTTGTTTACTGACTTCATGTGTGTGAGAGTGCGCGCACACCCTGGCACATGCCTGTTGGAAAAGGGGGAGTCCAGGGTTTGTGTAAACGGGTGTGCATACAGTATATGTGTGTAATTATGGGTATGTGGTGGTATAAGTGCGGTGTCTGTATATCGTGCATGAGCATCAGTGTTTGTGTGTGCGTCTGCGTGTGTGTTTGTGTGTGGCCTTCATATGCTACCCATTACATCACCAATCTGTGTAAACCACCATAGGAGGAGAAACAGAGTGAGACACTCAGACTGCGACCTCAAAGACATCAGAGAGGAAGGGGAACCTGTGACAGGGCCTGCCAGGCCTCGCCGCCAGACAAACTTTACTCACACAAGCTTCACTCATTTCGGTCATGCTTTACACTGGCTTTCCTGTGCGCCATGGCATGTATTCACACATTATTACGCAGGCTTCAGATCATTTGAATGCCTCACACTCTTTGCACACCTTTTGCCTGCCTGTTAATCCGCACAGCTGCGTGACTCATTCGCCTTCTGCCAGCCACTTTAAAACTTTGATTGGAACACACTCAATGTGAGTGTAACTGTAATATCCTTCATACTTTATTTATCTGACGGTGAAGAACTTGTGCAAGAATAGAATTTTTTATGTGGGGATTTTTTTTCATTGTTTACTTTGGTGTGATTAAGGTTGTAGTTTGATTATGAGAACAAATACCAAATCTGCCCATTCTGTTGATGGGGGTTTTCCCATAAGTGTTTGCTGTCACGGGTTAATTTCCATGTCCAGGTGGATGATAAAGTCGTCTTGTGGCTTCGAGGGTTAAGTCTCATGTTCCGCTTACCTTCAGTGCAAATGTTGGCCGTGCTGACGCAACACTACCTGGATGGTAAAAGAGATTATGGGAAAAGAAGTAGTAATAAATTCATAATTTTTATGTTGCGCCCTCATTTCCTCTAGGGGATTCCAGCAGGGCTTGAGTACACAAAAACGCGACGATTATGTTCAAAGGGGAAACCAAAGGTCAGACCTAATACTATTAATATTTACTCTCCTATAACAGGATGCTTTCAAGTTTCCCCATGACCTTCTCCACCTCCTCTCTTCTTCCTCTCTACTCCGTCACTCTGTCCTTCATTCATTCTCTTCAGCCTGCTGCCAAGTGTGTGATTCTGACAGGGTGTCCTATCTGGAGGTAGTGGAATGTAACTAAGTACATTTGCTTAAATACTATTCTTAAGTTCAGATTTACGGTACCTGTGCTTTACCTGAGTATTTTTTTCTCATGCCACTCCCCACTTCTGCACAATTATTATATGACAGCTTATTGCATTAAAATCCTGGAGCATACAGTTTCATTCTAAGTTAAACTATCAGATATTATGCAAAAATTGATTGACAGAAAATTAATTGACAACCATATTGATAATCTCTCAGTCTTTTTGTATGCCAAACATTTAACAGTTCAGCCTCTTAAATGTGAGGATTTGCTGCTTTTCCTTTTAATTATTTGAATAAATTTCACTTATTTTTCATTATTTTTATACAAAATTGTTTTGCCACAGGGGCCATTTATCTGCGTTGAGTGATTTTACTTAGAATACTTCAGCTGCGTTTTCCTGATTGTGCTCACATACTTTTACTTAAATAAGATAATGGAGTATTATATGTTGTGGTTTGAGAACTTTTACTAAAATAAAGGACCTGAATAGTTTCTCCACCACTGCTATCTGGGGAATTGTCATGGTAACCCTTACCCTAACTCAGTACCCGCTGCCATCATCGGCCGATCTCCTCTCTTCCCCCCTGCTTACCCCCTCACTTCAACCTACGTCAGAGAGCAAGTGAGTGTGTTAATAGTTCAGGGGGGGCTGGAGGAAGAAATAGTGACACACAGAAGGGGGCTGCAGTCATTGGGCAATAAACTGACGTCTCTGACTCTCTCTTTCTCACTGTCTGTGATCAGTGTTTAAGTGCTGTTGTCTTCTTTCGAATGGATATATGGAAGAACCTCCCCTCGAGCCCCCCTCCTCCTCCCCTCCACCGGCGAGTCTTTGGTTGAGAACACTCCCCACGGACATGATATACTAATTGTGCATGTCAATTGCTCTCTTCCTTTTTCATGTGAGCTGCCTAGTTGAGGCAGATATGGCTGTTGCGCATCTGTTGCTTTGCCTTTTTATTAGACCATTAAAAGGGGACATTAACCGACATCATTACTGCAGGTTTCCTCCACTGGCTCAGCTCACAGAGGGCAGGATGCAGGGATGAAAGGGAGAGCATAAGGTGAACATCTCCTGGCAGAAACTAGGGGAGCAAAATGTTGAAATCAGTTTTCTATAAAAAACTTTTACAAGACCCATTTTGTTTAGAAACCAAACTCTATGGTATTTGAGAAAACACTGTGTATTTGTGTAAGAATGCATGAGTGCGTGCGCGTGTCTGCCTGCAGGAGTCAGCTGACTGCACCCCCCCCCCAACAAGCTGTGTTGCTCACCTGCTCACGTTCCCCTCTCACTGCGTCCAGGCAGTTTTGCGTCTGCCAGTGAGGAAATCTCTGAGTGTATTAGTTGAAGCAATAGGTCACAGACAGAGTGTGAGAAGGAGAAGAGGAAGGGGGGGTTGTGGGGGGTGTACAGCGGGAAGCAAGCAACCCACGCAAAGGGAACTTTTTACTGTGCAAACACTCTTTCCATCTACCCTGCTTGCTCCCTCCATCTCAGACCGGTGTTAATACACTGGAGAGCCCTGGCCTGTCTCAGAGCTCCCGCTTTCTCCTCTGTGTCTCCCTCCCGCTCCTCTCACCGCCATTCTCAGTCGCCCTAAACATTCTTTCCTCTCCTGTCATTGCGTGTCCTGTCTGCATCCCTCTCTCTCGCCATCTCTTCCTCCTTTCAAAGTGCTTCCCCTCAGCCCCGTCTTACTTTCTCTTTCACACATTCACTCGTTTCCACTTCGCATCCATCTCTCCTTCTGGTCGATGTGTTTTTTCCTCTGGTGCAGTCTGGTATGCAGGAGGATCAATAAAACATTAAAAGGACAAGCTTTAAGCAATCAAAGCATATGTAATTAAGCATATGCATCACATGGCTGCCGTATCTCTGCAACAGTGACCACGCACAGAACTTTTCATAAGGGAGCGAAGTAAAAGTTTGTGTGCTATTTTTGGTACATTCCTCAGCGTGCAGAATAGTTATCCGGGAGACATTACTTGTGCATTCTCTGTCCCTTTGTAAGTCTCGCACCGTTTCTGTGGTGAGTTACTATGTACTACATCTGTGTGTGCCTGTGAGTGATGTATACTGTATCAGAGCTGACCGCTACTTGCCGACGCGCCGTGCGTCTGCGTCAGCCACACACTGAGTCTGTTGTCATGTTATTCTACGGAAGCTGAGAGCTGCTGACAAACTCTCAAGGGAAAGGGGGAGAATGTGTGTGTGTAAGGGGGTAGTGGGGCCTGGAGAGATGACTGGGAAAGAGTGAGGGGAGCGGGAAGACAAAAGGAAGAGGACTCGTGTGACGTCACAGTTGGCCCTAGTGAGTGACTTTGTTAATGTGACGTGACCTCAGTCACATGGGGGGAGGGAGGATGCCCTTTGCCAGACAGATGGACACACACATAGACACAAACAAACTCACAGAAGCACACATATGCTTACGTCTGTTAGACGGTTCACTCCAGCATTTACAACAATTTATAACTCCCTACCGCCTTTAACCTAACACGGCCTGGCTGTCTCTGTGAATGCTGACGCACATCAGGCCCCTCGATCATTGGCCATTCATTAAGTTAACGCTCGTTAGGCGATGACAATCATAAATCAACCTCCCACGACAGTGATAGCAGATAACACAACTTATAACACAGCACATGGCCAGCTGTATTGATTCTGCTGCTGTTCCGCTGACCACTTCCTGTGCGTCAGCCATGTGGAGTGTGTAAATTTCATCATAACTAAGAGCAAACACAGGAAAGGAAATTTCATATCCGCACGTTGTCAATGTTTATGTTTTGAAAGAACATTCAGACAGGAATCGGACAGCTGAGCACAACAGTTTGAAGTCAGAGTGCATTTGAAAATGTTTGTAAATCAAAAAGTCTTCACTGCACATTCAGTAGGCTGTGCTTTGACCGCACAGGGAGGGGAGGCAGCCCTCAAGTTCACTGAAATGTCAACTTTGGTTTGAAGTGACTTTGACTTAAAGCGGTGCAAGCGAGGCACAGAAGATACACTGTCTTCCCTTTTATAAACTGAAATTTCTGTAGCTGTTGTCGTATCACAGTTTGTTTTTCTTGTTTTTTCTCATGTGGAAAGAAAATGTTACCGTAAATGTTTATATAAACTGTGAACTATCTATCCCTCATGCTTCTTGGACATACTATCTTATCTCTGGAATAGCAAGTGAAAAGATATGGAAGTAATGTGTTTGCGTGCATTCTTCATAACCACCATTATCATTATCTCCAGCTGACAAGTCTGAGTCTGACAGCCATCTTTCACTTGTACATCTGCATGACCTGTCACAAACCGGATGCCTCCTTAGTTTTATTTTTTTGACCTTTTTCAATGTGGGAGCTCACAAAAGCTTTGTTTAGCGTGCAGTTACAAAGTCACCTTTATCCTTGTAGGGCTGTGACTAAGAGGAATGACATGAAAGTTATTCTAATCTCTCTATTCTTGTTCCCAGTGTTTTAGTGCACTTTGACCCCCGGCTGCTCCCAATTAGCCACAAACTTCTCTGTCAGTAGATATTTAAAAGCCTTTCATGCCTTGTTTTATCAATAACAGTCTGTGAGTCAAGGACTCAGAAATGAAAGCTATTCAGAATTCTCTATTTTTGGCACAGAGTTCACACACATTACCATGACGCCCCCGCCGCCACTGTCTTCTCCCTCCCTTTTCTCCCTCTCAACCCTGGCTGCTCATCCTCTTTCTTCATCAATCACACTTCCCATTCTCATCAGAAGGTCACCGCTGGATGCATGAATGGTGTCAGTTGGCCTCCTCGTCTGCCTTGTATTACAGACGCCTTCGCATCTGGCTGGACCCCCGGTAGTGCCGGGAAGCATGCCAGGAATGCAAGGAATGGTCCGGTGAATGATAAGAAGGAAATTCCCCGCAGCAGACTGGACTAAAAGCCTAGAAACAACAGACTCACAGACAATCACTAGGGAAAAATGGAAGGGATGACGACAAAGAGTGGGATGGGAGGAGATGGGACAGGATGCCTGGACAGACGTAGGTCCAGGTTTGACACTAAGACAATAAACAGTGACAGTGGCTGTTCTGGAAGCTGAGAGTGACGACGAGGATGGGAGGGTGACATAAAAACAGGTGGGATGGGTTGGGATGATTGGAAGGAGATAGGTGAGACAGTCATGAGTAAAAGAGCCAATGACCAGTGATGGAACTGGGATTAGAAAAAACATGTGATGCCATGGAAGAGAATGACTGGACAGAGATAGCGATGGCCAACACCTAAAACAGATCACATATCTAAAGGTTGCTGGGTGGGACAACTGTGGGACAGGAAGAAGGCATAAAGATAGAAGGATGTCACAGGAAAGGCGATCCCCTTTAATTGCGCCATGATTGGTTGACAGTAAGTAGGAAGACGACCACACACACACACACACACTTCACAAAAAGATTCTAGCCTGGTGAGTCTCTAAATTTGACTGACAGCACCTCTTAATGACTCAGTGACCTGACCTCTCTACTGTACTCCCACACTGTGCCATCTGCAGAGGCTTTCAAGCTCAGCTTGAACAGCCAAACCCTGATCCAGATTAGCTTCTCCTCTGTAGTGGCCTACTAAATCTGACTTTACATCGGTGTCTACTAACAAGCCAAGTCTACATCCCTTTTGTCTGGCTGCTGGTGCTGATTTGAGGGCAGCCAGTCGGTAATTGTTTTGAGCTGCTAAATTGCACCAGGAGGGATTGGATTACCTACCACCAAGGTGCCCCACCACCCCTTTCTCACTTCCCTGTTTCCCCTGGATTACATCAGAGTTCAGGCTCCTTCATCTGTGAGTAAGCACATACCTCACAGTCACACGGGAGGCCAGAAACATGCCTAATGGTGGATAATAGGATATATTGAGGAGGGCAGAAAGTGTAAACAGCCCTACTTTTATTTGATTTTCTCATTTTCTCTATTGCAGAGATAAGAAGGGCCGACGTTGGTTGATGTGATCTACTTTCTGTGTGTGCATGCTGTTGTGTATCTGTGCTTTTTGTTCCTATCTGGCCTAAGCCCAGTCTTTTCTGTGTTCAGATCATAAATAATGAACAACCTAGAAGGAAATGAAACATTATCCACATAAAACTCCTCAGGGTGTCTTTCCTCGTATGACAGTGATTCATCCCTGTAATATCATAATCACAGCATAAACCTTGGCCAATTACAATAACAAAATGAAGATAGATAAATAATATTCCAGCCACAATCTGGGCTTCTTTTCTCAAAAGCTACATACTAATTAATCTTCAAAGTAGAAAGCATTCTTGCATGACAAAGCGAACCCTCTAAGTCGCCACTCGGAGATCGCTTTCCCAGGTCAGATCAACATTGTAAAGCTCAGCAGAGACACACTGAGTGCAGAACATTATGATGAGGGGCAATACATGAGATGTTGTTTGTATTTTACGGTGTGGTGGTACAGAACATATTGGAGCCAGAATTCGAACCAGTAATCGTAGACAGTTCTGCCTCACTCTTGTATGTTTAGGTCAAATCCTCGTGTAATGACTCTGTGCGGTTCTCTGGCTTTTTGACCCTTCTGAATCAGCTGACACAAAACAGATAGGTGGGTGTGTGAGATCTGAAGTGAGGCAGTGAAAGGCAAATCAGACGAGAGGTAATTCTGTTTTGTTGTTTTTTTCCTTTCTTTGGTAACTCCATGAAAACGAACCCCTGGGAGGTTTGGACGACTGACATCTGAGGTGGAGTCCTGAGCAGCCGAGCAGGAGGGAGAGTGTTTTCATGTGTTTATGTGTGTGTTTTCCTTCACTACTGGGACTTATATATATGGCTGCAGGGCTGACTCTCTGGTCTGCAGCTGAATGTGACGGGGGTTCACTCAGGGGTATAGGAACAGGCCCCGGGGACGACCTGTGGAACACCCCCATTATTCTCGAGGGAGAGATGCCTTTAAGGTGCGGTCCCCCACCACCCTTCACCTCCAATGTGCCAGATCAGTGAAAGGCAGAAACCCAGAGAGTATCCCTGACACTAATATGGAAAAAAGCCTGTTTGGAACGAATATAAGGGCAAATATTATTCTTCCTGAGCGTAACCACGGCGAGCACCTCTGACCTGGCAGAGAAAGTGCTGAAACAAAAAGCCCAAAGACTTTTTCTGCTCCATCAAAGGAGAGCTGCATAAAATAAACATGGCCATCAGATTACCACGCTGAACACGGGGCCGCGTTAGCCCTCGCCGGCCGCCCTGCCGCCCAACCCCATTGCTCTATGGGAGTTAAGTGTGGGGTCCGCTCAGTCAACACCATGACGCAAAATGGAACAAGCCTCTGACAGAAGCCCCAGGCTGATGGAATAAGGCCCCTACCCACAGGCCCACAGGCCCCCTGGCCCGAGAGAAACACACTACGCTAGAACGAGAGAGCAAGGCAGAAAAACAGGACGAAAGGAGAGGAAAAGAGGGAAATGCTAGATGAGAACATTTTAAAAGAGGAAAAGACCACCAGTCCCAAATTGGTGGCACTGGCTCTATCCCAAATTGAGCAAACACATAAACGCTACTCCTGCTGCTCTTGAGAGGCGGCAGCAGCAGGCCAGGACAGACAGCCGCCAGTGGAGGGAAGGCCGAGGCAGGGCAGGGCAGGGCAAGGCAGGGTACAGTGGTTGGTGGTGGTGGTTGTAGCTGCCAGTGAGACTGTGAGGCTTAGCTGGCTAGTGGTTCTAACAGTGGACAGCCTCAGCCCGGTGGATCTGACCTCACAGGGGTTCTTTTATATCCCTGCGTGTCCCTGTGTGCATTTGTGTGTAGGGGCATGCATGCCTGCCCCAGAAAAAAAAATGTGTTTTTATGTGTGCATTTCACGTTCGGGTGACGTAACCAGGAGAAAACAGATCAGCCCCTTGAGGAAGACCAAGGCTTTTCTTTTGGCCTTTTAGTCATCTCACTGAGGCCCCGCTGTCCATTTCACCGCACCTAAAGTCTGCAGACACAGTCTGTTGTCTGTCTGCATCTGACTGATTTCCCTCCCGGCATCTCTGACCTTCTGACTGCTCATCTCAAACCTCATGCAGCTTCCTGCGACCAAAGAGAGATTCCCCTGCTCCCTTGTTTCCTTTCTGGCCTTAAAACAGGACATAGCTGGAGCCATTTCCAATATTCTAGTCTCACTTTGTTTCAGACTAGAGCTGATTCCCTCGTGACTGTGTCTTGTACAGACAGGCCCTCAAATATTTTCAGTCTGAGACCCAAAACAACAAATTTAGCTTTATTTTATGTAACAGCTACACTCATAAAAGCAATATTGCTCCTCTTGCCATTGACACAAAGATAAACCAAGGTTTTCCATGGGTATAAGGAAACAGATGCTATAGTATGTGGCAATGATTGACTTCAACCCTCATACTTTCCTCTTCAATTTCCTGATAATACATGTCTCACGACCTCCATCAGTAGCCTCACAGTCATCATATTCTGCCTGTTCCCCTGACGTAAGACTTAAAAAACCTCCCTATACTGCTTGCTTTTAAATGACGCAGGGCTCAGGTAAAGTGTTACCAGATCACAAATAGATACTGAGGCCATGACAGGTTGTAGCTGTTAGTGTTAAGTGTGAGAGCCACGGGCCCTCTCTGGTTCCTGAAAATGACTCCTGTGTGTAACAACAATGAACACAATCACTGTGGTCCACTGGGCCTCACACCAGCAGCATTGCATTACTTTGCCTGCCTCCCTACTGTTCTCCTTTTCTTTTCATCCTTCTCTCTTTTCTCCTCTGACTCAGCTGTTTTGTAGGAAACTCCGTCCCTTTGAAGAAGGGAAGAATCTTTCATTACTCGACAACAGGGAGAGAGCAGGAGATGATAGGGAGAGAATAACTGCCCCATTGTCTTCACACACACCCCTCCATCCAGCAATGATAATTGTGTTGAGCTAATTACAGAGAGCTGCTACAACAGGTGTGGGGCTCTGCACCTGGGTAAAAAGGTCTACATAGAACGTGTGTGTGTGTGTGTGTGGGCAGCATAGAAAGAGGATTGTGTGTATGACTATGAAATTCTGGGTGAAAGTGGCTATGACACTTTGTCTGTGTCAGTGATTGAGATCACAGAAAACTGTGTGTGTCACGTGCTTACTAAACCTTACATGTTACTTAATAGTGCTCAGACGTTGTTCACTGTATTGTATCACAGACTACTGTAATATCACACAATCAGCATGGACCCATACCAGTCTGAACCCCATCTGTGTTTAATTATAAAGCTACAGACTACATCTGTTTGACATTACTGGAAAAGTTGAAATTAGCACACAAACACAGTCTCACTCTCACTCATACACCACACTGAATTTCAAATGAGAGTGATTACAATCACTTAATTGATAAGTGTAACCACAAAGAGCCTCTTCTCATGATTCATAATCTATAACCACTCTCTCTCAATGGCATGTCAGCACAGCAAGAAATCTGGGAGACAGAACCGGAGGCAACAGTGATGATGTAAGCAGTAGTCTCTCACGGGACTGATGTTTTTTTGAGCTTTTTACCGTAAAAGAATTCATCTGAGAAGTTGACCGGAAGAAAAGAAGCCATTTGGTTGAATGCCAAAGGAGGAGGATGATAACTCGGGTTTGTCGGGACGTCATAGAGCTTCACTCTCAAAACAAAGAAAGTGGTTCCTGAAGACATCTGGCTGACTAGACGGTGAAATTGACTGGATATTACAAATTTGTGACAGTTCAAGTTCAAGCTAAGCTGTTACTCACTCTTGATGATATCACCTGTCTGTCTGTCTGTCTGTCTGTCTGTCTGTCTGTCTGTCTGTCTGCCTGTCTGTTCATGACAGCCACTTGCTACTTGATGCTCGGTGAGCTGGCCTTTTTTTTATTGGGTCAGGGGAATGTACCACATTAATGAAATGGGGAAACCCTACCAATCAGACCACTTTAATGCGTCACATCAACCAAAGGGAAATTAAAGTCTCCCCTGCTCTTAAACCACCAGCTTTTACCATTACGAGCGTAAAACATCTTAACTTGATGTAGTTAACCTTTGTGTGTGGTCATCTCTGTCTCATTTGCTGGTTGGAGTCATGACCCTTTGTAAAAGTCTGCCGTTATTACAGGAAATGAGCCTACAGAGCAGACGATAATGTTATTGTATGATCACCTCCTTAGTCAAGCGGTTCTACCTGCAGACTCATCATTTAACGTCAGAGGGGAATGAGTCCTGCATTGCCACCTTGTGGAATATTCCTTTGGTGTCTGAGGTGAGTGCCAAGCCTGAGGGGCCTTGCTGTGGGAAACAAGCCTGTCAAAGATCAAGAGAAAACTGTAAGTCTTTACAACAAGAATTTAGTGTTTTATTAAAAACAGGTAGTTGAAAAACATACATGGGAGCCAAGTAAAGCAGTCACATAAAGCACAACACTGCATGGTCTAACAGACATGATGTTTTACTCCCTATTTTAAAATAAACTCTAAAAAGACAAACGAGGCCAATACATTTCTTTTACTTGAAAATATCTAAATGAGTAAATGAACTGATATAAAACTGTCAGTGAAAAACAATGTAACACAAATGCAGAAAATGCGTCCACTTTGCGATTTTTAGGTCTGGTGTGCAGTTTGGTTTGCTGTTTCTGGTGATATCCTTTTACTTCTTTGAGACATTCATAGAGAGACAAATATGGGCTTCCTTAAAGCCGAGTCCTCTGATTGGCAGGGAGCTCATCCTGGTCAAGTCCCCACAAGAAGGTGCGGAGACGCGTCACTTCCTTTTGCAGCTCAGGGCTTGGTATTGGCTGGAAAAGGTCAAGGCGTGGAGTCTCATTTGGCAGGATTAGAGGAGGGTGGTCCAGGAAGCTCTCAAAGATGTCTAAAAGATCAGAAAAGAGAAAGAAGCATTTGACTTAACAGATCATTTCACAGTCTTAACTGCATGGTTAGTTTTAATTTATGCATGCATAACCTCCACTCAGCTCTGTGCCTGGGGATGGGGCCCAGGATGCTGGTGGGGCTCTGGTTGGACCCAGCTTGTAATGGGTGAGCAGGTGGTGCAACTGAGAAGGGCTTAACAAGTTGTGGTCCTCCTGCAGACTGGTCCAGGATGACTGGAAGGTGGCAGGTTGATAAAGAGGGAAAAGTTAAAGTTCTGTTTTTTAATTCTAGGTCGAGGGCTGAGATGACCCACTGCAAATGTAGCTGTGTTACCTGGATAAGTCGAGTCTTTGGAATGCACAGGAAGTTGACTGTGACTGACAGTTTCTTCATAAACTCAGAGGCTATGTCTCCTAATCCCGCCCCCTGTAGCCAGTCCAGAACCAGGTCCAAGTTTGTACGGATCTGAACAGCTCTGGACCACGAAAACAGCCCATCTAAATAAAAGAAGTGGGTGCAAAGGAGAACAGAAGGGATTAAATTTGTCAAAAAAAAATTTAAATTGAATAGAAAAAATAGTTTTAAAAAAATAATAATAAGATTTGTGTGTTATCAAGAAGAGTATATGTAAACCTCAGCCCATAAGATGTGATACTGAGGAACTTTCTAAATTTGTTTACACTTTCGATGAAGCCTGTCTCTGTATTGCATTAAAACACATGATGAACATATATAACACATAAGAATGCATTATGAACGCACTTACAATGCATCTTATGTGGTTATGGTTATGGTCAGGGTTATGGTTAACCCTAACCTTGCTAATAACTATGACTATGCAGCACTATAGGCACATTATAACTAGTGTTTGGCAAGTTACTCTGAAAAGGTAATAAGTTACTTATTACTGATTACTCTTTATAAAAGTAATGTATTTACTTTACTTATTACTTTGTATCAAAAGTAATTAGTTGCATTAGTAGTTACTTTACTATATGACTTTTGCAAGCCAACCGACTTGTGTGTCACTAAAAAAAAGTGACACACAACCTGTTTTGCCAGTTCCCGAAGCTTAATCCACTTTATAATACAATCTGAGGACAGATTTTTTTTTTGTTAGAGATTAGGAGTGCTGCCAGTGCCAGTATGTAGATGGTCCTTCCCAGTAACACAGTGGCTACTGACCTACTTGGATCAGTAATTGTAATGTAATTACTGTTTTGGCAGTTTCAGTCGCTTACTTTACTTTGTTACTGAGAAAAGTTATAAAATTACAGTAATGCGTTACTGCCCTACCCTGATTTTAATGCATTATAAGTATGTTTATAATGCATTATAGATGGAGGAAAAATAATAATAATCTCCTGCCTCTACATTTTTAATTGGTCTAGTATGACCAAAAGCTTACTGTAAGCAAATAACAGAAGCTACTGATATTGCTGTATAAATGGCATAACTGTAGGCCATGACTTTCCTCTACTCTTCACAGGCTCATATAACCTCTGCCCCCTCACCTCTCTCCAGCAGAGTATTGAGCAGGGAGGTGTTGGTGAAGAAGAAGAGGTAGCCAAATGTTTGGGAGGTGAGTGGCGGTGACAGACACGCCTCACGGGACAGCATCAGGGAACAACGATACACCTCCACCAGCCCGGCAACTTTGGGGGGTAAGGCAGACACATCGTCCATGTCTTCTCCTTCTTTTTTCTCTTCTCCCTCTGCACTCTGAGCTCCGTCCTTGTCCTTTTCCTTCTCCTCGCTGGAGAATGGGTTGGTGTCCAAGAGAGCTGGAAGGAGTGAGTACAGGGTCTGTGTGGACAGAGAGGAAAGAAATCTGAGTTCATTTGTTTAAAAAATTAGGGGTAATTGCTAAAATATGTAAATAATATTGAATGGATTGCAATGCAATTTTGCACAGACACTGATGCTTCTCTAAAGATGGACTCTACCTACTTTGGTTATCTTCTTAGTTTTCCTATAGCTCTACCATGAGGGTGACATTTGTAATTAAGATTGAAATGTCTCAACTGTAGTTGTGTGGGCTGCAATGTCATTTGGTACAAACATCCATGTCCACCTCTGGGTGTGTTCAAATGTACTTTTTTTCTAGCACTGTCATCTTATCATCAAATTTTTAATTTGTCATTATTACCAAATACCTGCAAACATGACGTCCCCCCAAGGCTCATCTGTACTTTGTGCTAATTAGCAACTGTTGAACATGATAAACATTACGAACATTAGCATGTTAGTATTTGAAATGTGATCATGTTAGTCTCTAGGGTGGTTGTAGAAATGTAATCAAGTCCCAGAGCTACACTACCAATTCTAAGCAAGTCTTTAGTTTGTAGTGTGTTTGCTCAAAAAGGAAGTATCCTGGAAATAGCTGTATGCATACTAAATACGAACAATTTCAAACAGGCTGTTTGTGTACACTGTTGTCCCAGAATGCAAAGCACAAAGGAAATGGAGGAGCAGCTTGCAGCTGGAAAAAATTAAATTAAATTGAGGGTGGTGGTGAGACAGAAAGATCTAGAAAAAAACAAAAAATTGTAATAAGTCTTCAGAAAGACATTTTCCTGTCTCTGTGAAGTTTAATGGGTAGTGGCTTTACAAAGCTGCAGCTTGATTGACATCTGGCGCCACGCATATAAAATGGTGAATTACATTGATTTTTGTATACTGATGTGTTTACAGTGAAAATCAGAAGAGTAGCATACTACACTGATTTATTATGTAGTATGCACTTGTTGCACAACTATAGTCTTGTTTTTTAAACTATACCTTTGTGAGGTGATACACACACTGTTGGAAGGTGTGCATAATGACATCATCCAGCTGTGCCAGAGCTTCTGAACAGGTGTCCATGTCAGCCGTCAGAAGTGGGTCCCCCGGGGCTTTCGAGAAACAATCATTAAGAGGAATGGAAGATTTTCAGCTTTACTTTTTTGCCCCAAATTCCCAAAGTTCTGTTTGCTTCATCACTAGGAATCATTGCATTGTATAGTTTTTAAATGACTCTCACCTTCAAACTCCCACTCCTTCTCCATACTTTCAACTTTGACCTGGAAGAAGTTAAGGAGCTCTGTGGCATTTGACATCCAGAACATCAAGGGTCGAAGGTCCGATGACAGTTTCAGGACATTTGGCGTGCTTATCTCACCTTCCTGCTCTGTGGGACTGGACACATTTATGTAAGGCCAAAGTTATGTGGGCTGTAAAATAATTGTGAACATTCTTCTGTCAGGGTTTTGTTTGTGTTTTAACAGAAAAACGCAGCATACTGTGCATAAAAATAGACTTAGTTATCATTACTCAACTATAATTTTGCCATTTTCCAGCATTGCTGTGTTACAGTGCTTTCATCACACTACAAAAATTTACCAAAGACATAACAGCACACGCACAAATGTGGCCTATCATGAATCACTCAGCAGGAGATCTCTAAACAGAGGAAACATGACGTAGAACAAAAATGTTCTTACTTTTGCGTGGGATGCTTATCCCCAAATTCCTTAATGTTATCCTGTAAAGAGAGTTGGAGACAGAAGAGAGGAGAGACATCTTGGCTTAGTGTGGGGGTGGAGGAGGGGGAGCAGAGTCTAGCCCTGTAGCCAGGACAATTACAGCACATTTTCCAGCAGAAGGGCAGTGACATCAGCTCATCCTTGCTCCTGTCCACAACGTAACAGGCCACAATAACCGGCATACGTCTGTCTGCTGGTTTTTCTGTCTGACTGAATGTGGACGTCTCAATCCAACTTCCTCAGTGTTTGTCTGCCAAGCTTGTTTAAATGTGATCATGGCCATATTTTTATGCAACACTATCCCAAAAAAGGTCGATGGTTCACTTGTTGTGAGCTCCACAGATGAACCACTGCTAAACCTCTGCAATATTTTATTATTTTACTCAACACACCAATAAATGTGGCACATTTAATATGCTGAGTTGTTGTTTTTTAGCAAGGCGAGCGTGGCTCTACTGAGGGCAGTGTCGCTCAGTCCACCACTTTGGTCCAAACTGAAAAAACTCAACTATTGGATGGGTTGACAATCATGGTTCCAAGAGGAGGAAATATATCTGATTTTGGTGATCCTCTGACTTTTCCTCCAGCTTGGACATGAATTATCATTTGTGATCAACAGCCATTGGGTGGATAGCCATTAACTTCAGTCAAGACATTTATTTCCCCCTTAGGTTGAATCATAACAACTCTGGTGAACATCTGGCCTTTATTCCTGCCACATTATTGGGTCAAAATATCTATTGGTCCAATGCTTTGGTTCATAAACATATTTTTCCATTACTTGCAGCTAATATTGGCATGCTAACATGTTACAATAAGTTGGTGAACACGTCAAACATTACACCACATCTGCTTAACATCAGCATTGCTAGCATTGTAATTGTAAGCCACCGTGCTTACGATTGCATTTAGCTCGGCAAGGTTTTTTTTGTATTTATCAGGTATTTCATGCCTTTCTACAGAGCTAACAGTATAAAAATAGAAAGGGAAAAAGGTGAGATCTATGGAAGCCAAGAGCGGCCATGGTCGCCACTATCTTTTTTCATTTAGTTATCTCAAGATCACAAAAAAAACCCAGCTATAATAGCTGGTTTTCTCGTGATAACTAGATTTTTAAAAAAGCCTGTTTCCTCTTTTCTAGTAATTTTTATCAGAGATCTGGAGTGCCACCAGCGCCAGCATGCAGATGGCTCTTAGCTGAAAATGTCATATAATGGAATATCTATTAATCAATGCATCAGACTGTACTTCAGTCAAGGTCTCGCACAGGCGGAAATTGTGCTGTGTCTTTCTGTTAGAGATAACATTCACATCAGCACTCATCATTTAAGGAGATTACTAGCCCAGCTAAAGCTTTACAGATGCCCTCTTTTCAGTGATGCTGTTGGCAGTGATCTTGGACCATGATGGACCAAATCTGTGTGATCATGAACCACACACTCGCTTTCGATTACTTGAAGAAAGCTCACCTGATAAAGTATCCCGTTATCATGGGAAAACAAGCCGTTATCCTGTGATAACAAAATGATGTTTTCGTGATCTCGAGATAACAGATTGAAAAAAGATAGTAGCGACCATGGCCGCTCTTGGTTTCTGTAGAGATGAGAGATGAAGTGCAACAAAGGTCCAAAGTCGCTGTGGTCGTTGCAGTTCATGGCTAGCATAGTAACTCCTACCAGGGCTGCCGACATATAATTTTTATTTCAAATACCGAGCGGTTGTTGGTTTTTGACTTACCCAGACAATTTCTTTAATTAGATTTGCTGACTTGAGTAATATCTGTGGTGTGAGGGCCGGGTCCAGGTGCTTCGCAGCATGATCGATCATGATTGACAGGAGATATGCAGGAGCTAAAGGTCCGCCCCCAGAGTCTGGAGAAGAATTTTTGGAGATTATCTCCTAGGAGAAAAGTGAGGGAAAAACATAAAGCATGCCATCAAGACCATTTTTCTATGATACTCGATAAATAGTAGAAGAAGAGTTAGCAGTTTTATTTTCCTCCTCCCGTCTCACTTGTAACAGAGCATCTGCATGATGTGGGTGGAACTTCAGAACTGCCTCAGTAGATCCCAGGTACTGCCTTAGTGCTTCCTGTCTGTCCACCAATCCAGAGGGGCAGCAGGTGGTGGAGACATCCGCCTGCCATGGCAGGGTCAATGCAAGCGGTGGAGCTGGAGTCACACGGGGGTCACGGTACAGGAAAAGGAAGTGTTTCCCCAGACCAATCACATCTCCAGGCTTTAGGACTGTCTCCCTGTAAAGAGCCACTCCGTTGTGTGTGACCTCACCTCCTCTGAAGGGCCGCATCAGGGCTAAGATGAAATAAAATTAGATGTATTGCAGCATGTTCACTGTGGATCTGCGGGGTGTTATATGAGGTATGGTTTTAGTACCTTGTCCAGCGGGTGTCTCGGGAACAGCTGAGTCTCTTCTGACCAATAAGTGTCTTGCCAGGAGGTCAGGAGCAGAGAGGAACGTCTCCACCTTTGGAGGCCTCTTGCCCTTCCTCTCCCTCTCTCTATCCTTCTCTCTCTCTCTCATTGTGGGCTTTCTCCCAAACACATGCGTATGTCCAACCATGATGTACAAAACAAAGTCCTAAACAAAACACAGTAGAGAGCAGAAGAAAGTCAGGGAGGTCTGTTATCTTTTAAGTGCTCTGGTTTATATCAATCTTTCATCTTAGAGATGCTAAACTGAACAGAGGGCGGTTGATAAGGTATGAAGTGTGTCACAGTTTGTTACAATGGAGACCTGTGTGAGGTCATTGTGTGTGTGAATGATGCACACAGAGGGGTTTTGTGCTTCCGTTGGATGAATTGTTAAGGCATTGTGCTGCTCTGAGGCTGTTTTGTGCAGGATGCTGAATGGGTGAGGCTTGTAGAAGGATGGAAACCCTGATGGTATGTGGCGATTACAGACATGCAGGTATGATGTCATGTACAGGGTGTGTACACGCGTATACATCTGCACAATTCCTTCACAACATGTCAGTTACTTTGCATATCTGCAAATCATTGTGTATGCACCTTGTTATAGAGTATACCATGTGTGTGTCCGTGTGTTTGCATAATGTACGGGTGTGTGGGTGTTGTTTGTGAGTATTTGTGTGAATGATATCATCTGTCAGCATGTCTTGCCTTGCTCTGATCATAACCCTGCAGCAAAAGAAAGTAGGGCCGGTCTGTGGGTGGAAGGATCAAACTTTGTGACATCACTTCCAGGTCACAGCTCGAGTAATCCCTCTCATCTTCTGCTGGCTGGTTTGTCCACCCAACCTTTGCTTCAGCTTTCGAAGCTCTGATCTGAAAAAGAGGGTTAAGACATGATGGTTAAACAATCAAAAGCTCAATTAATGCATTTTTTTTCTTTCAGTGGCACATTTCTTTTTTACCTCTCCTGGCTGCGGGTTGATCATGCTCACAATGTTCTTCCTGTCCTGCAACCCTCCGTTGTTGTTAGGTCGGTTGCCAGCGCCATGCGGGTCTTTACTGACGTGGTTGCCTTGGCGACGCCGCAGACTCAGGTTCATGTCACTGATGCTCCTCCTGAGCTCTGTGTTCCTCCCGCGGTGACCGCGCTCACTCTCCTCTGGTCCTCCCCCTGATGACATCCTGGCCCGCCGCCAGCGCACACCTGTTGCCCAGACAGTTAGAGCATCGAACAGTCTGGCACTGTGTTGTGCATGGGAGTTCTTTGCATGCTAACATTCCTATATGTGGAGTCTTATACACACCTTGACAGTTCTCTCCTTCCCTCTCACGCTCCTTCTCCCTCTCCCTCTCTTCTCTCTCATAGTCGTCCTTTCTTTGGATTTCAAAGCGGCGCTCAAATCCATCCTTAGGCCGCCACATGTCCACTAACAACAAGGGACATTCCCATGGGGCAACGCTTCTCCGGCACTCTGTCTCCCATTTGATAGCTCCATCTGGCTGCTGGATGGGCTTTCCAATGACATCACACAACAGGAAGTCCTCTGGGCTGTGTTTCTGGAGAACTAGAAGGTAATGGAGGAAGGGAGGAGAGAAGGGGGTAATTATTTTTCCATAACACTGGAGTTTATGTTTGTATTAAGTCATTCCCAATTGGTCAAAACTTTTTGAGCAAACAATTCCTAGTAATGGGTCACAGCAAAGGTCCAAATGAGAGAAACTTTCCCTCTCTCATACCTGCGTCATCTGTCTCCTCCCTCTCTCTCTCAGTGTACCGAGTGATGACCTGGGCAATGAGCTGCCTGGCTGTAGAGTGAATGTTGGCCAGCAGGGAGCGATAGTTGGCCCCACTGGAGAGGGCATCTCCATAGATCTTGATCAGGCCTGGGGCAGAGGAAGATGCAGGGGGCAAGTAGTGGTGGGAAGAGGGGGCAGCTGAGTGAGCCCAAACCTCTCTCTCCCTCTCCCCCACCGCCCGGTCCCGGTCACTGTTTGAGCGCCCTCGCAGAAAAAGATGGGAAAGGCGCTTTGTACGGGACTGGGGCCCAGCAGGCCGTGGCCTGAGGAAGGCTGGGGATGGAGACGGGGATGGGGTAGGGGAAGCCAGGGAGGGGGTGGAGTTAGAAAGGGAAGAGGAAGGAGCAGAGGGGGCCTCGTGGAGGGAGGCTGCGTCAGAGCTGGTGGTCGACCTGGGAACAAGAGAGGACGGGAAGACAGATGGAGCAGAGAGGAAGGAGAAAGGAAGGGAACAATCAGCTGTGAATTATGACTGTCTAAACAGACAAACAACAAGGACTAAAATAAAACTGGGAAAGGTTACAGGATTGGAAGGAAACTAATGACAGCAGGAGTAAGATAAGACAACTCCAATACATATTTTTTTCATTCCACAATACCTTCTAGGGACTGAACTCTAACTAAACAATAATGTCATGAAAGTAGCACAATCTAAGAACAAATATACCTGACAGAGACACAAAAAAGGATATAAAAAAGTGAATTTATATGAACTTTAGACTGACTTGACAGAGATAGCACTGGGCCAGCGACCCCCAAGCTTGGCAAAGTGTTTCCTGGGCGAGTTGATCCACAAACCTACTGGGAAATGCAGCTTTCTGACGCGAGGACTGCCAGACCCCTCCATCTGACAGAGAGGGAGCAGAGGACATAAACACTAGTGTGGCATTTCAAGTCAGTAATCTGCAGTATGTTGAGACACTGTAATCTGCTTTATCTACCTCAACACTGCAGTGAGGAATGCGTGTCAGTATTGCCAAGATTGAAACAATATAACAATAGCATGAAGTCACCATCAAAAAATATCAACAGGATGCCTACAGCAGGCTGTCAACATGTTGAAAACAAACAGAAAGACATTAAGTCAAAACACCCCAATCAGCCCCTGAAAATCCTAGCAAGAATTTCCCCTTTTCCAACAGGAAGCATCTTTTGGAGGACTCAGGTCCAGCTGTTAAACTGACGGGGAAATACCCATTCTTAAGGTCACTGTTCATCCAATTCTTGGGGTTATTTTTATGTAAACAACCATTCAAATATAGAATCATGCTTGCTTATTTATTATGTTACAGGTGTAGTTTGTAGGTCGCAACAAAATCCCAGCATTCCCTTGGAAAACTACAACTTTTTGAAGTACGTTTTTTGACAAGACTACAAATCCTGCCATATCTTGATGTGTGTCACACTTTAAAATGTGCTGTTGTCATTCCAGACAGAAAAGACTGCAGTTTTTAATTAGCATCCTGTCCTACATGTTGAGCTGAAATATTTTGAAAACATAAAATCAGGTACACAAAAGCAATTTAAATGCTTTTAGGTATTAGATTTTAAAAACACTTACCAACAGTTACTTACAATCCTTCTATAGTATGTTATGATGGTTGTTCACTGCTGCAACGCGAATTCATAAGCTCAAAGTAAGCTAATAATATTGTACGTTTCCATTTTCCCACAACGAAATTCCATTTTCAAAGGCCTCAATTTATCACGTCTACATACGTAGCTCTAATTCCTAACATCCATTGGCTCAATCGTCTTTTAAAGAAAATACCTTTTTCTTTTAAGTGGACAAGATCTGCTCCCTCTCTCCCTCTGACTCTCAGCCTCTCTGGGTCTATAGATAGAGAAACAGGCCCATTGTTCTAAGTGACAGAATTTCCTTCCTTTGCTGTGGACAACACCTATATCCTGACTGAGAGAGAGAGAAAGAGAGGGAGCGATTGGTAGAAAGCAAGAGACGGGGGAATTTACACAGGCATTCAAGTCACTGAGACCTTGTTACAAATGTGATATGTTGTATTTCACCACAAAGCAATCTACACATCTATCTTTTTCTCTGTTTGGATTAAAAAGTAATTCTGTGTCACTGTTTCATTGTAACAAATTAAATTAAATCAAAGTGTCTTAAAGTCACAACATATTGTCAAGAATGGGGCATTTTTTTTAGATTCAGTTGTGTGTTGTGATTTTATTCAATCACAAAACAGACTGTAGGCGCACTTTAAAGTTTTACTCGAAAGAGGATGAAGGAAACACACAATGAGACCGGAAGCTCGAGGGAGCGACAGGGACACCTGTGATCTTTGACCCTGTCTTCGACAGGAAGATGGTGATGGAGAGAGACAGGGGACTGTCACTGTGTCCCAGTTTAGGAGAACGATCCTCAAAATTCTGCATTTTTAGACCAAATACGTCATAACGGGTAAATAACTCTTGTCTCGATTCAAAGGCTCCCCCACATTTCCAAGAGTGAGAACGCAATATTGTAATTAAAATATGGACATCATGTAATGTTTATGTAAAATTACATTGGTACTAAGTCACCACTGTCTGCATCATATCAGTTCAGCAAATCAGGTCTAATTTTAACTGAACTCGCCAGTCTTATTATTCAAGCAATTAATCATCCAGTACCATCAAAATGAGGTATGATAATTTCATTTACATGTGGACAGGCAGATGCAAAATAAAGGCTTATAGAATGATGTTAAACATTAAAAATGTATGTCTAAGCAAATGAATTTAAATGAAATCCTGGTTAGATTATAATGATTGTCGCCTATTTCTTGCATTTTCTTCTTGAGATAGATTTGTTATGAAAGCGATTAGGCTACTTTAAAAAGCACTTGAGAGAATCAAAATCACTTTGACTTTAATAGAACTAATATATTATATAGTTACATTAATATATTTGGATTAGAATAACCCATAGGCCTATATCAATAAAGAAGCTATTCCACTGAAGGTGGTCTAGTTTGTCTCTGCTGCAATAGAACGTAAACAGAACTGTCATTCAATCACAG
This sequence comes from Naso thynnoides, assembly GCA_029783665.1. NCBI lineage: Eukaryota > Metazoa > Chordata > Actinopteri > Acanthuriformes > Acanthuridae > Naso > Naso thynnoides. The sequence goes on along the minus strand of JAQLOL010000025.1, from coordinate 11,739,968 downwards.
GTGCCTCAGATGAGATTTATTTTTTGTACAGTGTTCCAGGTGAGTTGCAGTCACACCTTGTAGGATGCTCAAGTGCCACTAAATTTCATCTGACAAGTAATGAAAATTACTTCTTGCAGAATGCATGTAATTTGGTCGCAAACAGTGATTGTTTCACTGCTGCAAAAACATTTTTTACACGAAATACACAATTAAAAAGAGAATACAGACTCGTCATAATCATTAAAATCTTTATAGCTCAATTAAAAACACCAGAAAACTGAAAAATTGACAGGAAATGCCGTGTTGCAACCTGGCCAAACAACTGGTATCCCAACATTCTTTGCGCGTTGACGAGGAAGGACACCTTCCCGTAGAGCACCGAGGACACACCAAGGAAGATCCCAAGGTTAGCTGTTTGTAACTCTTCAATTTGGAGTTGTTTTTACCTTAATTTTTGCTTTATTGTCTAATGTTTTTACACACACACACACACACACACACACACTCATGGAATAACTCGACGTTTCAAATATTTTGGAACAATTGGATCTAGATATGTTACCATGTTAGCAACGAGCTAACAGCTAGCATTAGCTTGTGTGAACACTTTGCAAAGCTATAATGTTATGCTAACTTGTACTGAAAGATATGTGGTCGTGTCACGGTATTTAAATATGTAAGAGTTAAATAGCTGGTTTGCTTTTATTTATCCTTATGTGTGACAACAAGCCAGCAGTCAGTAACTGTTAGAGTGTAAACAAATAAACCTAACTTTAGCATTGATCACTACGCTATTTCCAGTTAAGCTAACGTTAGCTAACGTTAACAACACTTATGTTACGGTGTCATAATGTGCTGTGTTAGCATGAAATGTCATCTAACGTTTTTTTTGTTTGTTTGTTTTTTTAATTGTTTCAACTTCAACATTAGCCGATCAAGTTCTTGTCAATTTGGACTTGAATCGGGAAAGGAGATATAGTATTAAGTAATTGTCATTTGATTTTGTCGAATTTGAGTTGAGTTTGTGCTGTTCAATCTTGTTTCAGTATCTTGAGGTGGTCTGATTCACACTTAAAGATGGCTGAGAATATTGAAGAGAAGATCAAATGCTACAGGACTGCTCCTTTTGACGCCCGATTCCCCAACACCAACCAGACCCGCAACTGTTTCCAGAACTACCTGGGTGAGGACTGGTCTTTACGAAACTGTCAAGACATTTAATAACAAGCACTACATAAGCTGTTCTACCTGAGCTCATTATCATGTGCATTGGATGCCTCAGGAAAATCTGTAATGTTAATTTCAGCACCAGTCTGGTCAAAATGGGTATCAGAACACCCACAAACACATAAATGCATTTAGATGTTCAAACACTAGGTGCACTGGTAAGATGTGCTTACATCAGCAAGTTTGTTTTTATGTAGTTAACATATTTGTTTACACTGAAAACACATTTTGTAGATGCACCTATCAGATTTACTATATAAGGATTCTTAATCCATTTGGTTGTAGAATTATATTACATTTCAGTTAAATGTTTTTTTTTTAGAACTTAGACTGTATGTGATAATATTGTGTTTGTACTTGTCCTCCTAGTTAATGCAAAACTAAAATTTCCTGTGGTCCCTTATTAAGGAACCTTTTAAGGTTATATAAGAAGTATTAAATTGAAACCTATTTTTTAAACAACAACAACATCATTATTGAATTTGAATGTCCTGTTAATACAAAGTAGGGAACTAAGTGTGCACGTCTGTTCTGTCAAGACTCGACACTGTCTTGCTGGTGCTGAACCTTACATCTCCGTGGCTGTTTGTTGATGGTGTTTCTAGTATGTACATTGTGTCAGATGACTTCTTGACTCATTTTTTTATTTGTCATTCCAGACTACCACAGGTGCAACAAGGCCCTGTCAGCCAGAGACCAGGATGTGGCTGTCTGTGATTGGTACCAGAGGGTTTACAAGAGCCTCTGTCCAATGAGCTGGGTAAGTCACGGGATTACAGCTCTGATAGTTTTTCGGTGTGTTCAGGTTTTCCTAGTGGGTAATGGATCACAAAAGAAATTTCCAATTTCCAGTGTATTTTTCCATGCACAAACTGAATGTCATTAGTTCTGAATCGCGGTGGCTTTGTATTTCAGACAGGCTTGTTGTTTTCCTTCTTCTTAATGTTCTTTTTCCCTTTGCTTGTTTTTGCTTCTCTGTGGTTTATTTTATTACACAACATATCGGTTTATTTGGCTCTGTGGTCAACCTTTGATTGGTAATCTTTAGGAAATGACTTGGACTTAGAGGTTCTTTGAGAGATCCACAAAGTTGCACAAGACAAAGGGCTATAAAATGAGTATGTTTAATCTTTCTTTTTCTGCCTTTTGTGTTCAGGTTTCATTATGTTGTAAACTTACTGTCATGACAAAACAGTTGCACAACTGTTGCATATATTTGAATTGGAGGCTTGAAAAACCCAGAAATTTACCCTCTATCTGAATTGAGATTTTTTAGGTTAATTACATATGACGTCAGATGCACAATTTCTGAGACTCTTTGACAAATATAATGTTTCCAAATTCAAGAATGAACTTTCATGTAAACGCCTTGAAAGGTTCAAAAATCTGTCTGGATATGTACCAGCCCTAACCAAAACAGACCTGTCTGTCATTTAAAAGCTGGGATTCGAACACTTGCAAAACTGAGAAACATCAGCCTGAACTCAGCCAGGGGACACAGACCCATCAGCGCTGATTTCATTGCTGAGTGTTTTTAAAAATTCATTTTATTTTAGAAGTCTTTTTCTGCTTAAAATTTCATTTACTTACATAGAACTATGAGCAGAGGACTCAAATCTCTGAGAAAACACGTTTTATTGGGAACCCATTCAAATTCTCTTCTCGACTGCCTCTCAGTCCTCAGCCCACTTAAAACCGCAGTCACGGGACACATAATGTCAAACAGACCCAAAACCCAACACAGACCCAACCAAGCTTGTAAAATGTGAATCTGAACCTGAACGGGTCTTGGGTGAACCTGTGAAGTCTCTACTTCCATCTTCAAGACTTGGTGTGTGTAATGTTCAATGGATTGACATGAAAAACTCAACATAAAGCCACAGTTCTGCTCACATTCAAGCCTCAGTTTGTTGTCAGACTGGACCAATGTTTTCTGTGATCTCCCGGCAGGTCTCCAAATGGGACGAGCAGATAGAGAATGGAAGCTTCCCAGGAAAGATCTGAAACCAGACTGATTGCGACAGTCCATGGCAGGACCTTCTGTTACACGCACCTTTACCTCTGTAGTGTGCCTGAGGACATCTTCAAACAGCTTTCACATTGTCATCATCATTGATGTTACAGTTATTAACTTAAACACGCACAAGTTTTTACCCTGCATGTTAAGGTCTGAAGTTTGTTCTTATCTCTCTTGTAAACTGCTCTTTGTTATTGATTAATCAATAAACATGGTGCAGATTTAATTTAAAGGATTTTGTTCAGTAGTCACTACTTTGGTTTACTGGATTCGCATGTGGGCCATTGACACAAGTCAGAGAACGTCTTTATTAAATCTATAATTAAATCAAGTAATGTTTGATTGGCTGCTACTGAAGTCACTTGTGCTGCTGCTGTTCAGGTGTAGATGTAATAGAATTGTTTTCTCAGTGATAGCTAGTCACAGCCATACTGAAGGCAGCACAAGGTAATTTGGGTCCTTAAAATGGACAAGCTTTAGGTCATTCGTGTTAGCAGGTCTGTATCAAATCCTTAAATCTCTAAATTATTTTACTAACCAAAACTTGTATGGTTACTCCTGGATTAATTTGAAGTAAAACTGGTTCCATAAGTAAACTTTTTTTAATTAAGATTTTTGGTTTTAAACTTGCCGAGACCTGTTGTCCCTCTGGATTACCCAACACTGCCTTCAGCTGTCGTGATAATTATATTTACACAAGAATTGGCAGCATACACAGTAATCTGCAAAACTTTTAATTTAGTCCTCTCTGGAATAGCCTCAGGTCTGTCTGCCATGAAAAGTCAACGTAACAATTACAAAGCTCTCCCAGAGGGTGGCAGAGGTGACTAAACCAGACTGGTATTACACTGGTATAATGCTCAACTTCTGCCACGTGGTGGCACTGTTCAACTGCTTCCATGATTTAGGGAACTATTTGGACAATTTCAATGGTCTGACTCAATGTTGCACACTGACAACCAAAGGAAACTGATTAATGGATTAAATAGTGTGTGGACATGGAGGGAGTGACCACCTTGCCATGAATTTGCAATACTATTCTGAGCTTACTTAAGTCTGGAAAAAAAACATTTGTGTATTTCATCAGAAGTGGATCTTTGTAAGTGCACGTAGTGAACTTGACACCCTTTGCTTTCCATGTAACTGAAGCTGAAGAGCGTCAGTAATATCTGAACATAAATAATTTGAAAAAGTACATAAGATCTATTGTATGAAAGTGTTTCAAATACAAAAATATGAGGAAAATTTTGCTTTAAATTATCTGTAAAACATCTACATGACAACACCTTTTACAGTCTAAATACCATAAAAGATTCAGGATATCAGTGATGTGTTGAAACAATATGTAAGTTATTCTAACTTACTGAAAAGCATGTTTATTAAATGTTATAATGCTAAAGTATTTCCAATATGCAGGGTCTTTAAAGGTGGGGTCAGTCAACCAGAGTGTTCTTTTTTAATTTCCTCAAATGCTGTCCACATCCCTCTCTAAATCTGTAGAATTGTTGACGCTTCGGTCAGACAAATTGAGTTAACGCCTCCGTCTTTACCAGGAATTTGTATACTTGTTTGTCACTGTTTACTTCACATTGTTATGCTAAATCATTTTAAGCTCAATGACTTGCATTGTGTTACTGTTCCGATATTGGCATTTCCGTCTTCTAAACACTCCTGTAGCCTTCCTTTGATTTTCGTCAGCTCCATATCCTTTATTGGCACTGTTCCCCTCAGCTATGCTTCAATATGTCCTAACAAGCCCAGAAACGGTGCGTCCTCCTCCGTTTTATCAAATCCACCCCTCTTCCTACTTTGCTCTTTACTGATACCACCAAGAATGTCCTAGTTTAGGCATGGCATCAAAAAACAGAACATCGAGTGAATGAAATGATGCACAACAACAACATTGTTTTCTTCAGATTGTGACTGTTGGATAACTGAATGTCATCACTGGTGTTTATCCGATCCGAGCCAATGTGGGTCAGCGTGAGTCAATGGCAAATCATACACACAAGGTGACACAGCTTCACCACTTTGAAAGCTACATTAAAAACTGTCCACAGTTTTGCATCCAGCTGTATCAAGCTCTTTTAGTCATGACCTTTGAACACTGTTGACCCTGAACCAGACTATTACCATAAAGTAAATGCGTAACATATCAAACTAATACCTGAAATGCCACATCGTTTCATAAGTACTTGTCAATTTTGTGACAAGTAACCGTAAAGATGAGTATTTGGGCCTTCAGACAGTTCAGGAACCTGTTATGTCTGAGGACAGTCTGCAGTCTAGTCAGTGGTTTCACTGAATAGGACTAAAATGTTAGTGCTACCTTAGACTAACCTTTCATTTTTATTTGAAAGTTTTAAGAATAGCTTTACTGAGGATACACACCTGGTAGTTTAAGCTTGTTACAGGCACTTTGCACACTTGACACCAAAACAAGAACCTGTTCCTCTTTAAATCTGCATAGATTGTGATGCTAAGCTTCCCAATTCTTTCGCCAGTAACTAGGAATTTCTTTTACTTTTATTTATCTGTTCTTCAGAGAAATCTAGGCCTCTTTCTACCTTTTCAGTTGTCCGTGTGGTTGAACCACTTCACTCTCCATTCTGTTCTCCAAATTCAAAAGATTACTCTTTTTTATTTTTTGTGAAAACCCTCCATACACAATATAACTATTTGTTAAGAGGACTCTCCATAACCTAAAAGCATGAAATACCATTAAATATTACAGAGTAGTCCTCTCAGCCGTCTGACTGCACCTTATCAAGCCTTTCTGGCAGTCGATTCCAAACCTCTGAATGGTTGTCAGAATCACTTTATTTGAAAAATGTGCAATGCATTTACTGTGGTGATACAGCACAGCGAAAAAGAGAGTTTAGTAAAAATGTTTTAAAAAGTTGAATTCGAGGATTATGTTCAATTTAGAATAAAATAAAAGCTGTACTTCCATCAAGCTACATTCGCACATGTAGGTTCAATAAAGTTTTTTAGTGTAGTGAAAATCAGTTAGATTTACATATAATTTGACATTTTTATTTTTATTGAATAGTTTGCAACAGTCCCTTAAACACACACGTGTTTGGCTGTGATGTGTGTGTGTGTGTATGTGTGTGCCCTTTAGAGATGGAGATAGAAAGACAGAACCAACTTAGAACCAACTTTCTTCACTTCCTTCCCTCTATCTCTCAGTCCCCCCCCCCCTCGTATCAGTGTTTGCTCTGCCAATGTCTGATCATTTGATTTGCTCATGCAGACCAGGCCGTTGCTGGAGATGCTGCAGGTTTGGTTTCCTTGGCAACGAATCACAGGATCCAGATGGGGAACTGAGACAGAGAAGTTTAACTTCTTAAGAATCATTGCAGGCACTTACTGAAGAACATCCAAGACTCGCAACCTGAGCATCTGCATGTCTCTCTCTGTATTTCCTTCCTCTTTTTTTTTCAGTTAGTGATTTAAGATCAAATGACGTAGAAACCACCCACAATACTACACTGAGCCTGTTCAGTTTGGTAGATTTGAGGTACTCTAAAGTATATTACTCTATAAAGTACATACATGGAATTTATGGTGTCACAACGACATATTGAAGGTCATATGCCTACAGTCACCTCTTTGCATCATAGTGACACTTCTGATGCAGTGTTTCATTGGAAGCCACGGATGAGTTAAAAATAAAGGTTCAGACAGGAGTCACTGTGCATGTAGTTCAAAGAATTCCCCCTTTTTGAGGTCAGAGGCTGTTTTACAACTCATAGCTCCTAATGAATCACTTTTTTTACTGATCAGCAACACAGGAGCACAAATAAAGACGTAAATGAAAAATCATTCTGTATTTGATGTCACAGAGGTTTCAGTTTCCACTCATTTAGCTCAGGAATAAATGTTTTTTTATGTCTGACTGAGCAGTTTACAATTAAATGTGTGAATAAATGTGAGAAAACAAAGAACTTAGAAAAAGTGGTGGCCCTGACCATCAGCTGTAACTGATTTTTTTAACTCTTTTATTACTCTGACTTAAAGATTTAAAGACTGCCACTGAAATTACTCCATCATTTCTTTCTGCATATTTAATTGGGTCAGTAACAGTGATCAGGGCTTCAGCTGCACAAGAGGTCACGTCCTCGTTTCAGCAACCTGTGAGCCAATTCCTCTTTCTTTTGACTGAATATTTCAATTAACAATTTGTGTTTTTATTCATGGATTCAGCATTGCCTTCAGAAGTTGGTTGTTTTGTTTTTTCCTTGTCAGTGTGCAGGTTTAAAACTGCTTTAGATCATGTTGGAAATAAACTTTATCAGCAGCTTAAGTGAACACACGCCTCAGTTAATGTAGCATGAAAAATATTACTTTTCTGACAAGCCAATTGTCAAACAGAAAGGAAATCCATATTTAAAATCAAACTGGCTTACAATAAATGAATGAATAAATAAATAAATGTAAAATGTGAAACATTTCAAGACACTATGAATGCAACCTGCTCACCGAGCTCATTTAAAGCGGGCTTTTCTCACTCACATTTTTCTGGAGAACTTGTCAAATTCCAGACTAGGTTTAGGTGGGCTGTGAAGATTAGTTGATGAAGTATTAGGAGGGCTCCCCGTTTGTTTGCCACCCACTGAGCCGGTCTCATGATTTCTTGCATGACCGGGCTTTGTAGCCCGTGCACATTGCCTTTTGTTCTCGCGCACAGAGTGGGCAGCCGACGGGCCAGCAGCAGCACAGAGACTCCTTTCACCGGCGCCGTTTGTTCCCCAGCTCGGTCCGCACTGAACGCGCGCAGCCGAGCACGTCCCCCTTTTCCGCGGAAACACATCTGCGCTGCTTCCACTGGCACTACGGCCCAAGACGAGAAAAGCCGAACTGAGTCGACCTGATGGGAAGTTCTGCTTGCGCATTTTACGCAAGTACGTATGAGTAAGTCAGAGGTGGGCGTTGAAGCACTGAAACGTGCCGCTGAGCGTGTATCATTTTCTATAAAACACAGACTGGAGGGGGCACCGAGCATTTGTTAAAGCAGACAGGTTTGGACAAGATCGTTTTTTTGGATAGGTCTGAATAACTGGCACAAGTCTCACATAGAGGTAAACAAACATTTATTTTTATTCATCGTGATGATTAACTCGAGATTTGTCATTGAGGAAAAATGTTGCTCACATGTTAATTTTAGGTGCCGAATTTGATTTCCGTATGCAATATTACTGCTGATTAATTAGAATGTACCCTCCTGCAAATATTCAAACTTTTCATTATTATTATTATTATTATTATTATTATTATTATTATTATTATTTGGTTGTTGTTCAGTAAAAATCACTTAACCCGCAGCTTCAGTATCACATTGAGCCCCAACAGTGTGGGTTATTATAGTCCCTGCAGCCTGTTCAGATGGTATTTTATGATCTGTAATGATTAAACTTAGCAAAGCGATAATAATTTAATTTGGAAAGAGGGAGTTACATCACTTTTCTCTTTTGATGAGAGCAGGCAGCAGAGGAGGGTGAATACGGAAGCAGAGGGAGGGGTTTGCTGTCATTTGGGCACCAGCTCCTGCTGAACTCACTGACTGTAAAGTTGTTCAGCTGGCGCAGTGCTCAACAGGTCTGCAGTTTATACTCTTTATTATTATGGGCTGTAGGATGCAGTGACAGCTTCTGTTGGAACCCTAAAGATGTTCAGGATCTTTAAACATTTGTGAAGAAAATGTGGATTGAATGTTTGCTTTAGGACTGTAAAATATTGCTCTCGGGTTTGTTTATTTTCAGGTTTTCCTGCTGACTGTTTGCACGGAGGCGTGTGTGTGTGTCCTCATAAGGAGTAAGAGACAACTCAGTCTAAGAAGCTTCACGTTGTGTCCCTGCACTTTTATCCTCAACAACCTCTCTCAAGCAGAAAAAGATGGAGCGGATGGAGGACGACAAGGTAAATATGGGCCTAACAGTTCCTTACTTCTGCAAATGTGAAACTAATCTCCCCCTTCAAAACCCTTTGAAACATCAGACAGCTGTACAGTTTCTGCACCGTACACACGTTAATTTAAGATGTGTTATAACTCCCATCACTTCCTGCTGTGGAAGAGTTTTCATTGTGGCTTTGGCCTGTGTTTGTCTCATTCTAAGCCTGTTTTGAGGCAACACCTCTTAATGAATAAATGTGTGGTATTTACGAGTCACAGGCGGGCAATTCTGTATTTTTCCTCTCTGGCAAGAGCAGGAACTGGGATGAGGGACGTGCATTTCAGGACATGACTAAGAGACAAAGAGTGGGAAACGACTGTTGGGTGACAAGTTTCAACTTGAGTGTGTTCTACTTTTTTCTCTTCTATTTGTGCGTGGTGAGGTTGGATGTGGGGGGAGTAAAAAGACGACGAGACAGAGGAACAGGGCATGCCTGTAGTGATAACATTCAGAAGAGTTTGTGTCACTGATTAAATGGTGAACTTTGAATTTGAATACACTCAAATTGACATTATAAAGCATATCACACTGCTACCATGTGCTTTTCCAAAGCCTCTCTGTGGCTTGTCTTTTGAAACATTGCACACAGTTTCTTCATTTTTGTGGATGTTACTTAAGTTTTTCACATAATCTGTGTTGGTGTAACATCCTACAAAACCACAATGAATATTGGCCCGCACTCCAGAAAGAGTTGAGTGAGCTCAATCATTAGAAAGGGAGAAAGAAAATCATTTATTGAAGCCGATGGAAAGAGAGGAATTGAATGAGAGAGACAGACAGATTACAAAGTGACACAAATATGGAAGCTGAGTGTTGAGGAGGGCGTGTCAATCCAGTCATTCCTTTGAATTCTAGGAGAAACAATAAACTCATGGACCTAAAACTTCACTCACTAACTGCATGAAGTTGTTTTTTGTAACGATTTAACATTAGTGAACAAATGAGCTTATCATGAGTACAGGAAGTTAGCAGAGAGAGAGCACAGAGAGCAGAAACTGAGGCCCAAATTATATGAAAATAATCTTACCACAAGATCCATTTGGTAGCTGTTTCACAGCTGCTAGTTGTATCACTTGATCTCACATAAAGTGACAGAGTGGCCCACTTGCCCACTTTATAGAGCACTTTAAGCTTCAGTTTTTTTGGAGCTGTCAGTATTTGTAGTATGTTAACATTTGCAGTCAAGTAATCAGTCATCAGTTGTTGT
>JAQLOL010000025.1:11718878-11729478 GCA_029783665.1 Naso thynnoides | reverse complement strand
GTTGTTGTTACATATTGATCATAAGTTATTTTACAGTATGTTTGAACACAAATTTAAGCCATTATATGTTTTATTCCAGAAAGAGCTTTATATTGTTGGGTGACAAGTAACCTGCTGTGCAAAACACACAAAAGCTCTTAAATGAATCCATGCCTGCAAGACCACATAATGAGCCACTCCCTTATGAGAGACGCTCATGTATCAATCTTCTTGTCTAAATATTGCTCAACACCTGCATGTAGCTGCAAATGCATTTGTCTTTTTCACATGCACACTCATATATGCAACCATACCTACATGCCCACATGTTATTCTGGCTGCACCACAACAACCCAACCCCACAAATGGGTTTGAAGTAATTGAGTAGTTCAGTGTAGACGTTACACCACTGATGCGGCAGACCCATTGGCGGTTGCTATTTCAAAGTGAATTGGCTCACAAACTGTTTTCTGTTACATAATTGGGGGGGGTATTACAGTAAACTACTTTCTATAATGACCTCAGGGAGTTCAGATCAGCCTCATTAGGCTCCACGCATTTGAGGCATTGTGTAAATAAAAAAAATACGCCGGTCTCAGAAAATATGGCTGTGATGGGTACAGTTGGTTCTGCTTGAGGTTGGGTCCCTTTATATAGGAATCTAACTTTGCTTTACCCTACCTGTACTATTGCTGACTGTCTGTTGCTCTGTTATGAGGGAGAGTGCACGGTTAAAGTATCACAACAAACAGTCCATCTGACTCAGTTAATACAGAATGACTCTTCATCTGCATATAAAAACAGATGAAATAGTCGGAAGTTCACGGATAATAAAAAATCTAATAATGACGATTAAATAATCAAACATCCCAAGATATAAGTTGAAATGTATTACTCTTGCATCTTATAGTACATTTTGGGGTTTTTTTTACTCAAAATGAGCATAACCATTAAATGTGATCTTATAGACTTTAACATTTACGGGAAATTGCACACATGCGCTTGATATCCAAGAATCAACAGTATAGACCAGGGGTCTTCAACCTTTTTTCAGCCCAGGGACCCCTTGATAGATAGAGAAACAGAGCAGGGACCCCCAGATTATTTTAAAAAAGTAGAAAAAACGTTGCGTTTTAAGATGAATCAACTGTTTTTAACCTATTTTATACTCAGTCATTATCATATTTGTAAAAAGTAGCTTATTATTGCCCATTAATTGTAAAGTTCACTTTTAATTGAGTTTCCTCAATATAATTTTTATCTAATTTTCTTTTTTTAAATCCCAAATATAAATTATTTTGATGAAAAATTTTAAATGTTTTTGGAGGGCCCCTTAGAGGTCACGACCCCCTGGTTGAACACCGCTGTTATAGACACTACTGACGAGCCCCGTAACAAATTGGCTACATTTTTGCATATCATATCCAGTCATATATATGGGTTTTAGACCTTGTCTTGTTCTTCAGCTACAGCCTTGCATGTTTTAAATCCTTCCATTAAGCTGTCTGAGATGATTATGTGGCAGTGGCCAAACAGGGCACACATAGCTACGATGACTTTATTTCTCCGCTGAAATAGCATTTTTAACATGTCAATGTGATTGTATTCTAAGAAAAAGGTCAGTTCTCCCTATTTTCCACTTCTTTTTTTTGTCTGTCATCCTGTCTTGTTTTTGTTCTATTACAAGAACTTCATAGCTTTCCTTCACTACCACTTTATCGTATGTGCAGCACTTCCTGTGTCACTCTATCTGTCACATACTGCATCAGTTCATGTCTGTAACACTCTAATGTTCGTCATGTTTTAGTCCTTGTCATGAGACGTGGTCATGATGTTCTCCTGTGACAGAACTGCAAGTGTTTATCCTCATCGTATGGTAGCAAAATATTCTATTATCAACATTTCAAGTAATTTATCACCTCATCCTGTTTGTTGTTTCGTTCTTATCCATGCGGGGGTTCATAGTAACATAATGGGCACCTGATAGGAGCGGCAACAAATGTCATGTACGTCAAACACATTTAATTGAGATGATAAGGAACTTAAAGTTCTCTGTTAAATCAGAGAAAGGAGGCTGATCAGATGAAAGAACAGACAGTTTGGTTCAGAGGACTCTCTGAACTCTCCTTTGATTTCTGATGCAGTTCGTATTGAGGCAGTTTGCTCCCAATGAACACACTGTTGTGTAACATAAGAGGAATTTCTTATTTTATCTGTGCAGAGAGAGATATCATGCAAGTAAAACAAAGCTCATTGTGCCTGTCTTTGTTGCTGGTGTTTGTTTTTAACTTGACTGTGATGACAAATTGTGCAAAACAAAGTATTAATAAGCATCATGAATGTGTCACTGACTGTAACTAGTCAGAGTTGGTGTTGAAACAGGGTAGATTTTGGAAATAGACAGATTAAACTGGATGATTAAAATGGATTTCCTTTTATTAATGAGCCTATCTGGACATTAGCCACTGACCATTAGACTCTGAAGGCAGATAATATGCTTTGCTAAAGTTCTTAGACAGTTAATGTATTTTAGAAAATGTCAAGGAGATGGCTGGCTTTTAAATCAAAGAGAAAGTTCAAATGGGGATTTCCATTTTTGGCCAGATGCCTCCACATAGTAAACTTGGAACTACAACTTCATTTTAAACCAATTACTCTTCTCAGTTCTGCTTGGTTGGAAACCTTTACATATTGTAAATTTCACTCCCCAGCAGGAAGTATTGCCATGTAAAGGATTAATGTCAGGTGTGTTAGCTTGTTATTATGAGCTAAGCCCACTTTAATTCTGAAACCAGCGGGGAAAAACATTCACAATAGGATTCAGTCTTTTTCTCTCAGGGTGTCTTTAGCTACTTAGCTGAGAAATACCTCAGAGCTGCAGATCCTGGAGCCTGTGCAGTGTTGTAACACCTTGCTTTCACAGCAGTGCTGCAAGTTGCTAATGCAGAGAGCTGAAGACAAGGAGGGAGGGCACATGTAGAAAGGCTCATTGTGTAGTTTCCAGTGTCACTATAAACAACAAGAGTATTGTGAAGCCAGGAACAGGCCATGCCCTGCACACAAACCCGTGGCGATGATTGTAGATAAACTCCATCTGCTCATTGTTTTAATCTCTCGTATGTGTCTGCTTCTCTTTCTCTCAACAGCCAAAGAAGAAGGTGACCCCATACCTTCTTTTCTGTGTTTCAACAGCGGTCATCGGCTCACTGCAGTTTGGTTACAACACTGGCGTCATCAATGCACCAGAGCAGGTGTGTGTGTGTGTTTTTAACATGCTCGCCAAACAGCTGAATGAATGAATAAATTCTTATATAGACCTTTGCTGTTTAATGGAAGCAGGGGCAACCAAGGCATAATTTCTGAAATAATAGTAAATGCAAAGCCACGTCTTCTCTGATCTTGTGATATAAATATTGTAATAACACATTTTTTGAATAAATTTTACATTTTTATGTCGTTCTGCATCTAGTTTTACAAGTAGGCCTAGATTAGAGTTACGTGACGTGTCAGTGTGAGGAGAGCCATGCAAGGAAGCAATGCTACAGCAACAGTAGCGCCCCCATGTGGATGTGTCAAAACTTTAAAATATACATCAAACGCAAGCTCTGTCACATTTGCAAAATCTGTCAATAAAATCCCAAATTAGGCTCACTTCTTAAAAATAATCTTTTCTAATCCTGCCACCTGTTTCTGTGGTTTGACAGAAACTGCGCAGGTTTTTCCAGAATGTGTCCATGGAGCGGTACGGGGAGCCTTTCAGCCAAGGGGCCAACACCATGGTGTGGAGTTTCTCTGTGGCCATCTTCAGTGTGGGAGGCATGATTGGCTCCTTCTCTGTTTCAGCAATGGTCAACAAATTTGGCAGGTAAGAACAACAGGAACAAAATACTGTGGTGGAATATATGGTTTAATGGAGTAAGTTAAACAAGCCTTTATTATTCATTATTAGTATACTCTTACTTAAGATAAAGATTTTAAAAAAAGGCTCTTTCCTTAATTTATTACTTTACTTTGTTGAAATGATTAGACAAGTAATCATACAAATCTTGATCAAACTAAAAAGGTAATAAATATTTGTTCATTTCTACCTCTGAAATGTACAAATTTTCTGCATTTCTGTATCAAATCGTGTAGCAAGTTTAATGTCTTAGGTTTCAGACAGTTGATTAGAAAAAAAAAACATACCCTAGGAAAAAATTGAAGTCTGGTACATTGGGTTAATGGAGAAAACAATCTGCAAATGTTTTATAATAAATCTAATAATTTGCCGTTGCCCTTCATTCCTCACACAGACATGCCTCTTATAGTTGCATAATGTTGTTTTACCCTTTATTCTCATTCACTGTGACCTTCTTCCTCCTCTCTCATTGACAGGCGCAAGTCCATGCTGATCTCGAATGTCTTGGCTCTGCTAGGTGGGGGTCTGATGGGACTCTCGGTTGTCACTCGATCTTTTGAGATGGTCATTGTTGGCCGGCTGATCATCGGTGTGTTCTGCGGTCTGTGCACTGGTCTGACCCCCATGTATGTTGGTGAGATCACTCCCACTGCTGTCCGAGGAGCCTTCGGCACGCTGCATCAGCTGGGTGTGGTTATCGGCATCCTGGTGGCACAGGTATGATGGTGATTATGTTAATGATGTCACTGATGCTTTTTATGTTATGGTGTTCAGAAGCTGCAGATTTTTGTAGGATAAGTTGAACTTTTATATCAGCTTTGCTAAAAGAATTTTCTGTCCATCAAATAATAAAATTGCATTTTTTTTTTTGTTTTTTTTCTTACCTCGCTAAGCTTTTTGGGATATCTTATAAATGCCAAATTTACTCTCGCTGGATTGAATATGACCATAAATACAAAACACAACATTATAACCATCTTTTCAAAATATCTTAGTAATAATTTTGAGATACTCATTGTTTTAAGGAAGAAATAATTATATACATAATTATTTTGTGATACTTTGCTATACCTTTTTGTGATATTGGCAGACATGGACTTTGAGTTTTTTAGTACACTCAAATCTCCTCCATCTTTTCATTTTTAAGGATAAATGTCACATACTGGGTTTAGAGAAACAGCCTCGGAAACTACTCTAATTAAGTTGGGGTGATTGAAGCGTGATGGAGCAGAAATGCTTAGACTCAAGCACTAAATCCCCTGTTGTCTGTGAATTTCAGATCTTTGGTCTGGAGTTTCTGCTCGGCTCAGACACTCTGTGGCCTCTGCTGCTGGCTCTGACCATCCTGCCTGCCATATTGCAGTCCATCATGCTGCCCTTCTGCCCCGAAAGCCCTCGTTACCTGCTCATCGTCCTCAACCAGGAGGAGGAGGCAAGAAAAGGTCAGGCATGAGACAGTTTACACAGCACTAACAAGATGGCAACATTAGATTTTAATGAGACTGAATCTGGAATTACTCGTAAATTTTTAATGACCTGTGGATTGAAGCATGTCCTGTGAATGAGGTGGCCCTGTGTTTTATTAAACTTTTACCATTTAAATGTTCAAAGACCCTTCCAGGCTACATTATTCATACAAATATAATATAAAGAATTTCATTATATTTGTATAAATAATATTCTTAGTTCTTCGATGTTCACCCATTCCTTTTTCTCTCTGCAGCGCTGGTGCGCCTGCGCGGCAGTGAAGATGTGAGCGATGATATTCAGGAGATGAAGGAAGAAGGGATGAGGATGGCCATGGAAAAGGAAGTGACCATCCCCGAACTCTTCCGCTCCCCAAACTACCGTCAACCAATCATTATTGCCATCATCCTCCAGCTTTCTCAGCAACTGTCCGGCATCAACGCTGTGAGTCATTGTCATGTCCTATAATGGAGTGTTAGGGATTTTATTATCAAGTGTCAGTCTGAGGTGAGAGGGCAATCTTTAAATCTGCCATCTGATGCATGAATCTTAAAAAGAGCATTCACTGAAATTAAACCAATATTTCAGAAAAGTTAACAACAAAAGATGCTTCATGGCTCCAGGCAGAGTATGATTGAGTGGAATAATTTCAGCCTCTCTGTGACAGAGGAAAGAGATAAACAGTGATATTTAAAAGGTTTTCTGATAATGAGGTCATGTAACCAGGCTGTTTAAATGCGTTAGAGGTTGTTGTGTCTGACCTGACAATCACAGTAAAGCTGCTATCGCCTA
This sequence comes from Naso thynnoides, assembly GCA_029783665.1. NCBI lineage: Eukaryota > Metazoa > Chordata > Actinopteri > Acanthuriformes > Acanthuridae > Naso > Naso thynnoides. The sequence goes on along the minus strand of JAQLOL010000025.1, from coordinate 11,723,342 downwards.
CAGCTAAAGGCAGATATCGACCAAACTCTGACAGACACATTAACACTTATGACCCATATCAGTCACCAGCACAACAGCTCGCAGAGTTATACATATGTGTAATTATCCCAAAAAGGGGAGGGTATACTAATCAATATTTCTATATTCCAGAGCATTTTAATCTCTTTTAGCTCAGGGTTTTGGTTTTATGTCCTGCTCATCTCTTTGATCAGCACACTTTTTGGCAATTTTTTTAAAGAATTTTTTTTTTAATTTGTAATTTTAATTTTTTTTTTTTTTTTTAGCTAAAAAGCCATAAAAATTCACTCTACGCCATCAACCCAGCACCAAACCATACACAAAGTTAGCATTTAACCGCTGAAAGGGTGTAAATATTGGAGTTAAATTCACCCGATATACATAAATGTTACACCAAATAAATTCTAAAAAAATAAATGACATTATTATTTTTCAACTGATAATTATCACTGATCGAAGTTGAACTGTGGTAAGGTCAGTGTTTTGTTTGAAGCCTTACGTTCAATTAATTTAGGTTTAACTTAATGCAAATTTTAAGACTAAAGTAATTTTCATCATGAAAAGTAGTAACTTGCTTTTTCTCCCCTTTAGGTCTTTTACTACTCTACAGGCATATTTGACACAGCTGGTGTTACTCAACCGATCTATGCCACCATAGGAGCTGGAGTTGTCAACACTGTGTTCACTGTTGTCTCTGTAAGTATCTAACTACATTTTGTTTTTTCACTACAAGACATGTTTTATATTTATCGGATTATAAATCAGTATTTTCTTGTTTTGTCTCCAGCTCTTCCTGGTTGAAAGGGCAGGGCGCAGGACGTTGCATCTGATTGGATTGGCAGGAATGGCTATATCTGCCCTCGTTATGACGATCTCCTTGTCTTTGGTGGTGAGTGATGTTTGCACGACTCCTATTGTCCTGTGAGATTTTGTCAAAGATAAAGTGTCCCCATCGCTCCCTTGTTAAATCTGCCCATACTCTTTGTTTCTCCTTCTGAGCAGAGGTCCACCCCGTCTCTAAGCTACCTGGCCATAGTGGCTGTGTTCGGCTTTGTTGCCAGTTTTGAGATGGGTCCAGGTCCCATCCCCTGGTTTATCGTGGCAGAACTCTTCTCCCAGGGGCCACGACCTGCTGCCATGGCCATCTCTGGTTTCTCCAACTGGACCGCCAACTTCCTGGTGGGGCTGGGTTTCCCTAAATTGGAGGTAAGATCCCATTTAATTCATCGAGATCTAAATATGAAGAAGAAGTTTGACATGCACTTACAAACATCTTTCTCTTCATCCCTCAGGAACTTTGTGGTCCTTACGTCTTCATCATCTTTATGGTCCTCCTCATTTTGTTCTTCATCTTCACCTTCCTGCGAGTACCTGAGACCAAAGGAAGAACCTTTGATGACATTGCTCAGGGATTTGCCGCCAGTGCAAGGAAATCCCCCCAATCTCCGGGGCCTGAGTCAGCGGTCGTCAGCTTGCCAGAGAACAAAGAAGCTGCACCCATGTCGCCTACAGAGAAGGTTCCCATGGTGGATCTTCCAGAGAAGCAATGATCAGATGGAATGAAGATGGAATACGGAACAAGACAGACAACAGGTTTCCAGCACATAGATTCTAAGGAGTTATATTTCATAACTCAAAAAACAATGAAAGAGCAGTGGGGGTGTGTTTAAAAAAGCCAGCTCAGTGTATGTATGCAGAAATAAGATATTAGTTTTTTTAATGAATGTTTTAGTGTGCCTTTTTAAAATTAAATATAGTGTTTTTAAAGATTTAGCAGTTAAGAATGCGTAAATAATTGACAGAATTCCTTTTTATCCAATATAAACATGGGCAGAACTTAACTGAATTACCAGTATCTAATATTTGTTGATTTTCCCAGTGCCATCTCGATCCATATTGCCATGTAAGAGGATCAACATATGTTCAGTGTTAAGCCTCATGTCTTCCACAACCCCCAGTGTTAAAAGGTTGCCGGATTTGAGGGGTTTATGTATTGAGGTCAAGTCTGAAAAGCCGGTTTTGGAACCCGGCAGTTTGACCCAAAAAAGACTGACTTGCTGTCTTGTCTGCCCACCTGATGTGCCTTGCTGCTAAGGGGAGAAAGCCATGTTGCCTTGAGTCGACAGGAAACACATGGAGGGGATACTGCAAACTAAAATAAACATGTTCAAGAATGCAGAAGAAAAAAAAAATTCTTCCCATTCTGTAGCACTAAATCCCCTCGAGTGAGGATGTTTGTGTTTTTAAACATCAGCAGTTTTGTGCTGATAAATAAGTAACAACGACGGTCCTCTCAATTGGTACCGTCTGCATCAAATATATTGTTTGTACAAAAAATGAGATGCCAAGCACTGCCAAGTCTCCTCAAAGCAGGGCTCCAGACTCACTTTATTCAGTAAACCTTCCTAAATCAGAGTGTTTCCTCACTGATTAACTCATTATGTTCCTGCTGTGTGTTCAATGTTAGCTCTATTAGCTCCATTAGCTGTTAGCTCTGTTAGCCAAACACACTCAAGCACTCTGCTGCACACAGGCTGCTGACAGCTAACAGCTAACTCACTCTCTCCTGCCAATGTTAAACTTGCTCGCATTGAAAAATCTCTTTTGTCGTGAAGGTGTGAGCAAGATCTCTGTTTGTCCCAAACACATTTTCATTGTCCCCAAGACGACAGGATGCCATTAGTCTTGAACGCCACCTTAACACAACCTAACCTGTTGGGTTTCATAATTAAATTGCAAGGTCAAGATGACAATATGATGAAAATATGTTGTAGTGCAGTCATTTATAGTATGCATTACGGCAGTTAGATACAAAAACTCAGGTGGCTACTTATACTGTTTAATCTACTTCTAACTGTTTTTCCACCACTTTACTTGAAAACTTTTGTACATAGCAGTAACTTTTGAAGCATAGGTCACTCACAAAATAAATCGTATTACAATCTCTAAAACAGTGTTACATCAAAAGTGCTTTGTCACTGTTAAACTTTTGTTTGAGGGAAAAACACATTCATGGCTTCTGCAAATTACATGACAATACGTACATATCTTAGAAACAAGATGTTAGCCATGTGGGGTACTGATGTTAAATAAAAACACTAAATGAATTGTATTTATTTCAATTGCTAACGCACAAAAGATATCTTATCATATATATTTGTTCTAACTGTCTGAAATGTGCATAAACCATTCTATAGAAACGGTGGAATCTGGGTGCTACAAGTCTGCTGAAATGATGCCTTTTTACGAAACTAAAATGTATTTAATGACAATAACTAAATTTAAATCTTTATGAATCCACAACAGGTAGATTTGATATATTTTATTTTTTAATATAAATTCAGTAAATAATTAATGTGCCATTTGTTGTCATTGGTGTTGTTTATAGTGTACGCTACATTAAATAATTCACTAAAAAAAACTTTTTTTTTTCATTACAACCTAAATATTTAGTTAAAAGCAGAATATTCAATTTATAAGACCAAGAAACACATTTGATTATTTACATTTATTAGTAAAATTGTTTAAACAACATTGCATGAATTTATTTGATTTGTGCCATATTTTTTTCTGTCAAACCAAAAAAGTAAAAAATATTCATACTACATTTATTTGATATTAACTAATTTCCAATCAACAATCGAAATATTGATTTAAAAAAAAACTGCAATATTACACCTCTGAGAAAAAAATAATTAGCATTAGAATTATGTAGTTCAAATTAATTAATTAATATCAAATCATCAATCAGAGAGAGCACTGCTGAAACCCAAAACCTTTAGAGACTGAAGAACTGCTATTTGTGATGTTTTCATTAAAAAGGAAATATCCCCTCTTGTTTAAGTAATTGTCTATTGTATTATTGTATTTTTCTGACAACAGAAAAAATATGATAGTATAATAGTTTAAGGATCAGAACAGATAATTAAAATTTGTAGGAACAAAATCACCCTGTAATACCTTTTTGCAGCTTTTATGTGACTTATTTTTACTGGATCATAATTTGTGTAACTGGTGTCACCAGGAAAAAAAGTGACAAAGTGAATTTGACACCTGGCTGTGACAATTTCATGAAAAAACTCCAATTTCACAATGGTTGGCAAGTGTCAGATCACATGTCTGCAATTCAATCAAAATCATTCAACAGTTCAAAGTAAACATTTTTTTCTTCAAATTTTCACCCCTACAGCTGTAAAATAAGCAATACAGTTAATAACTGAATAGCTTGGAATAAAATCTAAAAATTTTAAATTATTCCAAAAAATAATATTATTTTGAGCAGTAACTTAAATTATGTAATTTGGGGTGAATAATAATACCTTATTTTGTCATTTCAGTGGTGTATTTTATGTATTTGAATGTTAATGTAAACGTGAACGTGAGAATTCATTCACTATATATATATATATATATATATATATATATATATATATATATATATATATA
>JAQLOL010000025.1:11698178-11718778 GCA_029783665.1 Naso thynnoides | reverse complement strand
AATACGTAAATTTCTGTCAGAGGTCATAAGCATGTGAAGTTTGGTGCCTACTTAGCAAGATTTACTGAAGTTATTAAGGTTTCGTTGTTCCCGGCGACACTCTGAAAATGGCGGTCCCGTCACGCCCACACCATCAATCCAATTCGAACCATTTTAATAACTTTTCATGGCACAGGTCTGAAGAGTTTTCACACCAGTTTTCATGACATTCTGATAAAATTTGTAGGAGGAGTTCTTTAACTTGCGGCGGCTGTCTGATTTTGGTCATTTCCTGTCGCCAGGAGGGGGGGCTATGAGTATGGCTGGATTTCAGCATATGAATGGCTTCAGGGCGGGACTGCTATCACACATGTAAAATTTCATGCAGATTGGACAATGTACAGTGGAGTTATAATTATTTTTCTTGGCGAGGGGCTTAAAATGGCGGCCCAGCCACACCCACACTGTAACTTCGATTCGAACAATTTGAATAACTTTTACTCCCAAAAGGGTCAAGAGAACACCTAGCAATTTTCATGAGGATAGGATAAAATCTCTAAGAGGAGTTCGTTAAGCTACGCAACGTGTAAATCGCCAAAAATGGCTGTTCAATTCAAAATGGCCGACTTCCTGTTGAGTTTAGCATTTTTACACACACATGAAGGGATCAAGAGGACACCTAGAGATTTTCATGAGGATAGGATAAAAACCCTAGGAGGAGTTCGTTAATTTGTGATGCCTGAAATCGCCAAAAATGGCCATTTTTGAAACTTCAACAGGAAATAGCGGGCTTCCTGTTGATCTGACAAAAAAGTCCAGGTGCGCAAATCTGATCATCTTGGCATGCTCTACATGCCAACCAAATTTCATAACAATCGGTCAAACCACTGATTTTTCATGAATTTTTAACCATTTCTAGGGGGCGCTGTGGAGCCATTTGGCCCCGCCCACTTGCGAAACCAATGAAATATGTTGAATGGCCACAAGACTGATTTTTGTGCAAAATTTCAGGACTTTTGGTGCACGGGAAAGGCCTCAAAATCCAGTTTATGCGTGCGGCATAATAATAATAATTCCTTGAATTACAATAGGTCCTCGCACCGTTTCGGTGCTCGGGCCCTAAATAAACAGGTTACTAACATACAAACATAGGAGAAGCAAAGGATATTCGTATTTGAAAAGCTGGATTTTTCTTTAATTTTTCTTAAAATGTCTGCCTAACTTTATGATTAAAAGTTACAAAAAGTTAACGATTAGGCCTAATGGGAACTGATCATTTCAACTTATATACAATAAAATTATACAGAAACCAGACATTTTATTCAAGCTGGCATATGGTACAGTTTCTTGATGAAAAAGAAGAAAATGAACGGAGTTCTAACTCTGTCCTTAATGATCCCTTTCCCTCTCCTCTTTACCTTCTGTATAGCTCAGCCTCTCAGAGAGGGAGCCTTGGGTGAAGGGCCCCCGGTTGGCTGGGAATGGGGCCATCTAACTGTGTCAAGCCAATGGGCAACATCTCCCTGCAAGAGTCTACTGAAGTCTTACTCATTGCAGTGAACTGGGGCATGAAAGCCCATCAACAAGCTGCAGTACTGCACTTTGACCAGTGAGTGGTGTGCATGGGCTAGAAGGGTGTTCAACTCTGTGTGTCTGCATGTGAGTGAGTGTGTGTGTGTGTGTGTGTGTGTATGTGTGTGTGTGTGTTTAAGTGCTTGTCTAGATACTGTCTGGATGAGCAATCTTGTGTGATGAGGAGTGTGTCTTGGGGTTGGGGGCATAAGTGAGAGTGAGCATGAAGCCACATGAAGGATGGAGAGCATCCAAAAATGTGTCTGAATTGTACTCATTTCCCATAAAAGGTAGAACTAAAAGAGATCAAGAGAGAAAAAAATGGGAAAAGAAGTTGGGCACGCTCACATGCCACAGCTTGAAAAAATGCAAGTTAGCACAGTGTCCAGACGTGAGGGATGCCACAGTTTGCGGCACAGTCTGCCAGGCGGCCTTGCAGAAATGTGTGTGAAGCTTTGGAGGAGAGCTGGAACGGATGCTGTTAGACGTGTCTAGACAGTTGTTTTGGAGACCAGGCAAACTTGTTTGTTAATATTTCCACCCCCTTCTCTTGCTGTTGCTTCCTTTTGTTGACTCTCTGGTGCTTTCTCTCTGTCTTTGTTTCTCTCAGATAATAAAAATTCTCTCCATCTCTCCTCCTCTCACTTTTTCTAATCTGTCTCTCTCTTGTCTCTCTAACAACAGCGTTTTGTTTACTTCCCTGGTTGGCAGTGTACTTATTGTATGTGCTGCTCTGCAAATATTTTTCTTCTTCCCTCATCCATCCATTCACCCATCCCCCCCCCCCCCCCATTCTCTCTCTCTCTCTCTCTCTCTCTTCAGATTAAGGGAGCAAACAGACTCCACCCTCTCTCTCACCCCCCTCTCCCTCCCTCTCTCGCTCTTTCACACACACTCACTCTATCTCCCTCCTTCATGCTCTCTCCCTCCCTCTCTCTCTCTGTCAGTGTCATTCTGTAGTGGAGATGTGGAGTGTCTTTCTTTCTCTCTGTTTGTTTTTCCAGCCGAATTCAGCTGAGGAAGGTAAGAACCAAACTTTTTCCTGTATGGATTCGCATTGCGTCTGTGATTGCATGTCTTTGTGTTTATGGCTGTGACGGGACAGAGAGTTTGCACAGCGCTCCCATCATGTGCTCAGACTGAGCCCACAAGAGTAGGATGGACACTTAGAATGCTTCTATAATAGCTCTCTAAGAATGTGGCTCTCTGGGAACATTGGACACTTTGACAGTGTGAGAAACTGTGGCTCATGAGGCTGGAGCATCTTAAGAAAGTCAAGTTTTTTCTGCTGTTTGAGGGGTTCCAACTCCAGCACGGGACTCCCTGAATAATTCCCACCTAATCCCTGGGCTCTCACAGCCGTGTGTGCTTTTAGTTGTGTGTGCTCTGAGTGCATGCTTGTGTGTGCCACATCAGATAGGACTTTGTTGGCATGGAAGTGCCAGGTGCGTGGCGGGGCCTATCAAGCTCCTACAACAAAAGAATATGTAAATAAGGCAGGGGACAAATGAATAATCAGTTGCATCATCCATTTCTTTTTGTCTATACATTTGCCCCCCCTCCCCCCCCCTTAGGCTGCCTTGTCACTCGCAATCTTTTGGATATGACAGCCAGGACCCCTGCCCCCTCTCTGGTGCTGTTATCACTCCCTCATCTCTCTCCACAGTCTCCTCAATCAGTGTGTCTCCTCTCCTCTCCTCTTCTCTGCTCTTAACTCTCAACTCTGCATACTTTTCTGCAAAAATGGAAATATTAGATGCCTTTAAAGTGCTGGAATGAGTGAGCGAGTCGGTAAAACAGAGAGGGAGACTGATGGTTAAGTGAGACTCCATCTATGAAGTGTTCTGTCACATCAGAGTGGGCTGACTTGAGAGTCCTGATGATAATTTGATGACTCAAGCTGCCTTTATATGTGTGTGTGTGTGTGTGTGTGTGTGTGTGCTTGTTTGTGTGTACATCTGTACATGTGTGAGTGTGTATCATGGGTGCGTGCACGCTTTGGCGTCTGCCTATACATAGCTCTTGCTCCTGCATCCTGTCCCCAACACTTGAGAGGGTTTCAGCCGTCAGCACGCAATTACTTTCAAAGCATCTGGCTGCACATAGGAAAGAGCTGCACCTGTTCACACTCATCTCCCATTGGCTTGAGTTTACTGCGAGGTGTGTGTCAGTAAATAGTCTACAACAGAGTTAACTTATATGTCAGCCTCATGCCACATTATTTGAGCTGTGTTTGTAACAGATGGCCTGGACTAAGATGAGACAGAATGACAGAAAACGAGAGAGGCTGCACCGTGTTACTGGCCTACTGACTCTGTTTGTGTAATTGAAATAGAGCTCCTCTTAATACAGCATTAACCCAATAGTATGGACGTCCATATAAATCCACATAAACTGAAACATTTATTCATGTCACGAAAGGGATGATTTGGCCTCGGCCTCAGCTTTTGTCGCAGTAGATGACATGTTTGTCTGAGCTGATTGGCTCACAGAAATGTTTACTGTCTGTCTTCCTATTGTTTATTGTCTGTCTGCGGATTTCAAAGTATATCAATGAAGCTTCCATTAACATCCCCTATTCTTGTCTGTTGTCAAACCACAAACCATGAAAGAATATCATTTTTAGTCTTAATATCTTGCAGCGAAGAACACAAAAGCTAGTCTGCTGTCTCTTTGCATGCCAGTGACAGGGCTTTTAATTTGTCACATTCACACGCTGCCTGTTCAAGTGTTGATGTGTTCGCCCACATGCATTCTTGATGTGAGGTATTGACATGAAGCCACACAGACGGCCCTCTAAATTGTTGGATCTGTGTCGAGGATTGCGTGTGTACTTTGGATTAACACACCACACTGAGGGAAAGGGCCTTCGCAGGAGGCGCACCTGATGCCCCTCCAGTTCATCCTGTCTCGAATGAGCGGAGCTGCAGTGATGCTCACTGAGCTGTGCAGATCCACAAATTAACCTTGTATCATTAGTGTAACTTAGGTCATAACCTGGAAAGGCAATCTAATCTGGTTTTTACCAAGAGGCAACAGCCTGCACAAACTGCAGACTGATGTGTTCAGCAGTAAGAAAACGGATAAAAACTAAAACTGGATGAAAAAGTTTTGCAGGTGTTCTTTGCACTGGTGGAAAGTAATAAGTTCTTAAGCATTGTACTCAGGTACAATCTGGAGGAACCTGAGTACCTTTTACAATACTATCTACTTTAAGAGGAGAATATTATACTGTTTTTACTCCGCTACACTTCTCTGACTGCAATATTTGCATTTCAGGATAAGATTTTAGATAAAAATCAAATGAGTTTATGAAATTCAGTATCTTCGTATAAAATAAACTAGTGGCTAACAGTGCTTGCAAGACACCAAATGTAATCAATTATTTTTTGTGTTACAACCATTGAATAACTTGTAGCACTATCTAAATTATAACTCAACAGCAAAAGTAAAGTGTTACATTACTTATGACTTTCCTTTTGTTTCTAGGCCACCTCACCTTCAAAGGTGCCTCTAAATAACTCCAAATCCCTCACACCCACATCTTTTGTATTTAGCACGTGGCTGACACGTGGCTAACATTAGCAATTAGCAATTCTTAAGTATTTAGCAACATCCCTTGCCTCCAGCTCCTGAGCGAAAAGCACGTCTGGACCAGTCCATTAACTGAAGGAAGAGATCAAACTGAAAAACCCACCATCTTACTTTCAGCACTAGACAGTTTAAAGCTCACAGGATGGCAAAGTAACACAGCGATTCTGGGATTAGTGATTGTAATGTATTTACTGAATTGCAAATAATCCCTGTAATCCCATCTAAATCTATAAAGTGAGTACTTTTGTCCTACAGATTCATCATCTCATATCAAGACTTTTTGGATGGAATGTGGAATAAAATGTCCAACTGTTAAGTATTTAGGTCACCAGCTACAGCAGCACAATGCTCCCGCAACAGTTTCAATGATGTAGCCTTGAATAAGCCACCTAATCCTAACGGATACAGGCCAATACTGCTTCATATTCAGTCTTCCATAATAAAATATTAAATGTAAAGGTTTGAAAATAATCAGATAATGGAATATTGACTGAGTCTTTTTTAAGTGTAAATAAATAACTTAAACAATCAGTCTTGATACGGATAAGTAAGTTTTGGGGTTTTTTTTGTTAATGTGCATACATTGTTAGACATTTTACAGATGAAAATTCATCCTCTCACTGTTCTCCCGTGGACACATAATGTCATGGAAAAATTAAATTGTGTCAACCCTGTTTTTTCACTTCATGGTCGATGTATACACCGATGTCAAAATATCTCCAACAAGCTAATTTTTGCCAAAAATATCCGCCTATCCAATTTAAGTTTCTAGAAATAAAAGAAATATATGATATAAGTAATCAGTCTGGAGCCTTCTTTTGTTCTCACATTACTTTTTTTGCATTTACTCAGTAGCCTAAAATTTGCTACGAATACTTTGTAATTACTTCTTTTAGATTGCAGGAATTACAAACTGCATTTATCACTTAGGATAAAGTATTTTTACATTGTGCTGGACCCTATAATTAACAAACCAATCTGATTAGTGTTTTTTCACTGGTTATCAGTGTATTACAAAGAAATCCAGGGGCTGTATAAATTTTGTGTTTACATTCTCACTTTAAGGTCATCTGGGCCATCTATCCTGCCGTCCCCGGCCGTCCGGCTTTAATGCCAATAATTAGGCTGATTACTATCCTTATCCTGGGTGTTATAAGCTGCTTTTTCAGGATGTAATAAATTAGAGAAAGTGTGATAAGAAAATAAACGCTAAGCTTGTCACAGTGGGAGTGCAGCAGGACGGTTGCTGCTAACCGTCCTGAAAAGCTTCCTGTTCTCATCCCTCCCGCGTGCTTGTGCAGCAATCGGCAGAAAGAGAGAAACCACATGCTGGTGTGTATAACTGGAGGACACAGCATCCCCATCATTGACACTGCAACACTTAACTGTGCCCAGGCGTTATTTTTAGCACCATTTTTGCATGTCATTTTCAAAAGCAACATAATTTCCCGTGGCTGTTAAGAACTCTGTAATGACATTAGGCCACTTTTCCTCTCATGAATCACATATCTGCCATTTGTGATATGAAGGACTGAAGCCTTCAGGCGGCTGTGAGCCAAGACTATCTGCTTTGAGTCAGTCAGTGTCATTGCAGATAGAGTCACAGATAATACGCCTGTGCAGACAAGCAATGAGTTAGAGCCAAAATGTAACGAAAGATGAATGCGTGGTATGGACTGCTGTGACACAGTGGAATGTATTTGGCAGTTTTGAATTTCACATTAAAAGCTGTACTTGGCAGTTTGCATGTTGGCATTGACTGAACAGTGTGAGAGCAGAATTTGATTGTTGAAGGCCTCACTATTCATAAATGACAGAATGAGATGACAGTAAACTGATCTGTTCTCAGATTTACATTCCTTCATAGTGGCTGTTGAGGGTGGAGACGGTGATGAAAATGTGTTTACAGAAGGTTCTGTCTTTGATGGTTACTTTTGATATGTCACAATTCAAGCATAATGAGAGAAAATAATTTGCTGTTGCACCATGGAGGAGCACTTTTTTCACAAGATTTTTCGGCTCCAAGCCTTATTAAGTCTAATTTAATTACTGCTTATTTCATGACAAATGCAAACGTTTCCAGGCCATAAATGCGCGATGAAAATTTTCCTATGCGATTTTCAAATCAAGTGTCAATAAAACTTCCTATGAAGCCTGTCTCTAAAATGTATTATAGCACATTATGAACATATATAACACATTATAGCACATTATCGACATGCTTATAATGCATTATATGTGGTTAGGGTAAGGGTTAAAGTTAGAGTTTACCCTAATCCTGTTTATATCTATGATTATACAGCACTATAAGTGCATTATAATGCATTATAAGTATGTTCATAATGCATTATAGATTGACGCTCTTAGTAAAGTGTTACCCAAGTGTCTTTTAAGAAAAGCAGCAACTGAACTGTAGAAATCCTTGAACAGGTTAAAAGACTTTCTGCGCATTTTAGGAACAACAATTACTACCATTCTGGCAAAGAAACACTTAAGAAGATTGGTGCCAATCTCATGTCTGTAAACAGTAAATATGAAGAATGGTTGGTTGAGCTTCGCATAAACGTTGTAAACAGGAGGACATACTTGGCCTGCCTTTGTAATAAACATAAATGTATTTGTGAAAACATATTCAATCAAGCTGCACCTTTAAATCAGGACACTGTGGTAGCTCAGTTAGTAAAGCAGGCACCGCATGTACAGAGGCTGTGTCCTTGCTGCAGCAACCAAAGGTTCGATTCCACCCTGCGGCCCTTTGCTGCATGTCATCCCCCCTCCACTTTCCTGTCCAAACCTTCAGCTGTCCTATCAATAGAGGCATTAAAAGCCCAAAATATTCTTAAAAAAAACCCTCCCTAATTAACATGTTGCATCGTATTTGTTTATTCAAGAAACATTATTGCACGTAACCCGCCTTACAAACAAAAACATTTGTTCATTTAAATCTATTTTTTTATGGGATAAAATAAAAAGTATTGTGTTAATTTGTGGGCTTTAGAGCTGATAGTAGGCAGATTTAGGTACTTTTGGATGTAGCAATGCAAAGCTAAGCTAAACAACTGTAGGTGGTAGCTTTCCTTTCAACCGACAAGATATCGATCTTCTAATCCAAAGATGCCAGTATAAGAACTTCTTGTTATGTAACTTTCTGAAACAAAGACCCAGGAAAGTGTCTGAATATCTGCATTTTAATGTTTTATCCCTATATTTCAACAATATACATTTCCCTGCTTCTCTCTATTGGCTGAGTTTGCACAGCATGTCTTACCAACTAGTTCTTTTTGACCATAACTTGTGTGTTTCTCGTGCATTTCCCAAATGAACTATTACTTTAAGATGTGGTTTAGCCATAGCCATTCCCCAGATGATTACCTAACCAATCTCATGTTTGCAATAGTCTTGTAATCAAGGAAGAGTTGGGGAAATGTCCCCCCCTCTGTGCCTGTTGCTGCCTGTTCAGCAACTCACTGTAGACATTCGCTCTGTCATCTAACCTGGCTTAAGTGCTGCTTCTTACAGCTGCACTTTCATTCAGCTTAAGCGGCTGAGAGTTTTTGATGACTCCCTTTGACATGTGCATGCTTATTTCTGGAATTGCGTTAATCCCCCGCCTTCCTCACTCCTCTGCCCTCCTTCTCCTCCTCCTGCTCCCTCTCTGTCTTGGCGTATCACTCTGTCGCTGTGGTTGTTTGTAATGATGGTTTGGTGTAGGCTTTGTCCTTGACTGAGTATCTGTGGGCGGGAGCATCTGGAGCATATCAGGAATGGGTGGAGATGGGTGGATGAGTGGACAGACGACCAAACAAAACCTGACCACTGCCGAAAAATGCTTGCAGGCAATGTGTTTTTTGTTTTTTTTGGGTGAAAATGCGTGTGTACTGTGTGTGTGTGTGTGTGTGTGTGTGTGTGTGTGTGTGTGTGTGTGTTTGGTGTTACCTGCGATTCTGGGCTCTTTGCAAGTGCATTTTCTTTGGTGTCAAAGCATATTACAAATTCACACACTCACACTCCTCAAGCCTACGTTAATATTAACAAGGAAATTCTTTGCTGAGTGTCAGGGAGGCTCTATTGCCTGGAAAAGTAGCATTCATCTGCAACCGAAGAGGCGTGACATGAACAACAGTACTACACTAAGCACTGGAGAGTGTCGCTGCATGCATGGCCACACAGGAAGGCAAAGTGTTGGGCAAAGAGAAATAGTTGGAAAGAGGGTCGCCTAGCTGAAGTGAACACTCGAGTGGCAGCAGGGACAGTCATGAACTAATGCAGGTCACCTCTACACAACAGAAAAGACCATTTACGCCCACGCGACAGACAGAAAGAGGAGGAGAAAGAAGGCAATTCATATGCACAACACAATCCTAACCTCCTCTTCTCTTCCTGCTTCATAATCCTGCCTTTTCAATTCTATAGTCTCCTCTTTTCTCCATCAAAGCTCTTCCCAAACAAACAGCAGATCCAGCATCAATAATGGAGCACAGTATATCTCCTTATTTAACGTACACACATTTCTGCCTTCCTGTCACTTTTCAAATGAATAATACACACATGCAGAGAGAAGGGAGATGAAAGGGACAAGGGACAGGATGGAGGTAGAGAAAGAGGGAAAGGTATTGAGTCGGGAGAGTAAAAGACCAGAGAGGAGCAGGAAGATGTGAGAGCGACAGCGTGCATTAAAACAGCACTCAAGTCCAGATTGCAGACTCAGCACTTCTCCAAACTGTCAGGGACAAACGTTGAGTGTCTCGGCCCTGAGTTGGACCAATAACAGAGATGCTGTGGTGCTGTGTCTGAGAGTTAAATAAAGGGGCTTTTACTGCCTGCCCGCAAATGTTCCCTCTCTTTTGTTCAACTTTGTCTCGCACACACACACACGAGATCCAGTCACGGTGCCTCAGCTCAAGCTAATCCCTCAAAGGTGTGTGTAACACGGCACTCAACACTCATCCAAGGATGCCGTGGTGAATTATTCAACATGTTAATATCACGCAACGAGACATGCATGAAGCCCTTTGAACACGCCTCCATGTAATCCTCATGTACAGGTTTGTCGCGAGGAGAGCGGGGGCCACGTGAGGACCTGTGGTCCCCAAGGCCTCACGACAAGAAGCTAATAGTCGAGGCATAAATATTCATGTCAAAATAGTTGGCTATATATTATTTATGCATGACTCTGCCCCGAAGCAAAGGGTTAATTGAATTTGGGATGACACATTTGCAGCATTTGTGTGTGAGAGAGAGTGTGCGTACGTGTTTTCCTATCTGATATAAATAGGATGGTGCGTAATGAGGTCAAAAATATACGTGAGTGTGTATTTTATGCATGACAAGTTTTTACATATGTACATCATGTGATATGTTGGCAGATGAAGAATATTTTTTTAGAGAAACACAGAACTTGCAAAGCTAATCGGTCAGCTTTTTCATGCCATTGCACGTATTTACAAATGTTTCTATTATTTTCTCCACCTTATTTCTATCAATGAGGATAGGACGTATAACAGAAACACCTCTCTATATAAGGAAATACAGTGCACATAAAACTGCATCCTGAAAAATGTTTATAAAATCAAATGAAGACCTCTTTACAGTTTCAATAAATTGAACTTTAGATCTTTCAAACAGTTGTTTTTGACTGCAAATGCGACTTTCCTCAGATGCATCATCAGGCGAATAAGGGAAAGTGTGTCACTAACATACATTAGTTATTCCTACAATAAATGTCTAATTTGAAATGCTGCCATTTCAAAGTTCCTATAGCTTTTTATTTCAGCTTTTGTTGCCTTTTCTAAAATTTTTGCATTAAAATTCATGTAGTAGGAAAAAGGGTATCTTGCTTACCAGCTGCCTGAACATGGGTGACTTAACACTCAATACTGCATATTTTCAACAACATTCTTTTTACTTTGTAAAGTTCTTTGCGGGTCACAGGAGTCAGAGCCGATCGATTAAAAGCCAACCCTCAGTTACTTTGGTGAAGTGTCTGAAATGCTTGGAAAGATTAGATTTGCTGTTTTTCTCAGTGGATAAAACTTTGGAGCCAGGGCACAAGTTACATTTTGAAAATATTCATGTCTTTCTGGTCTTAGTCCCACCTCAGCCTGAGGCTCAAATGGCTGAATTTCTCTGAGGTTTCCTCTTACGCTTAATCATCTTAACGCACACTGCTCTCTCTTGTGGCACGAGGCCTGTGATTGAAAGATCCAGAATAATGGAGGTTCAGAGCTTTTTTACCTTGTTTTTGGAAAACCATGTTCATCATAGCACCATGTATGTGGAGAGGAACTTTAAAATAATGCCTTTGAGTATGAGTTACTGCCAAAAGTAACAGTTACTGTAATGCAATGCACTGGCTGGGAATGGAAATCATCATTCTTGTGAACAGCTTAAGACATCCTGGTGTTAGTGGATTTCATTCTCTCCGTGTAGCTGATTTTATCCTGATCAGCTCTGCGCTTCCAGCCGCCAAGCTGTCCTGACATACGCTGCACTGAAAACTATTTATTCTGCGGCCTGTGGCTGCATATAAGCCTTTGCTGTCACAGCCCATTTGTATTCTCTTCTTGATACAATTCATATCAATCCAAATCCTGGAGGACTTCCACGGAAAATGTGTGATTTGACAAAGATTGACATAAAGACAAGCTAGTGGGAGAAAACAGACAGACTGGAAAGGAGGGGCTGCTAAAGGGAAACAAGAGGAGGGAAATGAAGGATTGGAGGACAGATTTGCCGTGTCTCCATCTGTGAGTATAATCCTGAAAAAATCTGTTTACAGCACAGTGAGAGAAGAGAAATGTGGGGGTAAATTTATGTCATAAGCCACAAATGATATCAGTTTCTTATTATCTGATTTATTAAGAAGCAGAGGGGCTGAGGGATGCAGAACATGTGCACAAGCCTGTACACCTGAGAAATAAAAATTGAGCCATCTCAGTGGGTCACTGGTGTTTTGGCGAGACAGGGTGCCTTTTCAATTCCTATTCTGCGTGTGATGATTATGTAGATAATAGCCTATATCTGTGCCTCTCTTTGTCGGGTTGTCAGAAAAAGGAGAAAGAGAGCCTCCTTTTCTCTGGTGAACGATTGTATGACACTGAATTGAACGAAAGCATGAAAATTGTATGACAACAATGAGAAGAATTATTTATTTGTAAACAGAGGCGGATGACTGCTTCCTTCCTCAATGCTGCGTGCGTATGTGTCTGCAGCCCTTTGGCTGATTAGTGTTGTGCTTTATGAAATCAGGCACTGTGTGTTTTTCTCCAGCAGCTCCATCTGTGCGAGCATCCCAAACCTGAAGTCTGATGTTTTTGTCACCTTTGTGTGCACGACAAGCGCAGACTGTGCCAGACTGAAAAAACTGCAGCCACGGTTTTGGAATACTAATGGAAAATTTAAGGGCTTCAGTTTTGTGTGGGAAGCTGCCATTTGTCAGAGCACAGCACTCAGCATTAAAGTCACTTTGTGTGTGTGTCTGAGTGTGTGATTTCTCTGCCAGCTTGTTTTTCAAGTACTTGAACCTAAGAGCAAATTATGGGAACACACACTCAGACACAAAAGTCACACGCTATCCTCAAGCATTCACAACAGATTATTGGAAGCGAGCAAATGTCTGTTAAAACCCAAATCCGAAGGGAACCCGACACCGAACATGTCGTCCCCTATTGCAACAAACTACAAGAACCATCATCTGCCGAGTTACAACATAATCTGACAGTAACTGTTACAGCCTTTTAAAGTTGGAAAATTTGACCTTTAATCACGGTGCCCCATCAGGTCAATCAGTTTAATTTTTTTAACAGCAGAACTTTGTGCCAAAACGCATCATCACTCGGAATCGGTTATTAGGTTTGACAGATGTGCACAGCTGGAGCCCTCTCTGATTTTATTACATGGGGGAAAAAATCAAAGAGAAATATGGACCTGTCTCACAGACAGGAGAGGCTTTCAACTCAGTGTTTAAGGAAAGCTTAAAAGACTGTTTGATTGTTAAAGTTCATCTCAACTTCAGCATCATGTTTTAGCTCTCGATGGCACCAGTGTGATTCACGCCTTGAGAGACTGCCATGATTGCAAATTCTGTTTCACAGTCACTTCTCTTTTTTAACTCTCAGTCTGTTCAAAATAAATCTCTTCAGCAGCAATCGATAGCATCGAAGTTGTCCGTCTGTGTTCTCATACCGTGTCTTTGTCTCTGCTTCCTCACCTGTCAGTGATGCTGCTGGACACAACAGAGTCTACCTCCGAGCTGGGCTGGACCACCTATCCAGACACAGGGGTAAGCAGGGAGCTTGCTGTCAATGTGCTTTCCAGCTGTTGGAGCATCAAAGCAGTCATGCTGGGAGGCCAGTCAAATGTGTTGCACACATGTTGCCCATGGTTATGTTTTAAGTGTAAGGTTATAATCACATTGTTTGTTGGCTTTGTGGTGTAAGGCTGATGAGGGATTAAGAATACATAACATATTCTTTACAGAAATCATCCTGCTAAATTACTGATGGTGAGTTAAACATCAATTATCTAATATAATAGGGCTGCAACTAGAGATTGTTTTCTGTACTGATTAATCTGCTCATTACTGTCTTTCATTCATTCATCCTTCATTCTATAACACTTCAAACCATGTATGCATTCAAATTGATTTTTTTTGGTCTGACCAACAGCCCAAAACCCACAGATATACATTTTTCTATAATGCAAGAGAAGTCAAAGCAGCAAAGTGTAACTTTTAAGAAGCTGGAAGCATCAAATGTTTGACATTTTTGCTTAAAACATGACACAGTCAATCTTTCAAAACTGTCAATTACTAAAGTAGCATTAAAAAGGGTTTTTTGTGAAGGTTTGTTAGAGGTTTGATAAGATTCAAAGAAGCAAATATTCATGTATTTCATTAGTGATGAATTAAGGTTCTGTTTGTAATTATTAGGAAAATGTAATTACATGTATTTTTCTGTGTATTTAGCAAAAACAGTCGCTGATGAGGATGAAAAATAAATATTTCTTTACCTCCTTACCAGTCATAATTTTACCCATATAGCTGAAATTAGAACACAAACAAAAAGAGACATACATTTCAAGCTCGATTGTCAAAAAAAAAAGAACACATTTAAGACACTGAGAAATTTCTATGCTCTGTAGATACGGTAACTTGGCTCACACCTGTCTGTGAATTTATTGTCAATTAAAAATAGAGACAATATAATTAATGCAATGCATTTCTCACTATGTTTGCACATTTCTAACACATCAAGCATCAAGCATGAGCCTTGTAGTACACATTGTAGTAGCTGGCATATTTTCCAGGACTGCACTGATTGCAAGGATTCAGATAATAAGCAGGCTTCCACAAAACCCATGCTAGATTTGCTGCTTTGCTGCAACCAGTGACACTTTACAGAAAGTTACAGATCTCAAATTAGAAATCACGTTATATAGATCGGGTTACTATCTTGACCGTCTTAACTGTCCGTCAGCTGACATTGATTGGTGGAGCTATTCACAGATGGCACACAGCCTGAGAGTGAGGAAGGGCTTTCCATGCCTGTTAGACAATATAAAGGGGAAAACTGCTTTGTCTACTGATCTCTACTGTGTGTCTTCATCTGTGAGGACACTGCAGTGCTTGAACCATATCTCCTAAATTTATTGAGCTGCTTTTTATTTAAGGTTGTCACATCACCTTGTGCTATGTAATGTGTGTGTGTGTGTGTGTGTGTGTAGCGGGTGCATGTGTGTGTATACTTGCGTGACTGTGCTAGGGTCAACTCCCTGGGTCAGTTAAATTCATTCATCTGTGAGTGATTGAGGCTCAGTTCTAATATGGCTCATAATTACACATACATCGTCTTCATTGTCATTGTCTTTTAGATAATCAGTCAAACTATGCGGACGCGGTGGGACACTACTTGTACTTGTTACCGTGGAGGGAAATTCCTATAGCAATTACACTGCCAGTGTGGAACAATATTATTCTTTAGACTCTATCCTTACAAGGAAAATATGTGCAGAACATCTGACATATAGATTCAGTGCCATTCAGTGTATGAGACAAAATTAGCTTACATGCTATATTTATATATGCGAGTTTTGGCAAACCACAGCAAGTACAACCACCAGAATTTCACATAGTGGCAGCCCAGAAAGTGCTAAATGAAACGTACAGTAGTCTCTAACCAACATCTGGCGAGCACACACACTCACATCGAGCCTTTTATCTTACCTTGCACTTAACGTTAGCGTTACGCACTGCTATTATCACCCCAGTCTGGCCTCCAGTGTTTAGTTATAATTGTACATGATGTTTGATTAATTAGGGGCACATGTGTGTTAGGAATTTGTGAACCATGATGCCTGCTGCTAATAGGAGGCAGTGCATGTGTGTGTGTGTGTGTGTGTGTGTGTGTGTGTGTGTCAGCAAGTCAAGCATTTGCATGAGTTTTTTATTTTTTTCTCTTTGTGGTCCCTGGATGAGAAGTGCTTCTGAGATGGAGATATGGTTATTTGACCCGAGGCACCAAGCTGAGAGAAGTAGAAAGGCAGACCGAGAGAAGGGGGAAAGAAAGAGGGAGGTTGTGTGTGTGGGTGTGTGTGCGTGTGTGTGTTTGAGTGTGTTCTTTTTTTTAACCCTTTACTCACTTTGCCCCTCACATCCCATCTTTTCTTCTGCTTGAGGGTCTGCAGAGATTCTGTACTGCGTCCTCCTCCTGCTTCTTCTTGCTTTTTTTTCCTGTCTTTTCGTTCTTTGAATGTACTCACAAGCATCCCCTCTGCTTTTTTTCTTCTCTGCATCTCTCTTTCTTTTAATCTTTCCTCCCATTGCCCTTCACAGTCCCAGAGCCACTGGCTCTCTGCATCATATTCTTCCTTTTATCCCCAAACTCAATCTCCACTCTGCCCCCCATTTCCCTTCAGTGTCAAACCACAGACTTTCGACTTCCTACAGTAGCTTTTGCTTTTTCCTCCCCTTGTTTCCACCTGCTATTTTTCCATTGTGTGTTTGCTTTCTGTGTGTGTGTGTGTGAGTGTGTGTGTGTGCGTGCGTGCACTTGCATATGTCTTGGGGTATCTGTACGTGCCTTTCTCTGCTTCTGCATGTTTGTGCACGTTGTGTCCAAGGCTCTGCCCCTCCCTGCCCTCTGTCACAGGAGAGATTGCTCTCTGGCTCCCTGGCATTTCATTTCAAATTAAATCAAGAGGATGAGTCGTCCCTTTTTTTTTCTCTCTAACGCTTCATCCACCCCTCCTCCCCAATCTGCCCCGTTTTTTTTTTTTCCTGTTCTTTCTTCCTTCATAAGGGAGGGAGAAAACGAGACGGGGAGGAATAAGGAAGGGCACAGGAGGGGAAAGGAGAGCAGGGGTGAGGGAGGTGGGGGTTTGAGGTTTGGGGTCAGAAAACAAATGAAAGCTTTGTTTTTTGTTTTTTGTTTTTTTTTCTCCAAGGTACAAAAGCAAACTGCACGCAATGCCACACACGGGTACCAGCGGCTGTTCTCTGTACCTGAGAGTCCACATGGTCAGGCTTTTACTGCAGTCACCTCAAACTTTCACACATAAAACACACACACACACATGCACTCTCTGTTTACTATTTCCTCACTTTTATCAAAACCCGATCCCCAACTGCATCCCTCCATCCCACCATGCGCTCTTGTTGTCACCCTCCATCCCTCCATTCCCCTTATTCTCGTGTCTGACAGAGTGAATCACGGCCTGGGAGAGAGAATGTCCTTTCACTCCATTAGACTGACAGTGCCTCAGACTCTTTTTATCTGCTCACTGATCTTATCATTATTTCAATTTGACCAAATATGAATGCACTCTTTCATGTGTGGTGCTCCGAATATTTTTGCCCATTCTGGCTGTCAGAACCACACTGAGAGAGAGACATGAGCATGCAGAGATACACTAACATACACAAACATTGAAACATGCACGCGCGCACACACACACACACACACATATGCTCCAAATGCACTCTGATAGGGTGTCAGGACCTTTTGTCCTCTTGCTATTGTTGCAGGAGGAATAATGATGATGAGGCCTAATACATAATTCTTCTGTGTTACAACAGAAAAGGCCCTGCTTGTCACTCAGGGCGAAACAGGCTTAAAGCCGAGCCTTTTCATCCTTGGAGGCACCGTACTGTATAATTGGTGAAACTAAACCTGGCGCCCACATTTACATTTTGACTCATGTGACAGAGCTCCATTCAGAATCGTGTCTCTGCGCTGCTTGCTTTTCTCCATGAAGGTTCAACTCATGTCCAAATCCATTTGTGCTCTTATGTGTTAAGATTTCATAATAAATGACAAAATCTTCTTGTTTTATTACACAGCAGCTGCTGCAAGTCAGACGCACAAGTCTGAACCACCTGTCACAAGAGAACAATGAAACACATGCAAATGTGAAACCAGTGTGAGAGAAAAACTAACACATCCCATAAAACAGAATCATGGTTATTATATTACATTAATATTCTTCTCTAACAAATGCCAACAGCATCTTTAGGTTTGATTTGCCATCTGAATCTTCTCATTTTCTTGCTTTGTGTTGTGTTTTGATTTTATTTGCTGTGACTTTGAATACATCTGCCTCTCTCTCAGCGGAATGAATAAAATTTGACATCAACATTCCTCTCAGAAATGTTGGCGTTGCTCTGGATACTGCTGGAATCTGAAGAAATGGTCCCTTTTAAAATGATCAACATAGTGTCTTTTATACTAAGAAATCATGAAATATCTTCTGAAAAGAAAAAAAAAAAAGAAAAACCTTTTTGAAACTTTTCAACCCACTATGGTCCAGACTAAAATATGTCAAAACTACTAAGGGTTTATGACCATAAAATTTTGTACATAGATTTATAGTCCCCAGAGAAATTATCCCTGTCATTTTGGTGATCCTCTAAATATTTGTCCACCACTGGCAGAGAAACGTTTTCACTTATCCACTGAAAGATCTTAACATCTACTGAATTGTAATTTAGTAGAGAAATCTATGGTTCCTATGTACTCCAATAACTCCAGTGATCCATAGGACTTTTCCTCTAGCAAAAGCATGACATTAACAGCTGTAGCTTTAAGTAAAATGTACTGACAGCTTTAGAATGAAAAGGATAAAATGTAAGAAGTTGATATAGCCTAACTGTTCATCTTTCAATGTCATCTGATCAATACTTCTGTTTGTCTAATACTTTTGTTTCTGACAAAACATATTTTTCTGAAATGACTTTGTGTTCAGTGTTGGTTAGCAAATGTTAAAATGCAAACACGCTAAACTAAGACTGTGAACTTGATAAATAAGTGGCAAATACTGCAGTGTCACTCTTAGACGCCAAACAAAATTTCATTCACCTCCATTGTACTGGGGTGTGAAAGATAAAATACCAACAGAAGTGACTATTAATATGTTGAGGAAGTTCTCTGTAATAGAGATGAATTTAACAAAGAGGGGATTATCTTTCGAGACTTTATTGCAGTGTTCAGTCATTTTCTGAGCTGGCTCAACTGAGAGATGCTGGAGTGAAGTTCAGCAATAATAGTTCTGCAGACAGGCTTGTACATCAGACAGACTAAAAATGTCCTTTAACTAATACAAAGTTGTTCTTTGTTCATTCATTACTCTTATCCTTCCTCCTATAACTAAAGACCAAATCTTATACAGCTTTGCCTATGATTACATTTTACACCTGTTGGGAACTGGTCATATTTACACATGAGAAGTAGAAAAGACAAAGTATCACAGTATGAAATGCAGACAAAAGACAGTGACATGTCAAGCCATGAAAATGAAAACTTTAGAATAAAATTTTCTATTACATTATCTTCAACGTTTGTGATGAAGTGTGTTGTGCTCTAATTTAATATCATGCTGAAGTGGTTCAATTAACTCCTGGTTTTATAATCATTGATTACCTAATTAAACAGTGGAAAGTCTAGTGCGGTGAACAAGGACATAGAGTTGACCTACATCATTGGGGACATTAAAGAACAACTCTTCAGTTGTGGATTCAATACCATCGCACGAGCGTGTGTGTGTGTGTGTGTGTGTGTGTGTGTGTGTTATATTGGAACAAAACAAATACTTGATCATACTTATCTCACTGACAATAAAGATGTCAAACAACAGCGTGTAATGTTAGTAAAGGACATAATCCATGCCAGCAACTCTGGCATGATGTTCAATATTTACTTTGCAGCATGTAAACCATCTTCAACAATGTAAAGAAGATTCATCACTCTGACAAACCATAGACACACCAGGGTTTTTACAGTTTATACAGGTGGACCCTTAAGCCCCCTGCTTAAGGTCATGTTTCTTTTTTACAAAGTTGAGTTTACGCAAGTTCATTGTGTTGCCTCTGTTTCTCTCAGTGGGATGAAGTCAGTGTCCTGGACGACCGGGGGAAGCTCATACGAACCTTCGAGGTCTGCAATGTCAACCAAAATCCTCGTCTGCAAGACAACTGGTTGGCTACGCCCTTCCTGTACCGCCACTCTGCTCCACGGGTGTTCGTCACGTTGCGTTTCTCGGTGCGTGACTGTGCCAGTCTGAGATCTCCGTCACCCACCTGCAGAGAGACACTCACCTTGTTCTATAAACAGGCTGACTCACAGAGAGAGCTGGAGAGGACCTGGGTGGCTGAGGTGAGACATAACAACACTAGATGTGCTACATTGTAATTACCATGCAATTACCATATATTTGTACTTACATAGCAAATGTCTTACGTTGGTGTTAGGAACAAGTTACACTCAAGACCTCGTGAGCTCTACACATCTGCACTCTTAAGAACGTGAGCCATTTCTCAGCTTTCTGACCCAATTTAAATCATAGGTTTAAATCGAGGTTCCGATTTTAGAGGGGAAAAATTCACTGATAACTGATATGGTGGCCAATAGTGAATGTCTAGGCAGGAATGAAAGACCTTTTCTATGTGGATTGTTGTCCAATTTTGCACCAATGTTCTATGGAAAGGCACTTAAAAGAGAGCATTCTTGAGTAACTTTATTAAATAATATTTAACACCATTACACATTGTCAAACCACTCTAGAAATTAACACTGAGAAAATAAGAATAAATAAAAATAAAAAGGTAAATAAAAATTGGTATTGTTCAGTATCAGTCAACTGCTGACTATTTTGATAATAAATAAATACAAATAATTTTTTTTCCTGCATTATATGTTCTGTAAAAAAAAAAGAAGTGTTCTTTTCGATGCATATCTGAAAACATGTACACCAGTACCAAGAAATCTGTGACAGGACTACATCAGCTGATAATATTAGTCAACCAAAATACAAGCTTGCCTCTACTTTAAATCCACTGAATAAATACAACAGACCCACTTTCCAAGCTATTTACCTATCAGTCAAATGTTTTTCTCTAAAACCTTGTGTGCATACAGCTGAAGAGAAAAACTAACGGTCTGATGCTCAGCATGACAACTTCCCCA
>JAQLOL010000025.1:11672505-11698078 GCA_029783665.1 Naso thynnoides | reverse complement strand
TGAAACGAATGGTGTTCAGCCTCAGTGGTTTACAAAACCAGCAGGTGTTGCAACAGATTTTTGTAAGACTTTGCCAAGTAAATTATATGGAAATGTTTCTGTTGCAAAATGGAGATTTAGGAAAAATGTAGCACTGCAAAGACTTGCTCTTTATAGAGATTTAGGTGTCAGTAAATAGCCTATTTACACCCAGTCACTATTTGGGTTGTTGCTAACTGTTGTATGCTTAACTGAACAAGCTAATGGGAAAAACTAGCACTAGTTTGCTTTAATATGACCCCTTTAAAGAGTTACAGAGCTAATATTAAATGTTGCAAGAAAACAAATTGGGCCCGCAACGCTAAGGAAACTGTGGTGGTTTTAAATTACATTTCAACAAACTAGCACAACATAATCGCCTAAACCTTTAATTAAAAACCTTATATTAAACCTTAGATACTCTACAACACATATTGTCAGGCTAAATAAATAAAAAGTGTCAACTGGGCTAGCATAATGTCTCACTGTCTTGGCTGGATACTGTTACAGCCTTAGGCATATTTCTCCATTGCTATACATATGTAAGTAAGCAGGCAGTTCCTTAAAATTATTTTGTAGATTTATAAATTTATTTAAAAAGTTTAGCTTTGCCCCTAAAATGATTAGATTTGGCTGATAATCTGAGGTGCTACTGTTGGATACGCTGAAGTCCTAATCTGCTGAGACATTTAAGTTTAAACAGTACAGCTCAGTGTCTTCACAGACACAGATGGATTAAAAATGTAAAATACTCTAAGTTTATCTGCTCAATGGAGTTTAACAAGGACTAATTCCTTTTATTTTGTCATTAACCAATTCTGTTTGTTCATCACTGCTTGAGGCCAGCAACCTTTGGACAGAACCATTAAGGACAGTTAAATGCAATTCTCATTGACTTTACACCCCAGTTACACCAAAACAACACAACCTCTCATCATCTCATAATAAGGAGTAATTGTACAATCGACTTGATTACTGTCGTGCTTGCCAAGAAAAACAGTTGGGATTCATGGGCCTTCTTTGGCCACACTGGTGTGAAGTATTCTTGTTGAGGATTATGGTTTGCAAGCTGCAAAAATGTGCCACTGCGGTCTCCAGAAATTTCCCTTATGTCTCACAAATTACATCTTTAAATGATAAAATATATGACAGTAACCATTTTAAACTCATTGCAGGAAGCTCTCAGGACCTGTTAACATGTTTGTTTTAGTGACTGTCCAAAGATGTTTGATTTATTTATGCATCTATGTTTAATTTTCGTCCTTTTTTCTGAGACATTTTGAGCTACTGAGTCTGAGTTGCCTAACATTCTTGTGCTGTCACAGTCACAGTAGGAAGGATGTTGTATTTGTATAGATGAATGCATTTCTCCTAAGGGAAGTGAGATGCTTTTAAAAAATGCAAATCAAAGCCTGATGAGGAATCAGAAGAGAGTCACACAAGAGCAGGAAGCACTGCAGCGCTGAAAGTCTTTCCAGGGACTTGAACACACACTCCCCACCGGGACCCACATACATCTAAGTCAATGTTTACTCTTCTCACTAAACTACAACATATCATACATGTGCCTGGCAGAAATACAGCAATAATTTGAGCATGTCTTTCACCATGTGATCTGTCCTCTTATTTCTGTTTTTTCTTTTGATTTATTCCTTATTAAATGTTTACTTCCAGCTCTTATTCCTCTATTAACTATCTTATTTTAAGGTCCATAATCTTCCTCTCTTTTTGTTCTTTCCTACCACTGATCCACACATTCTCTTCATTCCTATTTGTTTTATTTTGAGCATTCATTATCTTTCCATCCATTGTTTGCTCTTTTCTGCAGCCGTCAACCACTGAGAAGGAGACCAGGGAAGGCTGGGTGAAGATCGACACCATTGCAGCTGATAAGAGTTTCTCCAAGGTGGAGCCCAGCTCACCTCACCAGTATCAACCCAACAGATACAGCCGAATCAACATCAAGACACGTAGCTTTGCCCCACTCACACGCAATGGGTAATCTTTTACTGCACAAAACTTCAATGCCCGTGTTTTACCAACACCAGAGCTCCCAGGGCTCTGAATGTCCTCCATCTTGTTTCAGATTTGTCCTGGCCATCGTTGACAGTGGAGCTTGTGTTTCCCTCATGGGAGTGTCAATCTTCTACCGGCGCTGTCCAGCCACCAGCCTTTACTTGGCGTCCTACCCAGCGACTCCCTCAGGGGCAGAGCCGACAGCCTTAGTTCCTGTGAGCGGGACATGTGTCCCCCACAGTAAAGCACAGGGTGGCGCACCCCCTCGAATGCACTGCAATGCTGAAGGGGAGTGGATGGTTCCTGTCGGTGGATGTGTTTGTGATGAAGGCTTCGAGCAGAACCTCAATGGATCTGCCTGCTTGGGTAAGTCTGAAGAAAGCTGAACAGCTTGGTTCCTAATCTTTCCATCGCGTCCATTTGATTCTCCATGTAGAGATGCTACAATAGATCAGCTGTGTGATGAAGCTGGACGACTTGTAATAATGGTGAAAACTAATGCAGTGGACACAGAGATATCCATACTTTTGTCTACTTCTGCACATAAAGCAACTAAATAGTTTATTTTCATTATGCCATCCATGCCTGCCTGCCAAGCTGAGTTACCTCTGTTGACATCACTAGGGTCACTTCCTTGACTTGGCTCGTCAGGGTTTAGGAGGGCTACACTTCAAACTGACACAGATTTAAACAAACTCCTAGTTTGTTTGGTTTATTTCAAGAAAAATATGTATACGATATATATATACATTTTCCTCATATGTGCTGCCTCACTTGCCAAGGAAATATTAGTAGTTGTGTTTTATAAAGTCAGTTTTAGGTTTTTTAGCCACATTTTTTCCTCTATGGTGTTAAATCTAAAAGCTTCTTCACACTGCTTCTCAGATGGTGTCATCATTATCTGTTCAGTGTTAATTGTTAGCATCTATTTGGCATTTTCTATCCGAAAAAAGGGTAACAC
This sequence comes from Naso thynnoides, assembly GCA_029783665.1. Lineage (NCBI taxonomy): Eukaryota > Metazoa > Chordata > Actinopteri > Acanthuriformes > Acanthuridae > Naso > Naso thynnoides. The sequence continues at coordinate 11,695,083 of JAQLOL010000025.1, read as the reverse complement.
TTTATAATAACCACACACTTTTAGGCATTAGTTAGGCATTAGTTAAGCATTAATAAATATTGAATTCATCATTTATAAAGCATTTTTTTTCTATATGAAAAGTCCTTAGAGTTAGGGTTAGGGTTAGAAGCAGGGGTAATCTTAACCCGAACCCTAACCCTAAAGAGTTCTCAAGTAGGAACAATGCTTTATAAATGATGAATTCAGTATTTGTTAATGCTTAACTAATACCTTAAAGTGTCAAGTCAAGTCAAGTCAATTTTATTTATATAGCGCCATATCACAACAAATGTTATCTGATGACACTTTACAAATAGAGCGGTCTAGACCAGACTCTATGTATGTGTAGTTATTACAAAGTGTTACTGAAAAAAGAACAACAAAAGCTGGTCAACTGATAGAGTAACATGATGTGCAGTGGATTTGATGAATGATCTGTGCTGGAGTTACATGAATTCAATAGATTTAAAAGTTGAACGGGTTCCATTAACCTTCATTGCAGATTGGAGAAAATAAACCTTTTCCCGTGTTCATGTTGTGCAAGATTCAAGATTCATTTATTGTCACTCTGGTTGTACAAGTACAGTTTTGTGAAATTCTTAGGCTTGGAAGCTCCATTATGGAAAACAGTTAGTACAAAGTATAAAAGTATAAAAGACATTATCAATAGTAATACATGAATAATTTCAAATTTTATAGGGATACCCACCATCATGTTAGCTGACTTGGACAAGTTAATATTCCTTTTAAATACAAAAAGTAGAGACTGTGCTCAGGTGAACTTATCTGAAATAAAATGTTCACAAAAGACTGATAATCACTCAACTTTTTGGGCCATTTTTGACTTCTTGTCAGTTCTCTTCTTTTATTCCTCCGGATGCGAGGCGTCTGGATCAATACTGAAAGGAGCTGCTGTCACTCTGATACAGAACTTTTTTTGATGTAGATACCGGAGGGAGGCGAGGGCAGACAGGTCGGGCTAGGATGAGATGAGAAGGGCGGAGGCAATATCATTTCCATGCAGTGCATTAGGAGTGATGTAACATTTCCATGTATTGTCTGTCATCAATAGAGTTTCACAGACCAGAATACAGAGCTGCTGTGTTGATACTATACTGCTAAAGAGGAGAGGAGATACATCGATGGAAGGGCACACAGCTAAGAGCAAGAACAGGGTCAGCAATATTGGTCAAAAGCGTTTACACTTCTGCAAGTGATTTTAAGTAGGGGATAGAAGAAGTAGAAAAGATTTGAGAGATGTCCAGACGGACAGGAAGGAATATAGGGAAAGAGCAGGAGGAGGGAGAGAGGAGGAGAGGGAGAGAGCCATAGTGAGAGGGAAGTGACACATTTAGGTCATGGCGATGTAATGGCCACTCGTCTGTGAACAAGTGACAGAAACCGCAGGGGGAGAGAGGAGGAGTGGAGGGAAAACAGGGAGGGGTGGAGGGAGAGTGAAAGATAGGAGGATGCAAGTTAATGACTTAAAGAACTGAGCAGGCAAAAAAGTAGGAGGGCGCAGAGGGAAGCGGGTGACGGTTGTGTGTGTGTGTGAACATGTGAGCAGGCACCAGTGTATCTTGCTGTGAAGCTGATATGTGCTTTCTGCTCTATTCACATATGTCTGAGGATTGTAACTGCCAGGATTACAGTAAAAAAAACAACTCCAGTCTACCAAGAATTTCAATGGCAATAATTGCTCCGCTCCCTCACATGGGGGCCCTCAAAGCCTAACTAACGCTAGCACAATTAATCCTCCAGTCCTGCCAAGTCAGCTGTGAAATGTGCTCATGCTCCTTTGCTTTACATCTGCACTCGGCGTGCTACTTGTGTTTGTCTGCATTTGATTGATATTTACTGACAAATCACCCCTCGAAACTGTACAGCTGCCAGAGCAAAGGCTTCCACTGACTGTCTATGAATGATCCAACACATTGTTGCCCACGCTGCTCCAGCTTTTTGTTCCAACTCTCATATGATGATGTTTTGTTGATCATCTCACTGACTAATGATGTGCATGTGCATCATTGCATTTTTGTCCTCTCTGGCCGCCCTCGATTGTTAAGAAAAGAGGCAGATGGTTAACTGGCGTTGCAGTCTTTAAGCATTATTAACCTTAGCTGATCCTTGTTCTCACCAGAAAGTGGAACACCAAACCGTCTTAACTATTAAAACTTTTGTCCTTGTTTGAATTAAGCACCACAGACATTTAAGAATGGCTCAAACTAAGCAAATTAAAAGCTGCACTGCACTAAACTTTTGTTTTGGCTGGAAGCTGCAAGCAAAAACCACATCATTCTGCAAAATGTTTATTGTTTCTCTGTTGCCAGTAAAAAAACAAATTGTATTTTTTTTCCTCTATTTTTCATTTTTTCATTTAACTGTATTGGGCTTCTTGCTATTTAAGTAAATCACTACCATTTAAATTAATGCTGTTAAAGATCCATGTGAGAATATGAGACCCAGTGCAGCTTCACCCCCTCAAGCAAGACATAATTTAGAGGGACAAATAAGGGACTCTAAGGGTGGACTCTTCTCCTCTTAGTCTCATGTGAAAATTAATGTCAGTGTTAAATGATTGCCCTTAACTACACACAGTTCTAATTGCTTTCTATTTTAAGATCCAGGCGGTTCTCCATATCCTTATTTATGAAAGCAGATTATTATGGGAAGGACTCAAGACAGATAAAAAGACAAAACAAAATAGACACCAAGTGTAGGAGGCAAATATTTTGTTTTTGTTTCAGAAAAACTTTAACATTTATTTTGCAGGAACATCTGACACATTTGCCCTATAGACAACATTTGTCCAATATTGATTCGTTAGCAGTGCTAGTTGTGTGGCTTTGTGGAAGGCAATAAAAGTCGGTCAGCCAACCATTTTGGCCTAGACAAACGTGTCTCAGTAACTTTTGCATGCATTAAAATGAACTCAGGCACAGATTTTCATATCTTTTTCAGTTAAATCTCAAGATATGAACATATTTAAATTATGTCTGGCTGTGGCTGTATTGTTGCTTTTTTGTTGCTTGTCTGACTGTGCCACAGATGCAAAAGAAATTTTTGAACAGATAATAAATTACTGCAACTTCTACTATGAGTACTACTACTACTACTAATAATAATAATAATAATAATAATAATAATAATAATAATAATAATAATAATAATAATAATAATAATAATACCACTACTACATCCTAAACATCAAAATGCTAACATTGTAATAGTGAGCATGTTAGCATGCTCATATTAGCATCATGATAAAACAATAAACTACAGGAAGTACATCCCCGAGAGGGGACCTGCTCATTGTTCCAATGGCCCATTGTTCCACCCACATTGTGAGTTGCACCAATGGGCCAGTGGATCAGCAGTGCAGCACCAAGTATAGAGGTAAGGTATGAATTGAGGTTAGGTTAAGGTTAGGATTAGGTATAAATTGGTTAAGGTCAGGGTTAGGGTAAGGGTTTGGGTTAGGCATATAATGGAAGTCATGAAGCCATTCAAACAGCCTAAAAGAACAGCCATATCTCTCTCCGTTCATGTTCATCTTGAAAGGAATGGAGAAGGCAGTGGGCAGCGAGATGTCTCTAATATTGGTGCATCTCACAACATGCGGGTGAAACAGTGAGCCGGCAGAACAACAGGCCAGTGGAACAATGGGTCGGAGGAACAACGGGCCAGCAGAACAGGGGTGCGGCACCCCTCAGAGAGCTGTTAGCTTGCTTTTAGACTCTTACAGAGTGACATGAACTGTAGACAGGATGAATCAGGGACTGAACCACTAACCATATTATAGATTGATTATGTGCACAGTAACTGAAGCCAACTCTTCACAATTTTGGGCAAAAATCTTCTGGTATTAATCATTTAGAATTTAGCACTACAAATCTCAATGTTTCTGCTTTGCCAGGACTCTGTAAGTGTTTTGATGACTTAACAGAAAGAGTCTGGATAGGCAAAACAACTCTGGTCCTCTGATTTCAGTTAAAAAGGATGATAAATCCTGATTTGAATATGGAAATACTTGATTTTACTTGTTGATTGATGACGTGTTTTTCAGTGGTGCCTCACCCACTGTAGCTGGTGAAAAGAGCAGTAAAACAAAATAATAATGAAGAATCTCTTGTGCAAAACTATCAAAGACATGTGATAAAAAATTATCATGTTTTTACAATTTTTACCTTCTTAAACATCAAAAGATCCTATCTGTTTGAAATGAAACTGAATCATTAGGAATGACAACAATACCTCAGAGGAACAAACTTATATACTTAACAGCAGCCTGTTAATCAACTGCATGTGACGCCTGATTATTTTGATAATTCAGACGCAGCATAGCAACACTCCACAGTTAATGATAATATAAGTCGCAAACTGAAACATCAAATACTTCCTAAAACACAGCTGGCATTTTGGCAGCCAGACATGAAAAGATCATCCCTCGATCATTTATAAAGCTGTTTATCACAAGTAATGACTACAACATCCAACTGTGGCATGATCACTGTGACATTCAAAGCTCTGTTTGGGATAAAAACTCATCTTCAGTCTTTTGAGAAATGATAAGGACAGAGGCGGACGTCAAGCAGCAGCGGCTGTCTGCTGTTGTTTCGTTTCTCTACCAAACAACTAAGGGATTTTTTTTCCTACTTTGACATTTGCATCCCACAAGGGAGATGGGAGACGAAAGCACAACTGAGCATGAGACACAATTACACCTGTTCAGCCAAACATGAAGCATTCCTTTAGTTTTAGGCTCCCTGAGCTGGTCTGAGCTGGAGGTACATCATCAGACCAGTTCCTTTCTCATTTCATTCCTCTTAAAAAATTAAGCCACTGTTGAGGATTTGTGACATAGGTTAGGGCCAAATGTTCAAACTGGCTTTAAATTAATTTTGGACAATGAAGGTATTTTCTCTGGCTTGTGATAGAAGCTGACACCATACCGTCCCATAAGAATGACACCTAGTGTAGCCCATCCTCTTCCCTTACAATTCTCCTGCACAGTTTTTTATTCACACTACATGTTTAGTACTTTGGCAGGACGAACACAGATTCACCTGTGATAAGGTGGCATTAATATTCATAACAAAAATAAAGGCCCGACTGAAATATCAGGCGTTTGTGTTCTCTGATATGCACCGATGTTCAAACTATTTTTCAATGCTGGGGAAAATGTTTTGACTACTGATTTAAAATGGTTTAATCACATAGTTTGTCCAGCAGAGGGTGTACCATAATTTGATAACTACTAAGCAAAGTGTTTACTGTTCAATGCAGTGGTTTTTGTAAAAAAGTTTGTTAAAAAATTAAGACATTCTGCCTCCATTACATACAGTATCCCGATATCTTTAGGATATACCTCAACAAACAATATATATCTCAATATTTTTAAATCTACTCAAAAGCAAGACAGAGTCACAACATTACAAAATTTTGGCCAAATTCCCTCTCTGGTGTGACAATGTTGTAAGTGTGACTGTGGGTACTTTTAAAAAATATTGACACAATTTTATTTTTTGATCAATAATCATTAGTAATGTAGATATAATGACCTTAAATCCTGTGAGGCAAGAGTTAAAACAAGTAGAATTGTCTGATAGGTTGAGAAAATTACATCCCTTCATCATAATGCAGCCTTTAAAATCAAGAAATACACCAATAATTCCATATTACAATATAATGATATCCGATATCTAAGTAATACACTTTGTAGTCTCATATCTTGAGAACAGTACAATATCTTTATGTTGCCCAGTCCTACCGCCTTCCTCCCTGGCATTTCCCTCTTTCCTCCGCATTACGTGATGAATAGTGAAATTGACTCCCATCCTGCAGGAATCCCACAGGAATCCCGTGACCCACAGGATTCCCAAAAAAAATGTCACCCTCTAGCATCTGACAGTGAAATATTCAACATGTCAGATTGTCCTGATTTGTCACCCACAACACTCAGTCTTGGTACGGACACATCCACCAACTAACCCGAGGCATGTTGTGGTGGATGTTTCCCACAAGAACATTTGGCTGGGGGGAGAAACTAAAAGTACAAGTGTGATATTATTTTGAGTTTGATGGGTGACTGTGCTCTGGTGGAGAAAAGATTTTTTCACCAAACAGCTCGGTTATCTTCCTTAAAGCATACAGTTGGAGGAGATTTCTTTCATGTTAAATTTCCGTTGTGCTTTTTCTTAATAATCGTCTTGCTCTATTAAATGTCAAGCTGACACTTGTTAGCACTTGTTGACATTCAGTCGCTTTTCCAGTCTCTTAATTAAGGTCAAGCTTTGAGCCAAAGTGATGATCGATGAGATATAATATTGATTGTTGGCTGCACAGCACTGTGCAGGAGCAGCCAGGCAATCATGATGAATGAAGCTGAACTACATCTCATCCGTCGTCCATGTTGTCACATTTATTGAGTATGTTGTAGCATCAGGATAAGTAGTGTATTGATAAGCTATTGATCATTTTAGATCGAGCTTGTTGTGGCCAAGATGTTTTTTATTTTACTAGAGTCATGCAAAAATGTTCCTAAGTGCTTTAGGCTTGACAAGCAAACAAAAAACAATAGCAATTTGTCACATTTTCCTTAATATCTTTCTTTAAATATTTAGGGTCAGTAGGATTAATCTTAAATATGCTGTGAAATTTCAATATTTTGCACTAATCATTCAAAATATTTACAGGAAGTGGGATATTTCTAATTTTAAAAAAGCCCACCTTCTGTTTTTGATGCAGTATAGTTAAAGCTGCTTGTTCATATGAGAGCATCCAACAAAGAATTATTTGCTTTTACATAAGGCCATGTGCTGCTGGAGCATATATGGAAATGGACGATATTAGATTAGATTTTATTTGTTGTCTGTCTGTTTCCAGGCTGAACGATAGAGCATCTAGAAAATGAAAGATGGAGAGACACGGAGGAAATCATTTACAGTTGAAACCATGTGTGCCCATCTCTCCTGTTGTGTGGTCACATCTGTGCCCGAGCTTGTATATGTATGTGTGTGTCTGTGTGTGTGTGTGTGTGTTTGTGTGTGTGTGTGTGTGTGTGTGTCTGAGAAAGAGAGAGGGAGAGAGAGATTATGCTGGAAGCCAAAAGAGGGAATGAGTGCATGAAACAGGGAGAGGAAGAGAAACAGAGAGAAATTGGGTCAGCGATCTACATACCAACATATTACGTTAACATCAAATTACTTACTGCTTTCTTTTTTCCATTTTCTGTTTATATCTTCAGATATTAATTTAGTTTTAACTATTCAATTAATCTTTACAAGATTAAAACGTTGTTGCATGTAGCCTTTGCTAAGCTTTTACTTTTCCCCATGTCAGCATCTGTCATCCATTAATTTCCTAGAGCTCAGGGTGACATCTTTTTTTCTGACATTTTAAATCCCAAAGATATGTAGTTTACGATGATATTAAACTGGATAACTGTTTTATTCATGCCAATAGAGCTAGTTTAAATAAAACAGACACACACACACACACACCCCCCAAAAAAAGATCAGCTGAAACTAGAGAGTTTTTTGGAGGGCATTTTTGCTTGAAAAGTGACTGGAAAAGTTTGGCTTTTTTTAAGTTGAAGATTGATTTTCTGAATTAAGAAAATTCACTTAAGAAATCACTGATTTGTTAGTTATTCAGTGAAAATGTATCTGCTTTAGTAGCCAGGTCTGTTTGTCTGTTTGTTTGTCAGTGGATTTTTATCAACAACCTTCCCTGTAGCCTCTGTTCTTTACTTCTCGCTTCCCAGAGTGCCCTGATGTAAAGGCATGTGTGTTCATAATGGCAATGAGCCGTCCACATTATAGCTGAGAGACAGAGTGAAAGATGGCTGGATGGCTGTCGCCTGGGGGGGGATGGAGGGGTTGCAGATCAAGCGAGAGGGCAGAGGGCTTGTGTCCTCATTGGCTGCTGTAATCAGGTGGATGATGCCTGGGGGGAGGGGGGGGGGGGGTGTTGAGTTGTTGCCGGAGCTCGTAATGGCGATGAGAGGCTTTGTAGCAAAGTCATGTTTCGTGTCAGAGCTGTAAGAGAACACGTCTGGTAATGCGCCACCGGGACATGAAAGATGGAGCAAGCAGGATATTTTGCTCTCCTCCTCCGTTGTCGCTCTCCTTCTTCCTCCTCTGTTTCCTTGTTTTCCACCCATCATTTGGCGCTTATATACCTAAACCCACTGTTCATTACTGTCTCTGGCTTTCCATCTCCATGTTCACTTCTTTCCCTTTTTCTAGTTTATTCTCCCTCTGTGATCTCTCTACATCCTTTTACTTCTCTCTCATCTTCCTTTTTTGCCTCTTCACACCTGTTTGAAAGCAAAGCCAGCTCTCTGAGACAAGTGAGAACACAGAAAGCCTTTTAACTGTTTGTTCTCTCACTCTTTCACTTCTTACCTTCTTATCTGCTGCTCCCACGCTGCCCCAGCACCATCTACCATACACACATGCACCCACCCACACACACATACGCAGCATGTGACATTTGATATATGGTATATGTTCCTGACAAGGTTATATAAATAAGGTGAGGGGTTCACTCCCACAGACCATAAAGAACACACACACACACACACGTTCTCTCTCATCATCCCGCTCTTCATGACAGTGTGTTTACTCTGTTTAAAAACAGATGAGAGGATCCATCTTTTAAGCTGCTGGGTCAGGTGTTATCAGGTGTGCCATTTACACACTCAGAGATACACGAAAGTCTAACTCTGTCAGAATATACACACACTCCGCATTTAGCCTACAGACAGCGAGACCTCTTTTTGAACGATGCAACCTTTAGTCGGCATAACTTTAAACACACTCACACACACACATGCACGTACACACAGTGTGAAAAAATGGCAGCAGACCAACCTGGCGGCGGTACTCTCAGTGTTCTCATTGTCCTGCTCAGGATGAGCACTCGAGGCTCTGGCAGGCAGCAGCATGAAGCAGAGTGTGTTACCTTGACCTCAGTGCTCAACTGTCCTGCTGTTGACATTAAAAATTGGCACATGTTGAAGATTTTCCACCATTAAAAAGGATAACAGCCAGCAGGTTCAAATGGTATTTTCAATATGTGTGTGAGAGAGTCACAGAGAAAGTGAGAAACAGTGAAGAATATATGCATGTCTTGATTTTAACTTAATTACATGATAATCACGTATTTATAAGTTATGATGCCCTGATTGAGTTTCTGTTACATTCTGCTGCAAGGATCCCACTATTATGTCTTTCCGTATTCGTAAGGCTAAAGCCATTAGCCAATTAGCATAGCTTAGCATAAAGACTGAAAACAGGGAAAAGAAACAGCAAGCTTGGCTCTGTCTGGAGTTAATAAATTCTAATTCTGATAAATTCCAGTAGCACCTCTAAAGCTCACTACTTACAGTTTTATATCTTGTTTGAGTCCAGACAAAAACCAAAGAGTTCAAATAATGTGTGTGGCTAGGCTTGCTGTTTCCCCTGTCTCCAGATATTTTGCTAGCTAAGCCAATCAGCTGCTGACAGTAGCTTTATATTTATTCTAAAACATTTTATGAATCAGTTTTATGGATCTTCTGAACTTTTTCCATGAAAGCAAATAAATCTTTTCAAAAAATGTAAACTATCTTTAAAAACAATGACATAAGGTCTGAGTGGCCATTTTGGACCATTTTGGACTGACTTGATGGTTTTGCTGCGCTCACGCTAACACGGGCCACTTCCTCTGTAAACACAAGTAAATGACAGTGCTGGACAAAGCCAACAACAAACAACAGACTGCCATGTCTGAGATGAACTTTTGACTCGTAAGGAACCACAAGCCTAGCTGAAATTGATGCTTTACCCAAAAATTGTGTCTGCTGACTTTGTCCTGGACAAAATGAACCAAAACCATAGTCCTCTGCTGTTTAGTCAGCTAAGATATGAAATGTGTATTTGGTTCTTTTTAGTTCAGAACACTTATTTTATGCACAATGTCACTTTGAATTAAACTAGTAATGTTTAACTATTTTGCTTTTCTTTTTTTTTTTTTTACATTTTCTCCATGTATATATTGTATTTTTTTCTCTTTACACACCATTTGTTTACATCATTTGTGTAGATGTCCCTGTATCAGTGACTGTGTCATTGTAAAGCAAACATAATAGTTGTCATGGAGTCGTAGAACCATTTCCATTATCTACAGTGCATTAAATCCATCGGCTGATGAAGATGTTATGATCTGGTTAAAAAATTCAAAGCAATCCAATAAGTTGACCTTGATTAGAGCTTTTTTGTCAGCTACTGTTTCCAAGGACAATAGAAACTGTCAAGATCCCATGCTGATATTATTAATCTACTTTTTATTATTAGTTCCAGCTGCAAAAAATTAATATTTGTGCTTTTGCTCCCACACATTTTTCAGTGTTCCGCCATAGTCTCAATTTCAGACTGGTTCCTTGTGTCAGGACGATGATGTGTCAGAGTGATTAATAAAACAAGCAGACAGTGCTTTATGGCCTTGAAACTCTGCAGACTTCTACGTGGCACAGTGCTGAATACACCACCGACTCTGAGTGAACTCTCATCACTTTATTTATTTGAGTCGAATCTGGGAATGAAGCTTAACCCTCTTTTTGTCTCTCTGTCTCTCTCAAGCTTGTCCAGTGGGCTACTTCAAGTCCATTTCAGGCGCTGTTCCCTGCTCCGTGTGCCCCCCCAACAGCAGAACCAGCCTGGAGGGATCGAGTGTGTGTGAATGCCGCAGCGGCTTTTATCGGGCAGCCACTGATGCCAACTCTTCTGCCTGCACAAGTGAGCTTTGTTGGTTTGTTTGTTTACGCCTGGCTCTCTGGGGTCTCATTGGTCATTTATCATTTACTTAGACTGTGAGAACTAGGATGTACAGTCAGTGAGCAGAATCCATCCTCTTTTTGAATTGTATAATGGAAATCGAATTCCTCGGGCAGAAAAAGCTGCTAAGTGCTTAGTCTCTCTGCTCACTTAGCTTAAGTTGTGTCACTGCCAAACTTTGTTTTATGAAGTTCTTCCATTACGTTACATGCTGAAATGTCTTTGCCAGCAAGCAGTGTCTTTAATATCTTAAGCTTTTTAGCAGATGCCTCCACCTAAGTGTCTTCTACTTACATTATGTATTTCAAACCTCTCCTGTTCTCTCTGTCCTGTTTTCTCCACAGCTCCTCCGTCTGCGCCTGTCTCTCTGTCCTGGGAGTATGAGAGCGGTGATGGTGGGGTGTCCTTGAGGTGGCGCCCTCCAGTGGACATGGGAGGTCGCAGTGAAGTGTGGTACGGGGTGGTGTGTCGCATCTGCCCCTCAGCCACCTTCACCAACCCAGCATCGTGCTCCTGGTGTGGAGAGGGCGTCACCTTCAGCCCCTCCCAGACAAACCTGAGACAAACCAAGGTCACCCTCAACAACCTGCTGACCAGAGTCACTTATCTCATACAGGTACTGTGGAAATCTGCCTGTTTAAGGCACGAAACACTCTCAGTTTTCACTTGTAAACTGTTTAAAATTGTCTATGAGAGTTTGTTTTACCATAAAAACTATCATAAACTGCTTTTCATGATATTTTAGGTTACTTGTGAATGTTTGGAGTGAACAAATGCCACCAGTTAAGATTTGTTTTTATGAAATTTCTTGAAATGATCAACCATTTCCTGAATCCACAGAGGAGGCGTCTCTTCTGTGCTTATTCCATAAACTCCACATCAGCAAGTACACTGTAACATTTATTATTTAGCTTGGGTTAGCTCAACTAAATCATAGCTTATTTCTTATTCATAATGGGGGGATATTTCCCATTTGCTGGTGTTTGTTTACTGGCTTACACAGCTGCATGTGTCACGCTTTGTTTGTCCGACATGGAAGCATGTGATAAAAGTTAATAGAAAAAGAGCTTCAAATGTCACGTCTGTGTGTTCTTCTTTTTGACAGGTGCAAGCCATGAATGAGGTGTCAGCTTTGAGTCCTTTTCCAGCTCGATATACAAGCATCAATTTCACTACAAGCCAGTCAGGTGAGCACAGGACAGAGAGGATGAAAAGATGAGATGAAAGAGAAGAGATGCTCTGATTATGTGTTTGTATAGACATTGTGTGTGTGCGTGTGTGTGTGTTTGTGTGTGTGTGTGTCTGTCTGTCTGTCTGTCGGTTTGTCTGGGGTTTGTCTCCCCTTTTTTCTCTTTTTCTCTCTCCATCTTTTCTGCTCCTGCTCTCTGAGCAGAAGGTCGCTTGAGGTTACAATATCTTGTCAGATCCTATTAGAGTCACTGTCTAGGAAGAAAGGCACAAATGAGAGATAGGAGGACAAAAAAGCAAAGAGAATGAGAGATGAAAGTAGAGGACAAGAGGAGAGGAGAATGGGGCATTATGCCGAAAAACCATACCATTATGCTATTTTCCAAGAAAATGATCAAGATTCATAAGAACTCTCTCCATGAGCTTAAATAATCTAAATACTTCCAGTGCCAGCTGTCAAAGTTGAATGATTAAATTAAAGGAATGTAGGAAAGTTCCTTTCCATGAGTCTGACAATCCAGCACAGTGACCGTAACTAGATCCTGCTAGGTGCTCCATAAAAAACACGCCTATTCCACTTTCATGCTCTACTAAATATTCCGTAATACTGCCCCCGTGTGTTCACCAACACATCAACAGAAGATCACACATCTGATGTCTTTACTGTGGAATGTACAAGTTTGTGGCACTTGTACTTCTTGGAGTATTTTCATTTTATATGATTTTATGCTTCTACTTAACAACATCAGAGAACCAAATATTAAACTTTAAACTGCAGTACTTTAGTTTCTTATTGGATTTCTGTATTTCATGGTCCTCATGTCCATTGAAAACATGAAAATTCAAACTGGGTTATTTTAAATTTAAATTTTCCTTATAAAGAAAGAAACAAGTGTCCCTTAATGATCCGGGACAATTCTTGAGCTATATAAACTATTTAAAACCCTCTTGGATTAACTGTAAAATGCTTTCCCCCAAAGCTGAAAACAGCACTGTTTTGCTGAAAATTATAGTTGACTTTAGAGATTTGTGATTCTCAAAGGACGGTTACAAACATGTTAATCTTACAGAATATGATGCACCTCTGTGGACTGAAATACCCCACAGTGTAAAAAAATAAAGCAGCAGTTATTTTAATCCAAAAAAATCATAAATAAAGGAAACTTCTTTTCTTCAAAACTGGGTCCTTCTTGCTTTTAATAATTTTCTGATAATACTTAAGTAAAGGATCTAAATACTTTTTCTACCACTGGTTGTCTCTCCCAGTTCCCAGTACAGTTCCCATGATGCACCAGCTGAGCCGAGCCCCAGACTCCATCACTCTCTCATGGCCTCAGCCAGACAGGCCCAACGGAGACATCCTGGAGTACCAACTTAGATATTATGACAAGGTACACTCTGTGTTTAGTCACGCACGCACATCCCAAACATGCTGTACACCTGCACAAACTGACTCTGTGTCCTTCTGCATCACTCAGGGTTCAGACGTGGACAGTGCAGCGAGTGTGTTCAGTGAGACCAATACAGTGACCGTCAGCTCTCTGATTCCCGGCTCCATATACGCCTTCCAGATCAGAGCTCGAAATGAACGAGGCTACGGCCCCTACAGCAACACCATTTACTTCACCACTCTGCCTCTGGGTACAGCACTCATTTACTGTAATACCACAGAACTCCACTGAGAGTGCATCACTGTGCTTAAATTAGAAGTAAGTTTTTTTGCACATTAAGCCTTACAGTAAGGATATTTATGATCATATACAATGGTCTACAGCATTATTATGATAACTGGCACAGTCCTGAGAGCTGGAGCGTGTTGCTGACATCACTGTTAGCTGAAAACAACAGAGGAGCATGTGCACTCAGACAATCTGTCGAAAAATACAATAAACACTGGTTTTAAGAGACGTTAAATTCACTGAATGTTTAGTGGTGTCCTCTCATGTACTGGCATGAAGCTAAACATGGATAAATAACCCAAAAGCGGCTCTTTCAGTTGCTTTACAAAGCAAACAAACAGCCATTTCCAGGTTATATATTATATATTTTTTGGACAGATTGTCTGAGTGCACATGCTCCTCCATAGTTCTAAGCTAGCAGTGACGTCAGCAACGAGCTCCAGCTCTCAAGACTGCATCAGTTCTCATAATAATACTGTAGAACATTGTATATGATCGTAAATATCCTTATTATAAGGCTTAAAGTGCAAAAAAACTAACTTCTCCTTTAACACATAACAAAAGAATTTCACCTTATTTAGAGTTATGGCCTGACTGATGTAACGAAAGAGATATTTTATAAGAGTAAGACAACAGATAAATATTAGGACAGGTAGTGACATCAACTTGTTACTGGTAAGTCTGGTAAGTCTTGAATAAAATCCCGGTAGTGACCTGAAACACACGTTAGAGAGGCAGAGAAGGGAAGATGACTAATATACAGTACTTTTTACTAATGTAATAAAGAGTCAAACTTCCCTTAACTGTGTTAATTGCACCCCATAAGCACAAAATAAAGATTTTGGTTTTAAATGGTCACTAAAGAAAGTTGGTTTGACCATATTTTTAAAACAAGGACTCTCCCTGAGTTCATTTCAATTCAGTCTAATCATACAATCTGCCCAGCATAAATCCTGCTTTCCAGGAAGTCCTTGAAGATTATCGTGAGAGTCAAGAGGTTTTAAACTCTGGCGCATTCAGTTGCAGTCACAACAGTGTCTCAACAGCTGACAGTGTCCCCGCTTCCTCTCCACAGAGGAACATTCACAGCAGATCCAGAATCGACTTCCTCTGCTGGTCGGCTCTGTAATGGGTGGAGCAGCGTTTCTCCTGGTGGTGGCAGCGATTGTGGTCGTGGTGGTATTTCGCAGGTACTGAAAGTTGTTGATCTGTGTGCACCATCAAATACAATTATGTGCATATTTAGTAGTACATATTTTTCTTGCTTTCACATGGCAGTAAGAGGAGGGAGAGTCCGTACAGCGACAGACTCCAGAGGTACATCAGTAATCGAGGTGAGAATTAGTATATTTTATTTAATGTCTTATAATTTAGCTTAAACTTAAATGAATCAAATGTATTATTTATTGTTAAGTGGGATATTTGCTTTATGTGCTTTTGTGCAAAAGGGCAACTTATTACAATGCATTAACAACATTTTTAATGATTTGGAGGCATAGTTCATAATTAAACTCTGTGACTAACAAAGCTTAGTCTTCATTTGTTTAATATTGTTTAATTTGTTTAACAAACATTTTATCCAATAGATGTTTTATAGATTAAAAAGATCATGCATTTTTTAGTAAAACCTCTGTTATATAAATTTGAGAAATAAAACAATTGCTTTGTATGTATTTGAATGAATGGAATAGATATTTTGAAGTTGCATTTAATTTTTTATGTCTTATAAACTTACATTTATCCTCAGAAATGCAGTTCTGCATCTGTGTGTCTTTGATTAAAAAATGGAATAAAGTCTTTCTGCTGTGAAGTAAAAGCTCATCCGACACAGTGACATGATAATAAATGTGTTTAAATGTTGACATTAAAGGGATAGAAAAGCAAGACTTAGTTTTAAAAACTTCCTTTTATGTTTCAGGTGGAGTTAAGTATTACGTGGACCCTTCCACATATGAGGACCCCAGTGAGGCTGTCAAAGAGTTTGCCCGCGAAATAGATCCCACTCACCTCAAGGTTGAGGAGGTGATCGGTGCTGGTAAGCCTGAAATTTTAGTTTCTTTTTGAAATTGTACTGTACAGCAGTTTAATAGAGATTATTGCTCAGTTTGATCTGTTGCACCTCCTCTCTGCTCCAGCCCAGTTTGGGGAGGTCTCTCGGGGCCGCTACCGTCCGCTAGGTCGCAGGGAGGTGCTGGTAGCAGTGAAGACGCTGCGCTGGGGGGCGTCTGACAGAGAGAGAGGCATGTTTCTCAGTGAAGCAGGGGTCCTGGGACAGTTTGACCACCCAAATGTGCTGAAGCTGGAGGGAGTGATCACTCGAACCCCCCCAGAGAGGATCATCACTGAGTTCATGGAAAACGGGCCCCTGGACGCCTTCCTCAGGGTTAGACAACACGCTGTCAACAACTTTTACCTACAGCATGTTCTTTATAAAACTGAATGCATTTTACGTTACTTTGGACCAAATAATCTCCTCCACTTTCCTGCTCTCCTTTGCCCCGCCCCTCTAACTCCTTCAGGAGAACGAGAGCCAGTTCAGTGTCCTCCAGCTTGTTGGGATGCTCAGAGGAATTGGTGCAGGGATGCGCTACCTCTCTGAGAGAAACTTTGTCCACCGGGACCTGGCAGCGAGGAATGTGTTGGTTAACTCCAACCTGGTTTGTAAAGTATCTGACTTTGGCCTGTCCCGACTCATGAGGGGTTTGGACCACAACATACCTACATACACTGCCTCACTGGTAAATTGGGTTTTAGTGGTTTTTAAATTGCCCTGATTTCTGGCTTAAGTTTAACATAATTCATTGATTCACTGTCTGTCCTATTTCATCAGGGTAGCAAAATTCCAGTGAGGTGGACGGCTCCAGAAGCCTTTCAGCATCGCAAGTTCAGCTCAGCTAGTGATGTCTGGAGCTTTGGAATTTTAATGTGGGAAGTGATGTCATATGGAGAGCGTCCATACTGGGACATGAGCAATCAAGAGGTGAGTATCTGGGTAACTTTTTCTTGTGGTCTGTATTTGGATCGGCCAGTATTTGTTCCTGTCAACCAAACCCTTTGCCATTATTGAACAGGCAGCTTTTAAAGGATAACAGGTTTTTGGTTGAGGAAATACTGTGTGCCATTAAAGGAAAAGGTGTTGGGTTGCCATGGTGCCTTAGTGGTAGATTCACATACCATGCAGCATCCACTGTTTCACACTTGAATGGAGAATGTAGTGACATGGTGTTTCCTTTCTCCTTTCGTGGTGTCTCACACCTCTGTTGTCTTTCAGCTTGTTGTACATTACACATTCAATATTTAATTGTTTCAGAAGGTTAAGTCTAACTTATCATGTTTAAGTGTTAGTTATATTTTTAATGTTTAAAGCAGATTCAAGCAATAATGTAAACTGAATAATTTCTGCCATTTTGCTTAAAATATTATAATAAGAATAAAAAATTCTTTTCAGAGGTCACCATGTTCATGTCTGTTCCACTGGCTGTACTATATGTTATATTAAGTGTTTTAAACCTATTGTTATTCAAATAAAACCTTTATTCTGCAAAGCACAAAATCCTTTTGTTGAAAAAGTAGTGAAAAGTACATATTTATTTTTTTAAATTTAGTGTAATTCAAAATTTTATGTAAATCCTGTACACTGTCTAACTTGCAAGAATATTTTTTATTGCAATGTTTCGGTGCTAGTCCTTCATGTGGCACTGAAACATTGTAATAAAAGAATTATTCTTGCAAGTTAGACAGTGTGCAGGAGTTACATAAAATTTTTGAATGTGCTCTTCTTTCTCCTACACACCTGTCTTAAGAAATAAATGTGTAATTTGAAATTTAGTGTAATAAAAGTGTAATGTCTAAAAATGTGACAACTAAGGAAGTGAGCTTGAATAATTGTTGAAAATTACTTTAATAAATGTACTTTATCACTCTACCTCTCTTCTTTACTTAACAGACACATTTAAATGGTGACAAAATGTCAAGCAGCTTGAATTTGCATAATTTTTCTTAGTCACTTTTACAAGCCCTCGGTGCTCTGTGACCTTTTACATAAGGCAATTTCCTCCACAAAACTCCCCACGCCATCTGCCTCGCTTATGTGTGCCGTCTCCCTCGCTCTCTCTGCAGGTGATGAAGGCAGTAGCAGATCAGTATCGTCTCCCCGCCCCACACAACTGCCCCCCTGCCCTCCACTCTCTGATGCTCCAGTGCTGGCAGGCCGATCGAGGAGACCGGCCAGCCTTCGACTCACTCCTGTCCTCCTTGGATCGGCTCATCAGGCACCCTGCCTCCCTCAAGGCGGAGCCAACTCGGTGAGAGAGGAGATTCTGGCAAAACGCATCAGAGGCAGCATGCGATGAACAATCTGTTACATTTCTGGATTCTCATGCTCTCTTTTTTTGACATTTCCAACCTTTTTCAGAAGCTGCTCTCAGCCACTGCTCAGCCCCACCCCCACAGACTTGTCGTCAGTGGCAACAGTCAGTGATTGGCTGAAAGCACTAAGGATGGAGAGATATCAGGATGAGTTTGATCAGGCACACGTGGACACATTAGACAGAGTCAGCATGCTCACCATGGAGTAAGTAAAGATGATTAGTAATGTAACATATTGGGGTAGACAGTGTGGTCTGAAAGAACACTAGACTTCTGCACCTTGGCTCTGTATTCTGACTTAAGGGAATGAAGACTGTGATGGGCATTTTTTGGCTTTTAGAGAGCACATGTTTCTATTGGCTGCTCCTATATATGCTTCTTAGGGAAAGGTGACATTGCTACGAGCTGATTGGCTGTTGAAACAAGGGACGTACCTTACGCTGTGTACACACCAAAAGCGAATTGATTTCCAGATGTTGCCTACCCTAGCTTTAAAAAAAAAAATGTTTATCTACAGTTATACCTCAGAAACATGACAATTTTATGTACCACTCATCATTTTCCTAAGAGTAGTTTTAGATTAATTTTCTCTGTTTTCATTCAGTTTTCCTTCTTACATAGCTTATGATTGAAACATCTTTTAGCAGTGCGTACATTTTGGTTACAGTTTCTTGGAAGGTACAGCTTGGGAGGAGTTTCTGGTCACTAACAGCAGTTTTACCATCCCAGGAGAACACTGATAACACTTTAAAGCAGATTGCTATTTTATTTGCAATTAATCCAGGACTAAACTGCTCACAATCTTTTCTGTAAGAGTATCAATGAAGCCACACATGAAGCTGAAGTGTTCAAATAACCCCTCGATTCATCTGCTCTCTCCCTTAGTGACGTCCAGAACCTCGGGGTGAACCTGCTGGGACACCAAAGGAAGATTTTCAGTGCAGCCCAGCAGCTCAGGGCCCATCTGACGCAGGGGCAGGTGGAGGTGTGAAATCCACCTACAGTGCAGCCTGTGCCATGGATTTCTGCAGCTTTCACATTCCTGTGTTTGTTGTGTCTGGTTTTCTGTAATGTTCATTTCGATGGAGCACGTTTAAAGCCAAAACTGAATCAGCTTTTGAGTGCCACTCTGTGTATTCTGATAAACCTGACACAACACAACCAGAAGGAGTGAAAAAGAGGATAGCACTTCCTGCCAGTCACTCGTGGCAAATAACAGAGGAGAGATGCACTATGGGAGCTGTAGTCCAGGTCAAAGTGAGGTTAGGGTGCTTCTGAGGAGAAGGAGAACTTTAAAGATTCCTTGTTGTTTTTCACTAGATTTCACTTTATTGATGTCTGACTTCTTCGCTCCTCACCCATCTGAAATCCTACCTCTCACTGTCTCGTCCACCACCATCCCTTCCTGAAACCTTCTCAGTCCCCAGACCCCTTATTGACTACAAAGAACTAAAAAGGTGTTTTTTTGTTAAAAATCTAATGGAGATATCTCCACACAAAGAATTGCGTGAAGACAATCAAAGCCTTTTTCTAATATTTTTTTAAGTTGTTTGTAAATTATCACTTTCTTCTTAAAACACCAAATGCTAAAACCTGTTAGCAAAAAAGAAAACAGTTTACTACCTAGCAGCCTGTGGGTTGCCTTAAAAGGTACTACCATAAGCTTACAGAAGTATGTACAGTATGTTCAGTGTTCCAATAAAATGCTATAAACCACAAGTCCAAAGTCAGTACTGCAAACCCTGAGTCTGACAAGAACCACTGCCGTAAAATTGGGGAAACACAAAGATATTTTTAAAACTGTCAGCCATGTTTTTCCCCCTTTACAAGACATATCCAGGGTTTGAGAGCAGCCCTGTTTGTACAGCTCACTCTCACTCTCTCAGAGACAACAGTGCTCATGTGCTATTATACTGCAGACTTGACCTCAGCTGCAAACACACAAACGTCCATCTGTGATGAGGACAGAACCGAACAACACTCACCTATATGTGTACATTTCACACATCACTGCTTTTTCTTTGATTGCAAGAGTAAAGACACTTAGTCGTGGAAACATTGTGAATGTGTGAAATGGGAAAAATGGACAAAATCTGCTCTGACTTACACTTGAAGGAAGGAGGCTAAATGCTTTGTAAGTATGTAATGTGTGTGATATAAATGAGGGTGCGTTAATGTGTACATGACGCTGTGTGTGTATGTGTGTTTGTGTGTGTGTGTGTGTGTGTGTGTGTGTGTGTGTGTGTTTGTGTGTTTGGGACAAGTGTGTCAGGCTACACACAATACTAGCTGTGTTTACTTGTACGAGTGTTCACCACTACTCCATAATTGTGCAAATTTGTAAAATAAATGATATTGATTTTATTTAAATTTTTGCTTTTGCTTCTTATTTTAAGAAATGTTAATTAAAATCCTCCTGATCTTTTGAAATCAAGCCAGTGTAGCCACGTTAATTAACACTGCGTAAGATTCCCATCATGTAGGGACAAAGACTCTCATGCTGACTAAAAATTTGACCAAAGTGCAGCCAAAAAACAAATTTGTCACATATTTAAAAGGTGAATAACACTCCAGACATGCTAGCATTCCTGTGAAGCTGTACTTTGTAACCTTAAAAACAGTTTTTTTTAAGGTTAATGCTATCGTTGGCATGCTAATGTAATCAAAATGACAATTCTACAAGCTGGTGTCACCATGTTTACAATCTTTGCTCAGTGTGTTAGCATGATAACATGCTAATTAGCTCTAAACACAAAACTCAGCTGTGTCAGTAATTTGGTACTGGCAGGTATTTTATTCATTAACCAAAGTAGTAAGTAGCCAAATTAAAAGTTTTGATCCTGTAACATAAGAAGGTGAAACGTCATGTGATCCCCAAATCTTGAACGCTCTGTATGTGACTTCCTCCACTAACAATCTTTCTATCGAAATGGTTTAATCAAAAATTCAATTTAATTAAAGATTCAAAACACTGAAGTGGCTCAGAATCATGGGAATATTTCATTGTTTCAATGACATGCAGCAAAGGGCCAAACGTGGAATCTAACCCGTGGCCACTGCGACAAGGACAAGCCTCTGTATATCGGGCGCCTGCTCTACCAACTTAGCTACTGGGTGCCCTGAGAATATTTCATTGTTAAACAGGCACCATTGCAGATAAAAATCTGTCTGACTGGCTCAGGCGGAAATGTTCCATAAAGATGCAAAAAGGAGGATTTTTTAAAAATTTGTTTATATTTAACAAAATTTAAAACGAGTGATGAAAGTATTAGAGAAAATGGTTGTTTTATTAAGTCAACACAACTTTCATTAATGTTTTCAAGGCCTTATGAAAGGTAACTTTGTTGGAGCATTTGCAAATTAAGTTTGCATTGTAATATCTCTTGTGGCCTTGGCCTTGGGTTTGTGCAGTTCAAACCATAAATTCCTCAGCTATAAAACAGTGAAGAGTATTCACCTTGATGGAATATTATCACCTTCACAGTGTTACGAGAGAACAAATCAGCAGGTTTAGGTAGAATCTGAGTTTGGGATCTGCTGGGATCAGCAGCAGTCCCAGAACATAAACTGGTTTCCCTCATGTCCCACTGTTGCTGATATCACAGCAGATCTTGACTGATAGTTAGACCGTTTACACGACTCCACATTATTCTGTCAGTCTGACCAGGCTGGAACTCAGATTTATTTCACTATATCAGACTGCAGTTTAATCCTGTTCTTCACATTGTCCCAAAATCAATTTTACAACATGGCCGACATCGCTTAAATCTTCAGGATTTTATTAGAATTTTTTAGTCCAGATCATGACTTTCTCTAACTCAGAAAGTATCCAGTAAGTTTACTCAAATACTGTGTTAATGTTGAGGTATTTTTTTGGTGTTTTACATTTTAAGGTACTTTATCTCCACATTGTATCATGTTAAAGTGTTGTCCCTTTAATCCTCTGAATTTATTTAGTAAATATCTTTTTCACGTATTTTGTAGATTTTGATTATTTAATAAGAAAATAGAACTGTAAATCATTTTCAGACTAAAACAACTTAATGAGAGAGCAATATATTTTTAATGAACAAGAAGCTGAACAGAAGCTTATAATAACACCATAAATACCATAATATACAAAATAATAATAAGGACTAAAGCTGTAAGGTGCAAAATTTCCCATTGAAATTCAGTGATATGGAAATCTACAGTGCCTTGCATAAGTATTCATACCCCTTGAACTTTTCCACATTTTGCTACATTACAACCAGAAACATTAATATATTTAATTGAATTTTTATATGAAAGACCAACGCACAGTAACACACAATTGTGAAGTGGAACAAAATGTATACTTTATTTCAAACTTTTTCTACAAATAAAAAACTTAAAAGTAGGGTGTGCAAAAGTTTTCAGCCCCCTTTTCTCTCTGTGCAACCAATTGTCTTCAGAAGTTGCCTGATGATTCTTAATTGATCACCTGTTGACTTAATGACAAAATGGAGTTCACCTGTGTGTAATCAAGTCTCAGTATAAATACT
>JAQLOL010000025.1:11600666-11653959 GCA_029783665.1 Naso thynnoides | reverse complement strand
CCCCCCCCCCCCCCCCCCCCCCCCCCCCCCCCCCCCCCCCCCACAGGACTTTAAGCCAATCGGAGACTTTGCTGGGGACTGTGGCTCCACAGAATATGGAAGGCAAGAAAAGGAACAATGTGCGCATTTTTGTCTTTAATTGTACATAAGATCTGTACGGATACCGTTAGGCATCATGGCTGGACTCAGAATCAGATGTTAATATCCTTGTTTGAGATTTGTAAATATTTGAAAATGTAAATGTGGAAGTCATGTCTACAGTCTCCAACTAACGTCACTGTCATATTGAACGGTTGCAAATGTTCCGAAGAGAAATTGTTTATTGTTTTTGGTGTTGATTTAGAATGTTTAAACACAGCAGTAGCTTTGTCCCAATTCAGAGGCAACATCCTCCGAATGCTCAAAGCGGCGCAACAAAGGCTGTCCAGTTTCACGAGCTCCTTCAAATGCAACTGACAAATGCGGTCAACAAATCGCCCATCGTGCTGGATCCAGTGGGGGGGATCACCGCAGCCCAACGTATGCCAAGATTCATTCTACGCAGGTGAGGCTTTTGACAAAGCTGCAGTGGCAACCCAGGAGTATGTTTTTAAATATAAAGTACGCAGAATGTAATAGTATCGTTAATTTCCTGGTATCACAATGGCAAAAAGTGCCTCAGAACCATTGCTGCAGTGAAGCCACTGACTGAAGCAGAGCAGAGGGAATTGGGAACTACAGGGACCATCAACCACTGCGGCTCTTTCCTCATTCCAATCCGAATCACAGACCTTACTGTCAACATTTTTGAACAAGACAGAGGCGGACGGCAGTGAAACGGATCGATGTACGAAGCTCTCAAACTTCTGTGTTGAGTTAAACCGAGATGTGTCGAAGAAACAGAGGAATACGCCGAGTAGAGTTCACTTTCCCTTTCTATTTAGTGGCGGCACATCGCTGTGAAAAGAAAGACAGAAAAAACACTAGCAAGAGACCTGCTGAACTGTGTGTGGAAAACTTTTCATCTCAGCGGACAAACACTGCCAGTCAGCTCACAGCGGAAGAAGGAAAGAAAGAAAAATGTTCATTTAGCTCATGAAATGGCCAAAAAGGCATTACTAGTGGAAATGATAGTAGACAGTAGTAGTAGTAAGTAAACAGTTAACTTATGATTGCAGAACTTAAAAAATGAGCCGGGTCATTTGTAAATGGTTGTTCAATAATTTAGACATTACATAGAACAATTATTTGCACATGCTTATACAGGAAAAAGCAGTGTAAGTAAAGAACAATTACAAAAAGAAAGGATAATAAGCAGCAGTTTTTCCAAGTCATGATTTGTCTCTTTGTTTTTGTTTTGTTTGTTTTGTTTTTTAAATACCGCAATACATACCGTACCATGAACTTGATAGCAAGGTATTACCATACCCTGAGTTTTTAATCCTGTTACATTCCTACTTAGAACTGGAATGACAAAAGTTTTTGATTCCTTCTTTTCATGCCTTCATGCACTTAAGATAACTGTCACATCACGGTTGCTCGGCGACAGGAGTGATGCCTTGTGATGTTAGGGGGATGGAGAGGAACAGCTGCTGAGAAAAACAGGAAATGCTCTGCAGAACCAGACATCACATGAACAGTTTAACCGGTTGGTGGACCACCGTCGTCGAGGGATGCTGCCCCTGAATTGAGACACACCTTTTATCTCTGTGAAGCCAGAAGCTTTGAATCGTGGCTGAAGCATATTTTTGTGAGGGGAATTTATGGATGTTTGCCTAATTGGAATAGGAAATGTTTGACCTGTTAGAAGTCGCTCAGAGGGAGTACTTTTGTTTGTATTTGGTGGTTTGTTCATGTTTGCGGGGCTTTTTTAGGAAGTATCAGTATGAACTCTGGAGTTGCTGCAGAGCCTTTTAAAGCCCAGTTTGTTAAAGGGAAGCCGTGCGAGCTTGTACACCTCAGAGTCGGTGCAGCCTGTTTACATCCACCAAATACCAGCACATTGTTTGATGTTTTGAAGTCAGTCTGCACATGAATTAAAGATTTTCATGAGTGATTTTCTTCCAGCAACATTTGTGCTGCTACCACAGAATTTTGTTGCTAACAAGTGGCATCTTCAAAGTCAGCCTTTCTCACTCCAGTCACGTACGTGGCTACGAGCACGCAAAACATTTGTACTCTTTGAGAAATGGTTTGCCGCAGTCTGGCTGCTACCGGTGAAGATCTGGAAGCTTTTCATACAAAAGGGATTAATGTCCTGCTTTATTTCCGTCTCACCCCGTTCTTTCTTTTGTCTTCTTCCTTCTGTGCTTGATTCTCTCTTTTCTCTTATCCATTCTCTCCATGGTAACGTGAAAGCACACCAAAAATAGGGAATAAAAATAAATCCACATGCATTGAATGTTTCTAGTTTCCTATACATTGCAGGTTTTTCTTAAAAGGCTTGCACAGGTTGTTATAAAAGTTTTCTCCTCCCTGCTGAATGCCGCCCACTGGGAGCTTCCGCTCCCCGCTAAATGTCTCTGAACAGTAAAAGTTTAAACATTGACAGCAGCACAGACTCTTATAACACTGTGGCTGTCTGTCACCTCGTTCACTGCACGCAGAGACACTTAATGTGTTTTTGAAATGCTAATCTGCTCGGATCTGACAGGTGGATTGTGATGGAAAGCAGAGGGATGATCAGAATGAGACAGGAAGATAATCCATGAGACTAAGTCGAGCAGACGTGGATGCACTGAAAACAGCCTGATGTTAGCAGTGAAAATGAAGCACATCCTTCCATGTGTAAAGAGAGAGGATCGACAGCAGCTGTTTATCAAACACGCACCGCCATCTCTTCTCGAGACCTGAAAGCATAGATGGGATTTTAATGACAAAAGCTGCAGAAACTTCAAACTGCATTTTTCTTCTCTGTGTATTTTATTTTTTGCCTTCACCTCACAAAGGCTGAGGCTATACCTGGTTGTTTTTGCCACATCCTTGCTTGCAGGGAGTTCATTCTTTGGTGAAGATGTAGTGACTGTCCTCCATCCTGCTGCTGAACTCACTGCAGAGCAGCTGAGGGAAACTCAACCGGTTCCCGTAAGCACAGCTGGAGGACACCACATCAAAATACAGGTAACTGAAATATTCATCATTTTGAATATTTCAGACCGTGTGCTCTGAGAAAGCAACGAGTCAGACGTCAGAACTGATGTGTTCAAACCAGCAAGGAAACAGATGTTTGTCCTTTTGTTTTGTCAAACCATTTCAGGCAACAGACCGAAGAATATTTACAGATTTACATATGAACCTCTTTAATAGTTCCTGTTTATTTTGGTTAATGGAACATTTAAAAGACAAAGGTCTGAACACACCAGAAAGAAACCCCACAAAACTGATTTGGAGGTCTGCATGAAATAAATGTTTCTTTAGGTTGAATCATATCTAGATAGAGAATTAGACACATTTTAAGGTGTGAAGTGTGTTTGACAGAAGAGGTTAAGTAAAACGTGAGGGTACAACTCAGCGAAGTTAAGGCACTTTCCCCTGTTTTAGACACTGTGGCTCTCAGTTCCCTTAAATCAACGCAAACCCTAAAGGTCAAACTTGAACTCTGTGTAAAATTTCTCATAGATTTTCTTCATCTTTGAGCGCAAATCCTCTGCCTCTGGCGATTCATAAGGCATAAATGAATTCTGCCGCAAATTTTCCATTTTAAAACGCCCAAAAATTTCCTCCCCAAAAAACAAACTGTTTACTTTTGTTAGAGTTAGAGATGTTTTAGTGCCGTTTTTTTCTTCCCAATACCAATTCTGATACCTGAACTTGCGTATTGGCAGATACCAACTACCAATCCGATACCAGTGAGGAAAAAGATAACATTTTTCTTTTTAACAGCTAGCTTTTAGCTTAGCTAGCATAATGAGCTAAATGGGAAGTAGTTGGATACTGAATCATGGCTAATAGATTACATGGCATTGGATTGGTGCACCATCTGGCGTACTCACCTAGCCTGGGCCCAACCGGAGACTCCAACCACTCCACTGAGTGGACTTGATTCTCTCGGTCTGGCATTGTTCTTTGAAACTTAGATTTTTCCGGTTGAAAAGATGATTTTCCAATGAGGGGTTGGGGAGCCATGGGCGGGACTAAGCTGTCTGTCAAGAATTATCCAGCACTTCAACCTGCAAAGCCACGTTACAGGACCAAAAACAGCACCGATGCACCTTTCATGCTCCTTCGTGCAGCTCCAGTCAGAGGGAGACAGCGTCTGCCCCGGTCTGTAGTCGTCAGTGAGATGCAGGAAGCATCACGGCTGATCGTGCTATCTACTTGTGTGATGTGATTTAAAGTGAACGACGTTTGTCACTTCCCACGATGCATGGTGAGTCAGAATCTCAATCACAACAATATAACAACATCTACGTGATTATTCAACAGCTTGTGGAGACATTTTTCATTTCGGTTGTCACGCTTAGCCTGACTTCTTTCAGCACACACTCCACAGTGGGCGGAACACCCGCTGGCTCTGTATGACCATTCTCACGGATTAAATTTGAAAAAGCAACAATATATGAGGAAGGGTGAGAGAAAATCTAATCCCCTCCCTCTGAGAATTGCTCAAAGTGGAGCCAATGCCAGACCAAGAGAATCAAGTCCTCTCTGTGGGCGGAGTCTCTGGTCTGGGCCCAGGCTAGTACTCACCGATATCGATACCAGTTTTTTTGGCAATATGAATATGGGAACAACTCTAGTTTGAGTAATCAAAAGCTACAGTGGCTGCATGTTTTGGGAGATCGTTTAGCCTTTTTAATGGAACTATATGTTTGTGACTTGCTTTTTTTATAGTATTTACATCTTTGTGAGGAATGAGTTTGGGACCGGTACCACAGAAACATTTGGGAAGTCAGAATAAAGAACTGAGCACAATATTTAATGTAGTCCTCTAATGGGGTTGTGAAATCAAGAAATATTGATAAATGACTTTTTTTTTAACTTTATTTTGAGGGATAGTGGTGTATTTCCTCCCTGACAGACGCTGGTTTAACGTTGCAGCTTGTCTGATGTAACTGTAGTGATAACAGTGACGTGATTGTGAGTGACATGCCACAGAAATATCCAGATTTCATCCATTCTCTGGTTTTTGTTTATCCAAAAAATCCTGTTTGATGAAAATAAAAACCCCTTCTTTTCTGACGATGCTTGTTTTTATTGTAGCTGAATGTTTTCCTGCTTCACAGATGAATCACCAACTGAATAAACGTTAACAGGAGACACACTGATTGCGATTGTGAACCAATTTGACTCCACAAAAACCTGACATGTCCATACAACGAAATGAAAGATAATTCACATTTATCGGAGGATTCTTTTCAAAAAAAATTTAAATCACGGAGCGTTTTTATTTCTTCCTTAAATGAAGCTGACACACATTCACAAGCCAATTTACATACATTTGCATCTTTCATTTTCTCCTCCCTGTTGAGTGGGAGGATACACACCCGTCAGTACTGACACTTCTGATGCTGTTAACATGAGCGAAGGAATATCAAAGTGATTTTCTGTGAAGAGCCGCTTAGCCTCTCTGCCTGTTTAAAAATGCTCAGCTGCTCAGATCACTGATGCCTGTTTCATTCATTGAAATCTCCTCTCATTGGTTGTGATCAGAGACGAGCTGATAACTGACAATTTCAGCATCATCAGTGACATCAAAGACTCAGTGGAGAAAATTCAACATCGTCAGGATCTACTAATCTGCTGCCAACTGGAATTTAAACGTGGTAAAAGATTCAGTCTCATCTGTAAGCAGAGCCCTATCGTTAATTTGTTTGATTAGGATGATAAAGTGGGACATATTTTGCCGTTTTTTTTCCACAGAAAAACTCAAATATATAATTCTGGGGTCGTCTTTGAAAAAGCTTTGAAGCTCTGAATCAACACATTACATCAGCGGGAGCATTCATGCAGCTCATAGGATTATATGCAGCTTCCTCTGTCGTCTCCCTTTGGTTCTTTTCTGTCCACACTGTGTATGATGCCACAGCTGCTTCAGTTGAAATGACAAAGGCATAATCACAGCACGCTGTCAGACTTGATTAATAGAGGCCCACGTCGTATATACATTATGTGCCTCTTTTAAACCACTCTGTAACATGCAGTTAAGTGCCAGAGCCACTTTGCACTTTCTTCCTACATGTTTTCTGTGCCAGCATTTTTATTTATTTATTTACTTATTTTTGTTGACAATGAAAATGAAACCTATTAATCAAATCTGTCGAGCGCCAGCACATTAAGCCTGTCATGCATATTTAAAACACATAAATTAGTGGAATACAAAACTAAATAGGCCTAGCTGTGTTGTATGTGTGGAACTCCAGTGAATTCAATGATGGATAAATTCATGAGGCACTGCGAAAAATATCCGGATAACTGTGAAAATATTTTGATAAACCAACGATGTTTGTGATAATTAAAGCAATTATCATAGGCCTGTATCTCTCTCTTTCTTTCTGACCGCAGTCTCCATAACTTGAGTTTAAATAATTTCTCAAATCATTTCACAAACTTCTTTTTTTTTCCTGTTTTTTTTAATTAAAGTGAATATTTATGTCAGGATTTTTTTTTCTAATTAATCATACTTGTAAACTTTTAATTTTTTTTTTTTTCAAAAACAATGCTAAATACAAATTACAAATCAACATAGAATCCTTGTAAGTTAAGTGTACATTGCAGGCCCCTTTTTAACAACATATGACACTATTAAGAAAATGTGTTTTAAAAAAGATTTAAGAGAAAAAAATCTTGAAGATGCGCAGAGTGACGATCAAATGTTGTGATAGATGTCTTTTGGTGTGTCAGGTGGGGATCCACAGACTACCTCCAGGGGGTGGTGTTGTGTGCTTTACAGGGAGAAAACGGTGTCCTCGCTAAACTGGTGAGTTTAAGTTAAAGTCATCTGCCTTAAACTTAGATGTAACAACAAAGTCCCATTGGCTAGAATTGTAACACTAATGTTGAAAACGTTTACCATCTTTGTTTAGCATGTTAGCATGCTACAGTTTGCTAATTAGCAATGATTGAACTGCAGTTAGCTTTCAAGGCTTTTGAGTAAGTTATTTCAAAAATATCGGGATAAACTGATGAATATCGACACAATATTTAAAATGGTTTCAATACTATGTTAATTTTTTTGCAGTATCTATCAATAGAAAGTACAAGCTGTGTTCTTCGCCGTCCACTTCAACAGCAGTTTGTCACAGGCTCCGCTGTAATACCCACATAGTGCCACCTCCTCCTCAGTAATTAAACTAACTTAGATGCTGTTGTTCTCAACACACGGCTCAAAAATGACCAAAAATCTGAAGTTTTATGCCCCCCAGTGTTGAGTTATTTCCCCCTGTAATACTGGACATGGTATTTTGTAACTTTACCGATATTTTCCAAGGTATCATTATTGTATAAAAAGTCAGAAATTCCCATTTCATGACAACGCTAATGTTGATGTTAGTTGTACTCTAAATTAGAAGTGTTTGACAAATTATGTGCCCAAGAGTTTGCAAAGTGCCTACAGAATTTACAAATGTGTGGGTTCAGATCAGGAAGATTTGCTGAACAAGAAAAAAAATACACATTTGTGTTTTTTTGTCTCTGCAGACCCCAGGAGACTCTGTATGTGTACAGGAGAAGTGAAAACTTTGGGCTGCTATGGTGGGAATGCTGTGGCAGTTGGGATCAGGATTCATCCTCAAGGGAGCATGAACGCCGTTTAAAAAAAATTGTTTTAATTTGAGCGGGAGATCAACTGGCAAAACGGCACAGCTACATGTTGCCACGAGCATGGGAAAAACAAAAAAAAAAGAGGTGCTAAGTGCTAAAATTGCTGATTTTTAATGCAGCTTTATTGATTTTGGTTGTAAAGCTCAATGTCAAAGATAATATTTGACAGAATCAAACTGCTGTGGACCAACGTGTGCCCCAGTGGGTGAAACGTGAAACATATTCATGAAGAGTAAATACCCTTCTCCTCTTCACTAAAGCCGGAGAGCACCGATTATTACTGTTTATCTCTCTGTCAGCGGATATATGCGTTTGTCGAATGAATACACTTTCACTGCCGGTTTGTTTTACAGCTGTGTTACCATGGAAGATGAATGGAGTGTGTGCAGAAGTTTATCTCCACAGTGGTGCTGACGGATACAGAGCCACCACAGCGCCACTTTAATGTAGATGAATAATTTAGCTTTTGGGAATCCTTTGCCTGTTTTTAAAATGCACTGACTGAATGGGACAGATCAGCTCTATGTGTAAGTCATAGTGAAAGACAACCAGGAAGCCCGATGCTCGCTGTAATGAAACAAAGTGAAACAAAACGCTATACCTCCATCATCGTCCATTCTTCCTCCCTGTCATTACAGCAGATTGATTCAGCTTCTCTTTCTTCTTCCGCCTGGAATGTTGACCATCTTGGAGACTTAAATCCTTCAATTATTCCCCTCTATTTCCTGTCAGCGGTGTAAACAGCAGATTTAAATGCTGTCATTATTGCTGTATCCAGCTGCATCATTGGCTGTTCAGATGATGGAGTGGCGAGCGTGCTTGTAGCAGATCTGCATGTTGATGAGAGCAGCACGGCGGCTCTGGGAGTGCTTCATATCCTTGTGATGATAAAAAAAAATATTACAATGTATTGTTACTGTATGCTGTCATAATACATTCCAACTGTGTTCATATGATCCTCAGATAAAAATGTGCGGAACTCTCAACTTTTAATCATGTAAACAGTTGTGTTTTTGCTCACACACGACAGCAGCAGATAACACAAATGTAATGTCTGCATCATAAACGTATGTGGGCTGCGGATGCTTGGAAACCATGTCTTATCACAAGAAAACAAAGCATTCTAAGCTTAGATTAAAATGATTTTTTTTTCATGATAACAAGTAGCAAATATAACAGTGACGACATTATAGCCTCTGAGTTTCCATATAGTGTGTATACCTGCTTGAACTGATGCCTTCATTCACTAGAACGTTGAGAAATGATGCAAAAAACTGGCAACCTCCATCTGCCGAAGAAGTGAGCAAAAAGCTTC
The DNA here is from genome assembly GCA_029783665.1 of Naso thynnoides. Classification (NCBI taxonomy): domain Eukaryota; kingdom Metazoa; phylum Chordata; class Actinopteri; order Acanthuriformes; family Acanthuridae; genus Naso; species Naso thynnoides. Next base: position 11,644,904 of record JAQLOL010000025.1, on the reverse strand, counting down.
AAAACTAAAACGGAACTTAACGTGAGCTGGGCTGCAACTAACGGTTATTTTCCTGATCGATTAATCTGAATCGTTTGTTTCATGAAATGTCAAAAAAATATGAAAAATGCTTACCTCCGTTTCCCAGAGTCCAATGTGATGCCTTCAGATTGCTTCTTTTGTCCAAGCAACAGCCCCAAACACACAGACTCCTCATTTATTATTGTAAATGACACAAAAAAAGAAGCAAATCTTCACATTTAAGAGGCTAAACCAGCAAATCTCTTTTATTTTTTTATGAAAATAGACTGAGACAGTTGACCAATTATCAAAATAGCTGGCGATTAATTCTTTTTATTGCTTGATTAATTGTTTCACCGTCAGATGTTAAGATTTATTTATTGACTGCTGTTTGTAAGGTCAACATGTAACTCTTAACTTCAATGCCTGTTACTCAGTGTGAAATGTCTAAAAACTCAACACAACTGCCATTTCTGCAAACAACGGTTTGAAATTATGTTTCTTTTTGTGTTTTGCATTGAAATTCAAAATTCCATTGATGCATGGACACAGTTGATGCTTCCTGGACTCAGTACCACCCAAGGCGACTCTGATTGGTTGAAAGAATTTTTTTTTTAAAAAAGGGCAAGACAGTCACTAAAAACATTTTTAGATGTTTTTTCTTAAAAACACCCAGTTTTGGATCACCATAGAAACCAACCAACACCACTGCTAAAAAATGTTCGATGGTCTCCAAAATTACCTGATAACACTGTCAGCCCCGATGTGTTCTCAAATACTGATGTCCTGCTTGGCAGCCATCTTACAAAAATGTCACACCACCATGAAAAATTTGCACTTACATTTAATCTGATATATATCACTAACATGTGGAATGCACAAATTTTTCTTATTAATGGTTTTTCAAAACACTAACATCCAGGCAAGGAAACTAACTTAATTTTTCCTCTGTCGTCTCTCTGACCTCCTTCCCTCTCCTTGTGGTCGGCATATTTCTGTCACATGATCCAGATTCCTGCTGACTGACACCTGCTCCCTCGTCGCTGTTCATTCTCGCTTTAAAAAGGAACGATGTGAGTTAAGTTCACAAAATGAAGGTCTTTCATTCCTCTGCCACTTTATTAACTTTGAAAAGGGAACACACGGAAGTCCTTTTTAAATACTCAGCATGAACCGCTGCCTCTGCAGTAATTTTAAATCTAACGTGCTGAATCACACTTAAAGAAAGAGCTGCTTTTCCTCAAGTGTGTTAGACAGAGAAATGAGATGAGCTGAACAAATAAAATCACTGAGATTGAGAGGAGCTTTGAGCCTTGGCAAACAGCCGCTGGTGCTGTAATGTTATTGCATTATGGTGATGCAATAGCTGACATTTGCTTCTAAATTTGACTCTAGGATCATAAGTTGACATAGTGAAGTCTTCAGGGTAACAACTCTCAATGGCACTGAATGAAAAAACAACATTGATGTTGACATGGCTGGTTTGTTCATTATGTTCATAGGGCTCTACGAAATCTGTGTTATTTATTTCAAAATGTCCATGTTCCAAAATGCCGTTTTTTCCATTTTAATTCATCTTTGCACGAATCTACACGCTTCCAGTCATCAGTATTCAAATCCCCCGGAATGATCTCCCCAGACAAATGTTCCTCTTTCTCACAAAAAACAGAATTTGTGTCAAATTACGGTCAATTATGTGATTTTCCGCACGGGATTCCCTGATCGCAGAAATCATAGGGTCCTGTATTCACACATTTACAAAGAAACCCAGGTTGAAGAAAGCAAGCAGACCTGTGTGTGTGTGTGTGTGTGTGTGTGTGTGTGTGTGTGTGTGTGTGTGTGTGTGTGTGTGTTAAAAAAGATTCTCTTCTATGTCATTTTGAGTATTAAAAGGTCTGATAGAATTCACTGTCTGTCAGCTTTTTCTTGCGGTCCCTGAATGGCAGGTTTCTCCTGATGGACAGGCCAGCGCCATGTGAATGAGAGGCAATATTGTAAAGTGCTTTGTCTGTTAAGGTAGAAAGGCAAAACATAAATGCAGTCCATTTAAATGTCTGGGCTGAGATTTAATCAAATCACACTTTAGCGTTCTTCACATTGTTGGTGGGTGGAATAATCATTTGTTTTTTTATGTTTGTGTAGACAAATTGACAGGACTACTTAATGAAAAAGCCTTCACTTTGGAAAAACTGGAAAAACTGTCATCACTGTTTTCACAACTGAAAAAGTCCAATTTATTTCCTTCTCATAAAAAGTTTTGTGACTTGCAGATTGGCACCGTTGAGAAAGGTGATTTTATAATGTGCATGTTAAATCAAGACTCTACAGGTAAAACTTTTGAATAATAGATATCACCATGACACTGCACAGTTTATCACATTAAGACAGTCATTTTTTGTTTTATACGTTTTTTGAAGTTTGATATTGTAACATGTAAAGAGGTATTATGATGTTATAACATGCAGTATTGTCCAGAGCGGATATATGAACTAAAATAAATGCCTAAATTTATATTTGGGACATTTTCCTCCCAACAGTGTGGAAGCAAATGGCCCAAATCTAATTTTTTTACTGGCAGGTTTACAGGGAACCCTCTCATTTTCATCAAGGCCCGATCATTATGGGATTTTTAGGGTCGATACCGGTACAGATATAGAGCCAGAAAATTGGGATATGTGATATGTTGGCCGATATTGATATAATGTCTCCTGAATGTGTTTGTCTAATAATGTAATATTTGTAATATGTAATAGAGGCAGGATGTCTTACATTTTAACAAACTTTATCCCTAACGTCAGTGCACTGAACAGTAAGCTCTTTAATTGTTAATTTTTAAATAACAGATCACCCTCTGCTGGACAAACGACTTAATTACATCATTTTAAACCAATAGCCCAAGCATTTTTCCCAGCCTTAAAAGCTGTTTTAGTAACGATGCGTATCAGAGAACACTTACTCTGACACAGATACATCTGCATTAGGCCAATATCTGCAAACCGACGTGTCTGTCGGCGCATAATTTTGTCCTTTATGCCTTTGCAGTCAGTGTGAAGTAACTTGGATGAGCCACAAGCAGCAACATCAGATGCCAAGCAATCATCTCTTTTGAACAGGTAAGTTCTGATGTGACGCTGCACTCGTGTCTGTTAAATTCATCACATCCCACTTCAGAGTTCATGTCACATTAAACAGATTACTGCTTCTCTTTGGCTTCATGAACATCAAGCTGCTCCCACTTCTGCTCATCAGTAACGGGATTTCAGAGGTCACAAAGCGCCAAGAGAACACTCAGAACAACTGACTTTAGTTCATTAAAACCTCCTTTTGGCTGTTGCCCAGGGAGATGTTAAGGTATTAGGATCTCATCTCATTACGGAGCAGTAAAGTAACAGTAGTGTTTCTCTCTGCTTTGACTTGAAGCCCTCGATGTTTTGTCATGACGCTCTGCTGGAGGGGAGAGATCTCCTCTCTCATAGCAGGCTGCCTGTAATTATCCAGCCCACCTACAGTTTATAATCTGAGCGGCTGTGGAGATGTGTCTCACTGACGAGTTTGAATCCAAACAGATGAGTAATTAGGTGGCGGAGTTTGTCCTGTTAATTATCAGCCCACGTACGTCATGTAGGAGAGAGCAGAATCAGTCCAGCAGCACTCGCGCCCTCTCCTTTCATTCATCCAGTCAAGATCTAATGAATGCACTTCAGTTCATCCATGTGTGGGCTTGGTAATTGAAAAGATCAGACATTTGACTCAGATGCCTTGACTGAACAGCTCATTACAAGCAATTACCAATCAAGAATGTGGACGTTTTATCCCTGACAATATTAGAGAGGAGCACTCATTATAAAGGGCCAATTAGTTATTTTTTAACCACTAAAATAGCAGTTTTTTTAAATCAATCATGCAAACAAACATGCCTTAGTTTTAATCTACCTATGAACTACCCACTAAATGTTTGAGGTTAAATGGTGTTGGGAACTAGTTTGAATCCTTATATGACCTGTCAAATCTATTCGAGAGTTCCAATCCTGCCTTGTCTTTTTTTTTTCGGATGACAGTTTGTGCTTTAATCGTAATCATAATCTAATTCAGGAGAAGCCAAAAATCTGCATGAAGAGTCTGCAGGTTTCATTGGCTCCGCTCCATTTGGCTGTCGGCATGTAGCCTGTTATACCGTGACAAGGTCGGGGAAACCAAATTAAATGGAGAGCAGACAGGTTTCGTTAAAATCTCTATCAGCTGATAATGAAACAGCAGCAGGAGAGGAGATGCTGTGGCAAGAACAAAATCAATTTTTTCAGAACTTTAAAGTGTTGGCAGAGACAGCGCAATATGTTTCCATAACGATCCGTGTAAAGGAATGTTTACAGGCATTTTATGCTTTTATTGAGTCGACTGTAGAGAGATGACAGGAAGCACAGAGAGAGAAGCTGGATGCAAACTAGAAACATGGAACCCTTTGACCATCAGGCCAGCCCACACCTTATGATGTTTACATTGTTAACCCACAAGCCAATGCTGGGGATTTCCAAAAGAGGTTTAAATTTTTTAATTTTACAATTGCCACTTGATGAGCCCCTGGTGATCCTACCACTGTTTTGCCTGCTGAGAAAATTGCATAAAACATCTCGTGGCAGATTTTTCAGGCACTTAAAAAGCAATTTAACGACCAAAAGTTTTACAAAGTTATCAAAACTGAGCAGATTATAATGATTCAGTATGTAACAATGATGCTATCTCATGTTTTTTTTTTTTTTTTGTCCATTATTTTTAAGGCTTGGTTATACAAAGATGCAGTAGGCTTCATTGTGGTCAAAGGGGCTTGGCTCCACACTGTCACACAAAATGTCATGTATGAGAAAATTATTGCATGCATATACAGCTGTACTGCTTTTATTGACACGTGGTGTCCAATTAATTTGAAGCAGTCAAGATTGTTTTATTATTAATATTATTTATTTATTTATTTTTCTTATTTTTTTGCATGTTTTTCAAATTTGTGATTGGAGATCATGGATCAAGAAATCTTTATTATCCCCGAGACGCAATTAGTTTCACAGCCAGCAGTAAAAGAACAACAATTAATAAATACATATACAACATAAAGAGGAACAGTAGACAGTGACTATATAAACAAAAAACTCAAAGTAATGACAGGACAGTGACCCAACTGCCGCTGCATGTCGTTATTGCCAGCACCACGTTGTTTTTTCACCTCAAAAATTTAATGTAAAGGAATATTACATTTGATGTTATAGAAAAGTAGATAATTTAGCAAGTAAGTACAAGCTAACTGCCTATCCTACAGAAAGCAGGAAACTGAGAGATTCAGAGATTCACTTACATTCTGGAACGAGTTTGGTGTTTTGCCTCACATGGGCTGTATTTCCTTTTCTTCACCGCTACGTCCACATCCTCAGTTTCCTTCGGTCTGAATCATGTCCAGTCACTATGTTTTATTAACTCTCAACCTAAACTTGCACACTGTCGTTGGCTGGGGGAAATACACCCACTCCCCACCCAGAAACATCCCGACTAAACCAAAACATCAAAATACGGACAGAGGGCGGAGCTCTGCGGACACAAGCCATGTTTCCATCCAAAAGTGATTCGAATCAGTGGGAGATGCACATTAAAAGGAATTTGAATCGTGTGTTTCCATCAAAAGCACGAACTTTGGTGAAAACTACTAACTAGCGCGAGTTTTCTGCAGGTTGGCATGGCAACCAACCTGTAAACGCTTACTGGCTTTTAGTATGATATCACGGAGAGAGGGCTTCAAGCGTTGACAACAATTGGACAAGTGGTATTAGACCTGTCAGCCCAGTCAGTCCTGGCCATTGGAGGGGCTGTCATGAGGAGAAGACGCCAGGCAGTTTTGATTAACGCCCTTGCCCAGGGAGAGATCCATCTCTTGGTAGATTGTGGCGTTCCTCTGCTGCTTGCTGTTGAGGATAGTTGTTATGTTTTTTTCTTTAATTAATCTTAAAAACTCACAATTTCGTCCTCTGTCCACACTAATCTAATGTTGCTGTCTGCCATGTTGTTCGCTTCTGAGTGACCTGCAAACACTGGTTAGGGTGAAAAGCACTACATCAGACTTAATTCGAATACATCTGTTTCCATCCCTTTTGAATCAACCAAAACCCGGTTCTAGCGAGCGTATTTTAGTTTGTGCGAATCAGGGGATTTTTGTTCGAATTACGGCGTTTCCATCATAATTTTCCGATGCGATACGTCTAGATGCGAATCTAAAAAGGGCGATGGAAACATCATTATTGACAGCAACTGACTAATCTATCCACATACAAGTCACAGGTGGCTGTTTGCAACTGATAAATCAGCCAGGCCATTGTATCGTTCAGTACTAGCTTACTGGAGATACATCAGTCAGTTACAAACAACTGCAGAGGCAAAACCTAACCCTGGCACGAAGTCATTAAGAAACAGTCTTATCATTGCTTGATTTGTCCGCCAGCCAGCACTGATAGGTTTACTTTTGAACTTTATTTTGGTAGCAACTTCCTCAAAAAGTCTAAAGGATTCATATCAGTACTGAATTTTTTGTGTGTGTGTGTGTGTGGTCATGCTTAAAAAGTAATCAGCTAATGTGTAACTATTAGATTTTTTACATTTCCTAAAATCAGTATCAGTATCTTGGACAGACCACCTTTGTTTTACATTTAGAATTTTCTAGAAGATCAACTTTTTCCTAAATGTGGAAGTCAGTGAGATTTGGCTCACTCAAAAGACTGCTGAATGTGAGTTATTTGAGAGAATAAAACTGAGCTTTTGATGATTTTGTAAGCGTTTGAGTACTTTACCTGTTAAATCTGAGGGCACTAGATATTTCTTCTTGTCCAGTTCGGGAGCTCGTGACCTTGAGGCTCTCTCCACAATGATCTGGTTGACAGACCCAGAAGTAATCAATCATTGTTAACAATGCGAGAACCAAAGTCTAACAGTAAACTAATTCAGGCTGCTTATCAGTGAAAAGGCATGAAAGAAATCACGGAACTAATCTTTTATTTTAGATAACATGCTTTAGAAAAACATAAAAGCTACGTGACAGTGGCTGTCAAACAGTAACTACCAGTAAACAACTTTATCACAACAGTATCACAACTTTGATGTCACACCGACCGGTATCTTGTCAGGATGTTTGGCCCGAACTCTCTCTCCCTCTGCTCTCCTCACCTCAAGTGGTACTGAGCGCTGGTACTGACTGCCCATCTGAAAACAACACAAGATAACAAACAACAGCAGAAAACATGAAGTCCCTCACAATAGCATCATTTACCAAGAGGACAAAGGAGAAAGAGCACCGGCTGACTTAACCAACCAGTGCATTAAGTCACAACAAGTGATATTGAGCTCCTAAAGAGCACATCTTCGTTTAATATAAAATGAAATGCAGCAATCTTTTAATCAATTCTTTTTGAGGCAATATTTGGGCTATGACGTTATGCATTTGTAAACTGTAATTAATTTTTACATTTCTGCTTATTTTGTGTATGTCTGTTTTTAAGTATCATTACTTAAAGTAGCTCTAATGATTGATTTACCAGTCAGAACTGCAAACCATTTTCTGTTGACTGACTCAGCTGACTGATTAAATCAATTGACCAAAAGTCTTTAGCAAAGTGCATGAGCCAAGCAAGATTGCTTTATTTGCTTTATTGCTTTTTTCTTGGACAGGATTTTTCCATATGTAATGTAATACTATTTTTATGCATTTCATTTGGAGAGAACGATAAGGAAAATGATCAGCAATTATGTGTGTTACCAGTGTTACTGGAAATGTGAATTTAATAACAAGACATTTTAAACATCTATTAATCTATCAGCGCAATTTATTACCTTAAGTATAGTTTGGTGCGTTTCATGACGAAAACGGGATATTGAAAAGAATAATTGCAAATTGACAAATGATGAGAATTTTCATTTGCTACAGCCTGTATTTGATGTACTAAATCGATCCAAAAATAGTCAGTCCAATCTGGTTATATTGAGATGAGAAGATTAGAAGAATCTCTGTTGAATTTTCATTTTAATTACGTGCAATAAATATGACATTATATTTTAATGACTGCATATCGCTTAAATTAAATTCTACCCTTAAAAGGACATTGTACGAAATGTCTGATTTTGTTAACAAAATAAAATTAATTTCGGTATCCATAAGCAATGCCACTGAAATATCCCTTTATTTTTGTCAGCAACTGGCTAGTGTCGGTCGGACTCGTGTTTATTCTTGTTTGTTTTGACGCACATATTGTTGTGATCACGAGCTTCTGAGTTCACGGTGGTTTGGGTCATCGTGAAATGAGGCCACGTCACATTTCACAACAGCCCTGGGATCAGCTAACGTTAGCTTAACATTTCCATCCCTAACACACAGTGAACAACCGAAGCACCCAACCACGATTTCCTGTCATTAAATTAACTGCCAGCGTCTCTACAACTATAACATAACGTGCAAACCGTGACATACTTTACTGAAATCAGCTGTTTAAAGCACTAAGTTACCGTCAACTAACAGCCGTGGCGTTGACAACTAAAGCTAACGGCTAAACTAGATGTTACTGTTCACGTACCTTTGAAAAAACACAAAAACACGTTTCACACAAAAAACAGCACAATTTCAATTAAACTCTACTGGTCCCTTGTGTCAACAAGTTTCACAAAAGAATATCCGAGGTTATTAGCTCAAAATAAAGTCATAACTTCCAGGAATACGCTGTATTTCAAAGATGTCGGCTGGGTAGATTCTGTCGAACGAAAACAACAACAAACGCTGCAGTACCCGCCCACAATATCTCTGACCAATCAGAGACGAGTGTGAAGACTGACAGCGCAATGTGTCCATTTACAGAGAACCGAAGGCGGGACTACATTGTGTTAATTGGATAGGCGACGCTGTCAATCTACACTTGTTTTGGCCCCGTTTTATCTGAGTGATGGCACATTTAACCAATAGCACGTCTTGTAAACTGGGCCGGAGCCGTAGGGTCACGCCCACAGTCACGCCCAAACCAGACTACGTGCGTAGTGTGAATGTCTTTTTGAGGTTCACTTTGGTCTGTAAACAACTTCTGCAGACACATGACGATATATAACATAAAACCTCTGGTAATTACGGTGTAGCATTGTGCTAATCCACAAATTTTCTAATTGTGACCACCTTAATGCCATGAAAGAAATAAGCCACAAATCACTGTCAGGAAATCATAAATGTACTCCACAGTGAGTATGTTCTACCAATCTTAATTTATTGAAATGTTGTCTCTGTGTAAGCTCTGTGCATCTCCACACTATCTTGTACATTTTCCACAATTTCTGTCAGCTCTCCTGCATGCAGGGGTCAACTTTTCAACGGACATGCAACATTCACTCAACTCTTAGATTCTGTTCAATATACACAAATAATACATTTCCCTAACATCAACATTTAATGAAAAAGGCCATTTCTCTTTAAAACTACTGTCTCAAAACACCAATTTATTGATGTATTATTGTACACACAATGTCTATAATGCACTGCACATAACAGCCAATGGAGTCACGTAATCCCTTATGTCTTTTAGGAAAGCCTCAGCAGCTCATACATTTCTCTAAGGCAATATATTGTTCCACCAAGTGAAACAAGAGAGACCCAATGCTCCACTGGGATTCATTGTTACAGCATTTCAGTTGCTGTACACTCGTGAACAATTTATACTATAGCAGTGAATGTCCATAGTACTATTTCCAGCAGTTTGAGGCAGACAACTGAGTCGTATCCTTTACGATGAATCCAAAACCTCCCTCATTTTAGTCCCACTCTGACAATCCTGGTCAAACAGCAGCTGTGGCTGTTGTCAGTTTGAGGGCATCTGACAGATTCCGTTGTCGGACTCTGGAGTTGCTTATGGTTTCCAAATGGGACTCAGGCACCCATCCACGATGCCGATCAGACAGTCTGGTCCCCTCTACCCAATCTGTAAAAAGGACATAATCCAAAATAAACTGACAATGCTTATTCTTAAATAACTCTGGGCTTAGGGCAGTTTAACAAAGAATCATGGCACAGGTAAAAAGCTATTTCAGCAAGGGAATGATGAAAAATGTAGTATGGCGGTCTTACGGTCACTGCTTTGCTGGTGCACTAGAATGATGTCTGCTTTTTCCAGTGAAAGCTCATCAGGCTGCTGGGCAACAAAAGCTCGGATACACTGCATCTGTGGAAAATCTGTGTGAACAAAAGAGGAGAGCGATCAGACGTCATAAAGATTACATGTCGACATTACAAATTATGATAAGGGAACAGAAGTCCACACACTGTTTAGCTCCCAGGGAATTAATTTTTATTTTAGCCACGTTTCGATCCACGGGATCTTCCTCAGGCAAAATGTGGAACAAACAGTCTTTTCTAGCAGATGACAAAAAATCACAATTATCATCACCTGCTCCACGTTTTGTTTATAAGCGTCCTCCTAATATATGTGGCTTTATTGTCAGAGCTGACCAACCTCAAGAAAAACCCCACACATTTTCTTTCATCTGTCCCTGAAGGAAATTACAGGTGCGCACATTGTGCACAATATAATTTTACTTCTGAATGCCATTTTTATAGTCACCCCCACTGTGGTAAACAGATTAAAGTCAAAGGTGTCATCACTTGTAATACCAGAAATGGTATTTATATTATCAAATGTCCATGTGGCCTTGCCTATGTTGGGAGGACACAGCACTGCCTAAAGACTTGCATCGCTGAGCACAGAAGTAGCATAAGACTAAACGAACAAAAAATCCTGTGGCAGTACACTTTAACACATTCAAACATAATCTATCAACTTTGTGATTGGTACTGAACATGTTTCCACACCTAGACGAGGGGGTGACATCAATAATTTTCTCCTTAGGAGAGAGGCTTTCTCTATTCACATGCTTGGCACCCTGTCACCAAAAGATCTCAATATGCAATTTAATTTAAAACCTTTTTTGTAATTTGATCGACTGTTATCTTGCATATTAACTGGAAAAGCAGATGTTATTTTTTCTGTCTCCTTGTTTTTTTTTTTTTAAATGTGAAAAAATGAGACAGACTGACTGTTGACTTGTTCCTCTTTTCTCTCTCACGCAGACATATGGCTGCAGAGACTCTATGTGCAGAGGCTGTACGTGCAGACACCCGTATGGACGCATATTGTGACATATTTGATTGTAGCTGATAATATTCATATGTGGAGCTATATACAAACTTTTGCCAATTAATGTTTTATCCAATTTTTTTTGACACATTAAAATATTTTTATATCATACTAAACTCTTCTAAATTTTCATTAATTAAATTTCTTTGTAACATACTAAAATACTCCCAAGTTGTACTAATAATATAGATTGAAATATTCTTGCTACATACTAAAACACCCCTAAACTGTACTAATGGTGTCTTTTTGTTTCCTAAGGTGTCTATCAACATTCAGTCGCCCTCTGCAGGTGTTCAAGTGTACCTGTTGTCATCTGCTAAAAAAGACTGTTTGTTCCAAGTCAAACATTTTGTCTGAGGAAGATCCTGTGGATCGAAACGTTGCCTAAATGAAAATTTATTCTTTGGGAGCTAAACAGTGTGCGGACTTCTGTTCCCTTTTCAAGTTTTGTCCTGCACCTGGATATTTTACTTGGATGTGCACACACTTTGCCTCCTCTTCTGAAGATATTGCAAATAATGCAATGCTGTTCTTTGTGTTCCAAGTACGAGAAGTTCTTATACCAATATAAATATTTTTTTCAATAGAGGGCAAGATAGTGAGTTTTGAGACAACAATTATGACCAATCATCACTTTGAGCCATTCATGACAGGTACAGTGTCTTACAACTGTAATGGTACATTTAAAGAAACAAAGCAAACATTGCATTTTGGATTACTTAGCTAAAAGCAGTGCACATGCTATGAAGATTACATTTCAACATTTTAAATAATCTTTAGACATGTTTAAATTCACCTGAATAATGCACAAACGAAAAAACAGTGAAAATTAGGACACTAGAATAAAACAGAAAGTAGACAGTAGTCGCAAAAAATAAAAATAGTGGTCGGGCTTCTTGACAAAGCCCACATAAAACTAACATATAGATTTTTCATTAAGCTGTTCTATTGGATTTTACTTTGTATCATCTGATTTTTTATTTGACATGTTTTATTCCCCACTTGCCTGCTTTACTGTACAATATGTGTATGTTGCATCAGATCAGATTTTTTTGCAAGATCTTTACCTTGTGCAGCAGAAAAATCTATTTCAGAATGTGGCCGGGAAAGTGCAGATATCCAGCGCAGCTTATCACTCCTGAAAGGAATAAAAGCAAAGACGTTGTACCCTCTGCAGCTTTGTGAACAACCCCAGACATTCCTGTCATTGTCTCAGACTCTTACTGTGTGTCAGTCCGTAACAGCACGGCTTCATGTGACGTATGGAGCCGGAACAGGTTCTTCTGTAAGGAGTGAAGTTTGACACGGCAGTTCTCTACGCGCAGGTCTGATACAGGAGAATGGTTGATTACTGTGAACCTCCCTCCTCTGGAAGCAACAAACAGCGGAAAGGAGAAATGAGAAGGCGGAAGGAAAGACCGTGATGAGATCAAGGGATGATAAAAGACTGTAGATATGAAGGAAAACAGGATGTGGCAAACAGTAATTAGAGAAATTGCATTTGAAGATGGACAACTTTAACATTACAAAACATTTTTGTGGACTCACTCTTTTTGTGATGAAAGAAGCAAGTAGTCATTGAAAAGGTGCAAATAAATATTCCTCTCTCTATCCTTTAGAGAGAAATCCATCAGTTCAGTGACCGGACCTTCCCGCACCAGCCTCCGAGACTGACTGATCAAAGGAAGAGTCTGTAAAATGCAGAAAACAGACAGACAGATGATATTGACGTTATCAAATTGAAATTTTTTTATTTTAAAAGTTGATTTTTTTTATAGTAGAAATAGTAGTTTGGCGAAGTGATCTTAACTCAAAATCCACTTACTAGCCTTTTCTGAAGCTTTTGAGTACATCTCTTTCTTAGTCATAGAGATATGTAAATTTTTCCTTTCTAAACAACTGTTATCACATGACTGTGCATGGGAGGGCAACCGAGCCATCTCCATGACCACTGAGTTAAATCCATCCATGATGAAGACCCTGCTGCAGTTTAAAGCTGGTAAGTAGACCTCGAGGTAAAACAATTTTGTCACATTATTTATTTGTGGTAGATACCCAAAATATCCAATACTAAACACAGCAAAGAAGCTCGTTAGTGCTGAAACTGACGCATGTATGAAGATATGGCACACGCACACATGCAAAGTCATGTGCAAAACAATTAGACTGATGTTCATGTTTATCATCAGAAAAATTTTCACACAAATAAAACAAAACCTTTAATATCTTTACTAGTTTTTAGATTACAAACTGCTTGAATCAATCATTTGGATAGTAAAAGTACATAGAACAGTCACACTTAATATTCATAATACAATACGATCCCACTGATTTTCTCCCAACCCTTGTAGGCACTACTTACCCTGCACTCAAAGTCCACTTTAGCACTGAGAGAGACCAGAGACTCAATGCTTTTCATCTGAGTGATGCTGTCATTACTCTCTTGAATCAGCTAAAGGAGAGAGAAATGTAAGAAAAGAGAGTTTTGTCATCAGGGAGATGTCCAGGATATCATTTAGCAATATTAAAATATGGCAGTTCTGCTTAAATGAACAGTGAAAAGGCGAAGTTGCTGTACCTTCTCCAGAAGTTTCAAAGCTTTGATGGCCTGAGTTGCCTCTGCAGTGCCAGGAGTTGTTCTCTTCACAATGTTCTGGACAGAAACAATGTGTGCGTGTTAACATGAGCCAAAGGGAACATGATGTGAACCATCGACATTTGCTGTTTGAGAGAGGCCCCAAGCATAACAATACAATTGAGAAAATGAATAGAAAATTTGGAAAAAAAATAATGCTGTTGGACAATTTCACCTTTTACTTTTTTTACGATGTGTTTTGTCTCTTTTTTAAGTGCAGGGGGGTTAAAAAAGAGTCTCTAACCATGACTGTACAAAAGCATAAAAAAAGACCAATGATTTTATGACGATGAATTTAAACATTACGTTGAATACAGGTATATATGCTAACACACGAACACTCACCTGGACCAGCAGCTTGATTCTTGTGATCCTTTGGAAAGGAAGGACAAGAAAGGAGCGAAGAGGAAGTCTCTGACAAACAGGACTCCTTTCTAATTTCTCCACAATCCGCTTAAACCCTGGATTCTCATTCCTGAAAGGAAAAAGAGAAGCTGAATGAATAAACATAACAAGAATACAGACACAAGCCGAAGTTTCTGGGATCTAGAAATCATTTTCATTTGCAGTTTCAGAATAAGTACACAGGTTCTGTGGTCTTCACTGAGTTTGTAATCACATTTCCATGGAAATGACTCAACGGGAAGACACAAACCCTTGACTGAGCGGCTTACATAAGTCTCTGGTAGGTTCCATCCTGGTAAGACTGGTTGGTGAGGTAGGGCACATAAACCATTTTGAAGCGCTGACAGTGCCGAGCAATGATATCACACACGGTAAAAGACATGATGTCTGATTCCACCCGCTCCTCCAGCTTTGATAAAAAACTGAAACAATAATAAACAAAGAATTCCCTTAAGCTTATTTCTCCCAAGTTCTTATGATTCATTAGATTAGTCAGATCTAAAAAAAACAAGATGATAACTGCGTCATTATAAATTTAGCACAGTCAGGTTCGAGAACGTGCTCTTAATAATGTGCAACATTCCTGACCTGTGGCTGATGGCACGGACATCCGCTAGCCGGGAAAACAGCCAGTTCCTATCCTGAGTGGTCAACAGCGCTCCCAGCTGTTTGGACTTGACAAAGTGTTCAACAACAATGTCTAAACTCCGGCAATAGGAGGCCTCTGAGGTCACCACTTCGAATCTCACCTAGAAATAAAAAAAAAAAACAACAAAGAGAAATACATTAGAAATTGAGAAAAAAATAATTTAATCAAAGAGCAAGACGCTAGACAGTAAAGTATGAATAATAAGCACATGCTTTTCAGTTCTCTAGGAGCTAGGGCATTTTGTCAAGGATGTGACTAACAAAGGCGGAAGATTTCACAATAAGTTGAGGTATTCCAGCTGAAATGAATGCCTGCTTTGTAGGTCACAGGGAAAAACCTATAGTACCAGAGAAAGCCGTAGGGAAACTGAAAGGTTAGTTAGATTGGTATTTTTGATAAAAGCTTTCACAGTGTGAATTTTTTTTTTATTCCTTCCCCGAAAAGTTAATGGCATTTATTAAGGCCCTTTTCCTTTCTGCCTCATTAAAAATCAGGGCATTCAGAGGACACAGTCTTTTTTGCCATCCACTGGTGACTAGACTTTTAAATGTGCAGCATGTTTACTTCTTGTAGTCGCCTCTGGTCTTCTGTGAGCTCCTCCAGTTCGGAACTGTTCCTGACCGCTGGCAGCTCCCGCCACAGTGTGGATGACTGTGTGAGAGAGATGGAGAGCCGTTGGGAGGAGGGCCTGCCTGCACATTTTGGGGGCTCAGGGAGAGGCAAGCTTTTGACACTGGTGATGGAGCCTGTGTATGAGAGAGAGTGGGGGTGGTGGACAGGAGGTAGAGGGGGAAGAGGTCTCCGTGCAGGAGGAGGTGAGGGAGCAGGGGACGGAGTATTTTCTTCACACACAGATATGACATCTGAGCGGGCCTGACGCAGGATCTCAAAGTTCTGAGCGGCCTCGCTGTACTGTTGGTAGAGCTGGGCAGCGTCTGGGAGAAAGAGAGAAAGCGAGTCAGACAAATTAAGACAGCAGAAGAGAAAAAGAAGGTTGAAAAATACAGGAAGCAAAAGGAAAGGAGATAAAGACAGGAACAGTGTTAGTCAAGAGGACATGTTTGCATTTGACATTCCTTTTACAAATACTTGTCGGAATGCAAAGTTGAAGCGGCAGCTGTTTCTCCCTCCGGTTGGGAGATGCTTGCAGAAACCTGTCTGTGGCTTGCACAGACACATGTATACACGTCACACTCCTGCCCCGTTTCACGTAATAGCCCATGTCATTTTAGGTTGTTTAAAATAAAAATTTTAAATGGTGCTGCCAACAGTAAACTGCACACAGATTTCCTTTCATTTGTGCATGTAATTTCAACACGTACTAAGGAAGAGATAAACAGTTAGTGGGCCCAGATTACCACAGACATGAATCACGAACACTAAGCGGAAATGCCCAACCGCGTCATGTTTTTCCCGACCACAGCTAAAGGAGATATGATCTGAAGGCACGTCTCTGTGTTCCCCATATCACCTTTTCTAATTATCAGTCTTAATATTTATTTCAAAACATAACACCAATAAAAAAAAGAATGTAGTCATGTGCAACGCATTTTGAAGAGGCACTAATTAATTTGATTGATTTGTGTCTGCAGAGTTTTTTTTAAACTTTTAAGCTGCATGACCTGAATTAAGCAAAAATGAGGTTTGATGCAAATACTCACTGAAAAACCTTGAGTTTCTCTTCCGTCTGTCGATTGTATCCAAAACATTCCTACAGTGCCAAGAAAGAGTCACATAAACAATTTATTTCTAACCACGATTACTTTATAAAAAGAACTGACAAAAACTAAAACTGTGCTGAGTGATTCAAAATTTCAGTGGCCTTCCAAACACTAAAGAACCCTAGCACTGTACCTCCTAGTGATAAAATATGACAGTTTTTAATACCAGGAACACACAATTTACTTAATATGTGCTCTATTACTACAACTACTACTTGTTCAACATGTGGTATTGTATCAGAATCAAATATATTGTTCTCACCTCAGCTCCACTTCTCCCCAGCTTTTGCTCCGATCATCCTCATCATCTGGAATGAAAAAGTATCCATTCGTCGAAACATTATACAAGAGCATACCTATCAGTGTACAATGAACCACAGCGGATGGTTTAAATAAATTAAAAAATAAATTAAAAAAGAGCTCAAAAAAGTGAAATAAATAGGTAATAAATAATATAAATACTTGTTAAATAAATTAGTAACCCAGCACGACAGAACAGATTAGTGTGTTTCCAAAACTCAGGCTTCTTGTGTTATGACTCGAAGCAGGTTAAACCTGAGCCCTTAAGCTCAAGCTCCTAGATTTCCTGTGCTTTCTCCACCTCTACTTATCTCCGCCCACCACCTGTACCCAAAACACTGTGACGCAGTTTCTGAAGTAATTTGATGTATTCAGATCACTGCCCCTGATGATTTCCATGAGCAGATGTTTGCATCAGATTTTGGATTCTCAGATTTATCAAACAACACATCAGACAGAAAACAGGAAATGACAAGAAGATTGCGTGTGATTAAAATTGCCTGTGTGCAAAATCAAAAGCTGACTTCATTTAAAGGTAGTTTCCCCAGGTGGGATAAGAAATCAAATTTCAAATTTGTCAACTTGATGAGATAGTTAATTGAAAAGAATTTGGTGAATTATGAGGTTTATAAGAAATTAGACAGAAATTAAACATGAAAGCCGAAGGACACGAAATTATGTGGCTCTCTAAAGACTGATTTGAGCAGAAAACCAGCGTCTCCACCATCCATCCTCTCTCTTTACCTGTTGTAGAGAATATTCTGGTCCTGCGGTCCCTTGCAACACCTTCCTCTTCTTCCACTTCTAAATGCTCTCCATTTCTTCTTTCAGTGGTTTTACGGATTCCCCTTCTCCGTAATCGAGCCTGGGGACCCAGATCTCTGAAACTGCAGCTGCTCGTCAAAGTCCCCCCCTCTACTTTCCTTTCTGCCACCATCTTTTTGCCATCCACCTCAGTTCCCTCTTCCTCTCTCTTATTCTCCTCCTCCTCCTCTGCAGGACGCCTCTCTTCAGGCTCCTCTCCCTGCCTTTCTTCTTCACTGTCACCCATTTTGTCCTCCATCTTCTGGCCCTCACCCTCACTGGAGGGAATGAGGGGGTCAAACTCTGTTTCATAGTTAAGAATGGGGCAGCTGTTAGGCTTGTACAGCGTTTTGCTCACAGATAAATACATCTGCACCTCCCTCTCTCTCCTTGCTTCTTGTTCCATGTCTGATAAAGAAACCTCTTCACCTGCCTCTTCACTAATTTTTACATTTGTATGTGATTTTCCTACCTGAAGGTGGCCAGAAGGCTCAGTCTCTTTGTCCTTACTGTGATCCTCCTTCCCTTCTGTGTCTAATAGTGTGTCAGCATGAGTGTATGTAGTTGTGTCACCATGCATAGCTGTGATATGGTCAGCATGCATGTCAGCTTGGCTCTGCCCCATACCTCTCAATCCCTCCAACTCCAACAGCTCTTCCTCCTCCAGCTCTGGGTCTGAGTGCTGTTCGTCCGTTCCCAACTTCTCAGCAGGCATTCCTCCAGTCTCTTGTGCAACCTCCTCTTGTTGTTTGTCGTTCTGCATCACCGTCTCAGACTGGTTGACCCCTTCATCTCTGTGTACCTTATGTTCCTCCAAAGACTTTTCTTCTGAGTGTCCCAGAATTTCCCACACCACATTTTTGGCCCATTTAAGGTGGGGGGCTTGGGAATGTCGCTTGGGCTCCTCTGACAAGCTCCATGCCCCACTCATTCGGATCCGAATGGCCTCCACCTCTTCTGGGCTCATTGCTCCAGTGTTAATCCCATCCAAGTTGGGTTGAATTTGATCCAAATTCACTTGAGAACAGACATCGGCGTAGGGATTACTCGGGACTGGTGAGCTTTGCTGTCTCTCTCTTTCCCCTCCTTTATTTTTCTCTCTCCATTCTGTGAGAAGTCTTTCAGTCATTGAATCTCTGTTAATCGGCCCTATTTCAGCATAAGGGTGCTCCTTTTTGTGCCTCATTCTCTCTCCAGTCTCTGTGTTTTGAGGCCCTGATGACAATGTGTACTCGATGTCCACCTCAGCTGTTTCTCCAATGGCTGTCTTTTCCTCCCTTGGCATGTTACACCCACTTTCTGAGTCCTGGTTGTTCATAATTGGACATTCATCAACGCTAGTCAGTGTCAGATGCCGGTCATCCTGAGGTTGCAGTGTGGCGTCATCACTACAACGATGATGACTTTCTATATTTGGGTTGTCTCTTTCCACTCCCTTGGCCTGATCAACTTGTGAAGATGACTTCTCGCCGGTTTCTGATCGGGGCAAGGTTTGCCCAACCACACAGAAGACGTACTTTTGCTGCTTTTCACTCATCTGGTCATCCTCATCAATCTGTTCCTCCCTTCCCATTGTCCATCCCTCTTCCTTTTCCTCGTCTCCCTCACGCCCTGTACAGGCAACAGGTGAGGGGCCATCATATGCAACTCCACCTTCCCAGAACTCCTGACAGTCCTCAAACTCCTCTTCTTCATCTTCCTCTCTTTCATCCTCCTCGTCTCCGCCACTGGACATGGTCACAAAGCTGTCCTCTCCTGAGAGCATTCTGTCTTTTTCTTGCTTCCACCCTGTTTCACTTCCTCCTTCACTCTCGGAGCGGGCCCAACAATCGCTCCCACCCTCTTCCTCTCTGTCACTCTCCTCTGTATTATCAGTCACGCTGTCTCTCTCTGCATCCCTCTGCCGGCTTCCCTTCATCCCTCCATCGCTGTCACACAGATGTTCCTTCCCTCTCTTATCTACTTCTCTCCAGACTTCACCCACCTCCTCTCCATCTACACTTACACCTTCTGACTCCCCCTCAGTGTCTCTCCTGTGTTCATTTCTCCCTTCAGGTCTTCCTCTGTAACTGCTTTGGTCCAAGTATCTCTCATCTGGTTCCTCTTTTACTCTCTGTCCCTCTCTTCTCCACTCAGCCTGAGACTCCATACCCCTCTCGTTTCCCCTTGTGTGACTCTCTCTGTCTACAAATTCTTCTTTACTATTCTTGCGCCTGTGTGGCTCTAACCACATCCTTCTCTGCTCTGGCACACTGCCTCTCGTATCCCCTCTATCTCTGTCTTGTGTCTCACTTCTTTTCTTCTCCCTTTGACTTCTTTCAGCAGCTCTCTCTGAATATCTTTGTTCCTCTACATCTCTGTCACTTTCAGTAGTGCTCCACTCTCCACTGCTCTGGGCTTGTGGTGGCACTCTGTGAGTTGTCTCATTCAGGGATCGGCTCCCTCTGTCTGTCGAATCATCCCACCTAGAATCCGCCTCTCTTTGCTTTGTTTCTCTGCCTCTCCTCTGCTTGTACTCTCTGTGTTTGTCATACTCTCTCCTGTCAATCTTTTCATTTATTATACTTTCCTTCCACCTTTCTCTCTCCTTGTCTGCATCCCTCTCTGCCCTCCTGTCAAACTCTCTGTACGTCTCCCTATCATTTTCCACTCCCCTCCTCCTGGATCGATCCACTTCTCTTTCTCTGTCCACTTCTCTTCCTCTGTCCCTGTCTCTGTACCTCTGCCTGTCCTCTTCCCCGTATCCTCTCCTGTCTCGATCTCTGTCTCTAACTGTGTTGCCTTTGTTTTCCCCCTCACTTCTGCTTTGTTGATATGTCAACTCCTCCCTTTGTCTGTCCCTCTCTCGCTCCCTCCTCATCTCTCTCTCTTCACTGTCTCCTTCACTCCTGGTGTCCCTCCTTCCCTCTCTCCTTTGTACCCTTTCCCTCTCCTTTCTATCTGGGTAGACCTCTCTGTCTCCTCTTCTGAGTGGTGAAGGCACCCTGGCCTCCCTCTCTCCCATGTTAGGCCTGGGCTTTTCTCTCTTTCTAGCTGCTTCCCTCTCTCTTGTGTCCCTTGAATCACCCATTTCTCTTCTTCTGGCATCAGACTCCTGATATCTTTCCCTCTGTCGTGATTTCTCATCTTCTAACAGTCTTCGTCCAGTGTTTTTTCCCTCTTCCTTTGCCCTGCTTCGAAGATCGTCTCTTTCCCTTTTTCTGTACATTTCTCTCTGCCATGCTCTCTCTCTGTCTCTGTCCCAGTCATCTGTCTCTTCTCTTTGTGGTCTATCTCTCTGCCTTCTCTCTCTTCTCTCCTCAGTCATCTCAGTGCTGGCTGTCATTCTTCTGCCCTGGTCTCCACTGCTCTTTCTCACTCTGGGAAATGTGTCACCTTTCTTCATCGCCCTCTCCACCTCCCTGTCAGCCTCCTTCTCTACACTTGACAGTGGCCTCCCATTTCTGCTCCTGCCATCTTCTTGTCTCCTCTCTCTCTCCTTCCAGTCTCTTTCTCCTTCTCTCAATCGGGGTCCAGGAGCTCGGTCTCTCTCATAGTATCTCTCCCGTGGGTCTGTATCTTTGTATCTTGCTTTGTCCCTCATTTTATCTGCTTCTCTTTCTCTCCTCCAGCCATCCTCTCGGATGCCATCTCTCTCTCTTTCTGACTGGGCTGTCATTGCTGGCCTGGGACTTGGATCTCGGAAGATTTCTCCACCTGACTGAAGCTTGCGGTCAGATGTGTTCATGTTAGAAAAAGTGGGGCCGCTGGGCCTTTTGGTCCCCATGGTATCATAATTTGGAGAACCTAAAAGAGAGCAACACCCCACATCATCGGTTTAGAAAGCGTGTGGCAATCCATTTTTGGGGACCAATCACTGATATGCAAGTCAAATTAAGAACCTCTGTACAGTTAACGTCAAAGAGTTAGAAAAGTGTAGAAAACAATATTTGACTACTGTGACTGCTGCCTTTGGAAAATCATAATTTTTCTGAAACCATTTAGCAGTATTTACTCTACAGTATTTAGTCTTATATGGTGTTTTTTTGTCTTGTACGCTAAATTCCAACACTTGTGATTTGGAGTTAAATATTTGCATCAATTTAAGTGCATCTGGTTGTACAGTAACCTTTTGTAAAAAGGAATATGCAGGCCCTAAGAAATGGTGACACCCTCTCACAGTTGTATAAGAATGCAGCACAGTCCTGCAAAGCTCCACATACCAAAAGACGTCTTTCAAAAAGCGAGGGCCTGTGACACATAGGCACGGCATGTAACATGTAAACCACAACTAAGCTGGATCTAATTCAGAATCCAAACCAGAAGCAATTTACAGAAGTGTTTAGCTGAAATCCATACGAAAACAGTGAAGCAACTCACCTGAATGTAGTATGCTGGGGAGATCTGCGGTCTCCCCCCAGTCCAACTCAGCTCAAAAGCATGGGATTGCACAACACATAAGAATTCATTCCCTGTGTTCACATAGTCTAGATAACACAGCAAATATCCTCCTTTTCTTTGAATGTATCAATCTTTATCTTTTTCTCTCAAAATTTTAGCTCTCGTGAAAAAATTAATGTTTACGCCTGAGCTTTTCTTGCTTTTCCTTCTTGCTGCCTCTCTCTCTCTCCACCTCCCCTCCTTCCTCAAATTCCCAAACAAGTCTCAACAGATTGACACTTATCTTTCCCCTCCTCCTTTTTTCTCTCTTGTCTTCTCAGTCGCTGCTGCTGAAAAGAGAGATCCCTAATAAATCAAACTGAGCTCTGTCCACTGCTTAAGTCCTTCTCTCCTTCCCTCTACTGCCGATTTGATCGCCTGTGTGGACACCCCCTGCTGAAAAACTGTTCACAACTGTACCCTCTCTCTTGCCCCATTCTCTTCTCGCAAAACACAGGAAGTACACCTCCTTACTGTCTCTGTCTTGGAGCGTGCGATTGGTTAATATGCAGTAGCCGGGTGTGTCTGCACATAGCACACAACAGCCAGGTAAGGCGAAAGCTGTGATAACGCAAGGGAGAGTGGGGGGAGGGGAGACAGAAGTGAGCATTGAGTGTGCACACAGTTGGAAAAGCTCACTGAGGCCTATAAAAACTTCCCAACGTTCCCCTGAGAGGCACTAAAGAAGGGAAAGTAATGAAAACACAAACTCTTTCTTACGATTGAAAAAAAACTAGAAAGGCAGTTACAGAGGAAGAAACCAAGGGAGGGGCATCTCAATGGTGACATGTGAATGACTTGTGTAACAATGACTGTTATACTGTATTGATTAAGTGCTAAAGTCACCAGAGACTAAATTAACATGACCATATAAGAGTGAAACTTCATTCACATTTCCTTACTCAATTGCTTTATTGCACTGCATAAGCACATGTTTTACCTCACTTTGCTTCTATTTGCTTAATTACTCACATTTACACATGGTCTCATTTAGATTTTTACTTGATTTTAATGCAGGCTTTGATTATTTAAATTAATGCACTTCATTATTTGGCATTTTATTTGGTTGGCCTGTGCCTAGCCAAAACTAACGGAGTCTTATAAAACATTCCGAGAACATGAGAGTCATATTTACAAGCGTTTATTAAAATGTATGTAGAGTGATGAGCTGTTGTGCTGTATTGCATTATACTCTCTTAAATTAGTTTACTCCATTTTTGTCATTGAAGGCATCAGTTTTAGCAAGCTCTACCAATGACCTGCAACTGACTGTACATTGCTACTCCTTGTTTACAGGAACAGATCAGCATTTTAAAATTCATTAAGTACATTATGTGTGTAAGATGTGCACCATCGTAATTGTTATTGCTGATGTTTAAATACTGTTGCTGACCACGTAAACGGCATAAAAGGAACTAAAATGAATGAGAATGTCTGTGGCAGATGTTCAATTTATCTCTAATTTACCCTGTGAGTTAATTAAAAGAACATAGCGAGAAAA
Organism: Naso thynnoides; assembly: GCA_029783665.1. Taxonomy (NCBI): domain Eukaryota; kingdom Metazoa; phylum Chordata; class Actinopteri; order Acanthuriformes; family Acanthuridae; genus Naso; species Naso thynnoides. The sequence continues at coordinate 11,621,278 of JAQLOL010000025.1, read as the reverse complement.
CACTCAGGCTACTGGGGGAGGTTTACCGTTTTTAATCATATCATCCTAACCAAATCTTTTCTCGCGAATTGGGTAATGATTATAGGGATGGACAATGTTTAAGGCAAATCACCCTGATAACACTCTACAGGTTAAAGGTTGTCTTTTATCCAAATTCATGATGATAAGTTGGAAGACTGTGGTACAGACCATTAAAGAACTAGCTTGGTGTGTTGCTGCTGATGCATTTAAAAAATGTTAATGCAATTAAATCAGAATAACAGAAACGGTTGGATTTTTTTTTTTTTTTTTGGAAGACTTCATATAAATATCTCTGCCTCACATTTAAGTCACAGTCTAAAAAAACGGTTTCACACAGCCAAGTTTTCCATGTAGTCAAATACACACATACATTTAAAAGAACATATGCAAAGAACAGGCCTGTTTTTTTAAATATGGCAGTGCATTTCTACTGTAGCACCATCATTTGGCATCTGAATTAGGTGATTTTATATTATCACACAATTTCAGCAGCAAAATACACTCAGCTGCCACCATTGCCAGGTAATTTGACACACAAAAATAAAAATAATGCAGTGTAACATAACAGTCCTGCAATAAAGCCTATCACCATGAAAAGTGCTTTAGGGAGATGTTGAAGCAACTTCACTATCATTTTGGAGGCTGTTGTTTAGTTTAGCATGGTTAAAGTTAAAATTAAATCACAGCTTTAAAAAGTCAAGGATTACACAATGCACTGTGGTCCTTAAAGAGAGTAAACATGACAGAGTCTATCTGATTAGATGATTTCATTACTAGCAATACAATAAAATCAACCAACAGCACAAAACAACAGCAATAAATTAATTATAAAAATAAATTACATTCACCTTAAAACTAGTCTGATCACATAATACCGTAAGCTTACCATAAGCCATACTTTGATGTTTCTTTTTCAAAATATGGTCTTTACCTCAGTAGTTGTTTGTGGAACTGTTGAATTTGTTTTGCATTATGAGGGATGATTAGGCCTACAATATTGTGGCCATCCCGGTTATATCAATGACAGTTGACTGAATATTAGAATCTCTGTATGATGAAAAACATTTGAAAAACGTCACAAACTAAATTCTCGAAAATCAGCAAAAGCTGAACTGACACCTCTCTAGAAACAAACAAGCATTATGACCTACACGTGGGATTTATTGGAGGAGTGTTGACTTCGCTTGCATAGGTTTCAGCTTGGTGTACCTGGCAAGCTGACGACTGTATCAGGTCGACGACAACAGTTTGTGGTGAGTCCTCTGAAACATTATAGGCTATAAAGGAAACCCCAAGTTTCCCCAAAAGAATTGCATGGCACAGGGATAGCAACGTCTCTCTAATGGTCTGTTCACCACTTTGAAACAAGTTACAGCATCTCAACATCTATTAAATGGATTGCTCCTAATCTGTGCAGATGTTCTTAGTGCCCAGAGGATGATACTGCCTTCAGTGAATCTCCAACTTATCCTGTAGTGCCGACAGCAAGTGGGAATAGCCCATTATACACAGACACAGGCACAAACACAGACATGATACAGACATCAGCTGGGTTGACACTTCTGGTTTTGAGTGACATATTTCAACATCTAGGAGTACGGAATGGATGCCATGAAATTCGGATGATATGCTGATTCCTCTCAGGAGGAATTATAACTTTGGTGATTCAAAATTTTATTTTTACTTTACTTTGGTTCATGTGCAAATATCTGCAAATAATTTTTTTTTTTTAATCCCTTTAACCTTTGCTCTACTTGCTAATTAGAAAATAATCCGTAGCAAACATGCTACAGCGGTATATTTGCACCATGTTGGCGTTGGCACAATCTAAAAGCTCTGACCAATGGTTAATAAATAAAGTTCAGTAATATCATTAAATACTGCACTTACTTCAATGGGCAAAACCTTGCTGAATCTGAGGGTGCTGCTTATTAATTAAAAACATTAATAAGATGCAGTGGATGGTGTTGGCAGAAGTAAAAGTGAACAAAATGAACAGGAAATCTCACACTTAACTATGTTTGAGCTTCTCTCTCCAACTCAACTGTTCAAGTCCCTGGTCACGTGACGCGGGTGGAAGGGGATTCAGCGGCCGCTCATTGGACGCGCTCCACTCGCTGGGTCACATGCGCGCGTGTTTGGTTTCACTTCCGCACTCCGCAACCGTCCGCGGCTGCTGGCCTCTTGGATGCCAATTCACACATTTTGAGGAAAAGCCCGTCCCTTAACCAGGACAGCAAAGCGTGCAGCTAGCAGCGTTTATTCAAAACTCCTGATTACATACGGACTTACTTTATTTTATCTGCGACAACAAAATAGCGGCTTCATTGTTGAAAAAGTAAACCAGGAAGCGACGTTGGCGTGAGGGAGCTCACTACATCATCAACTGGCCACAATAAAACTACTGTCAGGTTGTCTGTTAAACTGTAACTAACAAAAGCTTTTTCCAGTGGTTGCAGTAGAAAAAGTCATGAAGGTAGGTGCACTAGCAAGCAAAAGTTCAATTCGATTAAGACTGTCTGAGAGGTCTTTTCAACTGACTGTGTTTAACGTCACTCAGGAAAACTTCGTGCGGAAATAAACAGACATTTTGCATGCTCATTCTGCATACTTCGTAAAGGTTTAAAAATACGGGGTTGCACAGATTAGCTAACGTGGGTCTTATTCAGTTTTTCTGTCCATAGATAATGTAACCTAGATTTTTTTTTTAAATCAAAGATTAGATTAAATCAAAATTTTCTGTCTAGCAGTAGTCTGTGCAGAAAGCATTTAAATGAACATGCTTTAGTTGCTTACAGTGAACAAGAGACACTATGCGCAGTTTAAAATCCCCCAACATAATATTTTTCAAGTAGTAGTGGGCCATGGGGGGGATAATATTTACTCTTTTGTCTGTAATATATTGATAAAGTATATTTTCTAGTATGTAATCGAGAAACAATTTCTGAATAAAATAATTTGTTTGTTGTTGTGATTCAGTGAATTAAACACCTGACAAGTCAAAGATTTTTATTAGCTAAAAAAATAACCAACATTTATTCTTTTAATTTTTCGATTTATCTGTCAATTATTTTCTCATCTGATTAATTTACATTTAATGAATTCTTAGCTGCAAAAGTAACTTTATTTGTTTTGTTCAACTGACAGTGTAAACTAAGTTATTCAGTTTCATATCATATATGATAAATAAACAAATCTTTGCTGTAGTGACTGAAAGATTACTGAAATGATTAGTCAATCATAAATGCAATTGTCCACCGGTATTCTGTCAGTTTACTAATGCAAATGAATGGTTAGTAATTATACTTGAGAATCCCTTGTATTTTGATAAACAAAACGGCTTTTTTTTTCCCGTCAGGTGGTAAACAGCCAAAGTGGAGGATCCTTACTTGTGTGGACTCTGGCTGTTCAGCTGCTCCTGTGTGGGAGTGGAGTGTCCGCCGCTGACGGCACGAGGAACTGCAAACTGCTTTCTGAGACTGCGCAAGAACGGAAATTCCTTAATCAACTAGAGCCTCTTGTCCATAAGAAGTAAGAAGTGCTTAATGGTGTATCTCCACATTCATTGCCATTGATATGATGTTAGAGTGTTTTTCGATCACCTGTAATCAATCTTGAAACCAGCCCGAGCATTCGAAGCATTTTGCCTGACTGTCCTTTGCCATTCAGTGTTGTTCTCCCTGCGTCTGTCTCACATATTACTAAATATTTTCCTGCGATTTTTTTTCTCATTTTGACAGCTTTACAGTAAAGACCACGAACGCATCAGAGAGTTACACATATGTGTTCCAAGTGTGTGGAGATGCAGGCGGTGTTCCAGGAGCTGGGATTATTCAGGTGGACGACAAGAAAGATAAAGCAACAGTCATTGGCTCATATAATTCAACAGAGGCCATTGGAGGAAGTGAGTGTCTGCAAAATATTAGAATTTAACCCAGATTTAACCTGACCTTGTCTTTATCCAATGTCTGCAGCACGTATGTGGATGTCTATCATATGTCAGATCTTAAACTGGGGAATTGCGTTATATTTTTAGAAACTAACAAGCTACTATTGGCATAATAGGCCAAAAACAATTGTTTACTGCTCATTCTTGAATCAACTCTGGTGGTGGTCAGTATCATGTCTACTTTGTCTGTTTTCACACTTCACTGCCCTTGCAGGTGACTGGGTCATGTTGATCTACAGAAACGGCGATGCATATCCTCATAGCTGCTTAAAAGAAAAGAGAAAAGCCTTAATCATGATCTCATGCAACAGGAACTTGGACGTGGTAAGATCTTTTGCTTTGAGAAAGGACATGTTAGTTTACTCCATGTTTAGATCTGTGATGGCACAAAAAAACTGCTCAAGTTTGTTTTGGTTGGGGTTTGTCGCTTCAGGCGCTGGTATCAAGATGACATATGATCATAAAAGGCATCTTATAGTGTCATATCAACTAGCACGCACACGCAACATGTACATACCCACTCATACACACCGCAAGTGTTGTTCTTCGTGTTGGTTATAGTGAGGTCAACTAGAGTAATATTTAGGAATGCATGACTTACTTAGAAAACCCCAGTGAGTCACGGAGGTCCGAACCATTGACATAATAAAGATGGACGACGTGACGACTTTTCAAAAGTGAAGCCTAAATGTCTGATCACCCCCTGGTGTCTGGCTGATGTACAGATCATAAATCCTGCCCACATGTAAGCAGATGGGAAATGAGTCAAACTTAAAAGGAATCAAAGTACACAACATAAAATTTCCCCAAAGATATGATCCATCATTTAAGGTAGTTCTTAACATGCAGGTGAAAGTGTTACTTTTCCTGTTTGGTTTTAATTAGTTATCTGATGCTTAACAATGCAGATCTAAGGTCATGATTGTCAGCTAACCAGAACCCAAGACTTAGTATTGCAGCTGTATGGGCGGGACCTTGATACTGTAACTCCACCTGCTGATCACTAGTGTGCAGACTCTGGCTCCAAATGACATCACCAGAGCCAGATGGCAGCACCAGTATCAGGAATCTTTTGAGGGAGAAAGTAGAGACTCGTGTTATGTGTCGTTAATCTGAACTTGTCCCAGTGTTTCTCCTGTGTAATGTGTTGTCTTGCCTTCTGTGTCCTTTTCTGAGATTGTGTTGCCTGACACTTACCTTTTTCTCTCTCCATTTAACTCCAGGGCCCACTGCAGGCCGTGCTGGAGAACAGGCAGAGGGACAGCGACTGTTTCTACCTGTTTGAGATGGACTCCAGTGTGGTTTGCCCAGCTCTTACCTCCAAGCTCAGCACTGGCTCCATCATAATCATCACGTGAGTAGAGACAGTCTGTAATGACACAAAATACCATCATCCTAAAGGGTTATTTTATTATTTACAATCAGGGATCATCCACTGTCTCTTCTTTCAGTGGGATCTGTCTTCTGGCTGTTTACCTAATTGGAGGCTTCCTCTATCAGCGACTGATTGTTGGAGCCAAAGGGATGGAGCAATTTCCAAATACAGTTTTTTGGGCAGAGCTTGGCAATCTGACAGCGGTAAGCCTTAGAGCAGCTTTAATTCAATAATGTTGGAGATAGATCAGGCTCATGACATTTTTTGGAAATTCACCTTTTGTACAGGATGGATGTGATTTTGTGTGCCGGTCAAGAAATCGTGAGGAATCCCCAGCTTACAGAGGAGTAACCACAGAACCTTTAGAGGAAGAACCAGAGGAGAGAGATGACCACTTACTACCCATGTGACCTCAATGTGACAGAAATGGGACAGAAATTTCACTGTGTGGCACAGTTCACGCTTTCACAGGTTAGATGAAGTTTCTGTTAGACACAAGTCTTGTTTTTCTTGTGCTGGTTTAGGTTAGACCTGTTGACACTTGGTGTGTTTATCCTAGACTTGTGCCTGGGGCAACTGCTGTGTGATCTGCTCTTCAGTTAAGAGGGCATGTTACTCACAGGGCCAACAGACCTGTCTCCTCTCCTTACCCCATGCATTTCATTCAGCTGTTTGATATCAAACAAATGAGTGATTCATCCAAGGCAAAGTTACAAGAAAGAGTGACTCTTTTTCCATGGAAATCTGGCACAAAAAGAGAGACCTTAAAAGTTGAATTTCTGTGTGATTTAAACTTGTAGACATGTTTCCTGCTTAGCTTATGATGGTTTGTTGTTTGAAGTTGCTGCAGGGTGCAGGAATTCTTCTTGCTGACTTGATTGTGCACTGACAGGTTACACAAAACACACAAGTGCTTTTGCTTGTTTCATTTGGCTTTAATCAGTTTATGTTTTGTTTTGAAAGTTAGAAATGTAACATGAGAATGTAAATGTTTAATTTAGTACTTTGCCTGTGCTAACAACCTTGCTGCACAAGTAGAAAACACTGCAAAAACCATTCCCAACAATTCTGTCACATTATAGGGAAAAGCTTCCACACATTTGTGCTAATATCTGCCTAAAATGGTTAATATTTGCAGCTTTCTGACTGAGATCTGAGCTTAACAGTTGTAACTACTAATCATCCCCCTTTTTTCTTTTTTATCAGAAAGGTCAACAATGTTATTAAATTGATGTATTAAGCTTAGAAATTTGGTGTCTGAAAAAAAGCAACCAACTTTAAAATAATAATAATAATAATAATTTAAAATCACAAAAGTTAGCTCTAAAATGCTACTATAGAGGGATGGGCAGTCAGAGGAGATTTAAGTCTGAATTCTGATATTCACAATTTATGATTTGAAAAAAAAAATGTGGTAGCTGTTTTTGTATTTCCGTGGAATAAATGACCATTCACAACAAAGACCATATGTAATTATTAATAGTTATTGTTATAGTGGGTCAACTGATCTTTCATGATAACTGACCCAAACATCAGATGCACTGCTAAACATGAGTATATTGTACAGGCCAGATGCATTTCGTCTTAAGGAAGATATAGCGGCAATAAAAGCACTTAATTTTCTATATGGTTGTAAAAATGTTACAGCTCTGAGGATATCAATAATGAAGTTTGTAATATTTTTAGACACAAAGTGATTAATGCCATGGATTACAGCAAGATTTTTGACCGTGATGGAAAAATTATATTAAGTTGTGACTCATGTTACTGTATTTTTATCAATGTGAGCACTTATGTTTGTTTTTTTGATTGTTTCTATCACTTACTTTTTGTGTTTATTACAGGTGACATTTCTTTGCTTAGTTTAGCGAAACAACTGCTGAAACGCTATGTGGTGGAAATGGTTACGCCTGTGGTTGTAGTGAACTGAACACCTGATGGATTGATGTAGTAACAGCCTGTTTGGTTCAAGAATGATTGATATTCCACAAACCTTTTTGTTTGCTTTCTGATTCCATCAAAAATAAAACATGAAAGAAGTTTGTATGCCTTTTGAGTTGCTGATCTCCCCACACACTGAAGTGCACTCACCTTTGGAGGTTTAATAGATTAGAATTAGATTAGAATAGATTAAGGTGTTCTTAAAATGTTAACTTACTATTACTATTGGTTAAAACAATAAATAAATCCACTAAACAACACATGGAATGTCAGTAATATGTTTATAAAGAAAGAGATTATACGAGCCTGAAATAATAATAATAATAATAATTAAATATTATTATTATTGAAGGAGAAACAAAGCATACTTTTTTACAGGATTTTGAAGAGGACTTGCAGACGCCGACAGTAGGAGGCAATCTGCACCTTGACGTTGGTTTGACACTCGACAACACAAACAAAAAAGAAGAAGAAGAAGAAGGAGGAGGAGGAGGTGGAGGACTTGTGGGGGCGGGGTTTTGTTGGAGGCAAAACCCTAAGTGGGTTTGTCGTTGTTTTTAGTTGGAAAAATAATTTAGAAAAAGATCGCATCATAAACTTGATTGCAGTTAACTTTGAAAAGGACAGGAAATATCAAGGAGAGGTAAACACATAAGCACGCTACACTTACATACTTAACGATGAGTTCTTGCACGAGTGATAGCCAGCTAGCTTTCTGCCCGCAGCTAGCATAGCTAACGGTAGGTGATTAACTTAGCTTACCTGTAAAACTAACGCTGCATTTTTTTTTCTATCAGTAAACGCCACTGTTACGAACGACACTCGTCACTTACATAAATACTCCTTCACTCGAGCTTTTTACCAGCTGGATTAACGTCAAATTCATGTGCTTAAACAAACTTATTGCATCTTAGACTTTTGTTTATAGACTGGTTCGCTAACTAGCAAAGTCCATTGTAGTTAGCCTCAGCAGGCTAGCTTCTTTCTTTTCTTTTTTTTCTTTTTCAACATTCCTCCACTATCATTTGAATAACACAATGTTACTGTTTACCACGGTTATTTATGCCATAACGTTAGTGTGAGATTTTGTGAATCTCGTATGTAGGAAGAGCTAACGGTGCTGTGCGTGCAGGGGTGTAGCCGGTTGAAATTATGGGCCCGTGGAGTGAATTTAGCTGTTAAAAACAATCCGAGTAAATTCTGAGGGCGTAACGTTACTGCAGCAGTGGCACCGCAGAAGCTGCCTTTCTAGTTTTTCCAGCGGTGTGTGAGAGGCATTTAAAACATTCTGACTAGTTACTGCTCAGTGGTGATATTTATCACCTACTATGCTAACTGATGGTCTGAGCGTTTCATTTGTACATTTATTTAACTGTTTTTACCTTTATAATATTTTTACATAGTCTGATGCCAAATTGCATGCGCAACAAATCTTCATTCTAAGATATTTACAGTTAAAAGAAATATCGGTAACACTTTCTATGAAGTCTGCCTCCATAACGCATTATGACACATTATGAACATATATATGACACATTAGAACGCATTTTGAGCACAGTTATAATGAATTATATGTGCTTATAAGGGTTTTGGTTAATCCTAACCTTGCTTATAACTTTGATTATACAATAAGCACAGTATAAAGTTTTATAGGTATGTTCATAATGCATTGCAGATAGATGCCTCAAGTAAAGTGTTACTGAAATATTTATTCCACATACAACAAAAGTGTTTGGTCACAGCTATTCTTGACGAGTGTTTTCTGTTCTTTGAGCAGCAAACATGGATGCAGGTGAAGACCAAAACACCAGCGCCACCAATGGAAATCCTCAGGCAAGCGGGAACTCTCGCACGCCCCAGATCGCCCACATGTCTCTTTACGAGAGACAGGCTGTACAGGTGTGTATGTAGTCGTGTTCGTGTATGTATGATTGTGATAAAAGACTGTTATCTTGAGTTGATACTATATAAACACTTCCAACACATTCTGAATCTGTGTGTGTCTAGGCCCTTCAAGCACTGCAAAGACAGCCAAATGCAGCTCAGTACTTCCAGCAGCTCATGCTGCAGCAGCAGCTCAGTAGTGCCCAACTCCATAACTTGGCTGCTGTGCAACAGGTAACCAGAATTACGACCTAAAAACTGCCATCAGTACAAAAATATGGTGAGCAAAAGCTTTACCCTCTGTCCTTTTCATTTATTCACCAGGCCACACTTGCGGCTAGTCGTCAATCCAATACCCCTAGTAACAGCATGTCCCAGGCACAAACCACTGTAAGTTCTTGTGTTAATTACTGTTTAAATGAGTTAGTTACACCGTTAAAGTTAAAACAGTAAGGTAGTTTGGATTTATAATGAAACATTTTCTGTCCCTCTCAGGTCAACTTAAGCACCACATCTGCAGGAGGTACTGTGACCAATCCTCGTCCCCATGGCCCAGCAACCTCTGCAACGACAACAGCTCTCAACCAGTCAGTGTTGCTGGGTGGAAACTCTGCAGGGCAGGGACAGATGTATCTTCGAGTGAGTTAAAGCAAGTTGTGTGCATATCATTAATTTTTGGGGAAGAAATCAATTAAATCAATGTATTTTAATCCATTAATGATGCTCCTTGGAAACAGAAAACTAACAAAGAGGTTACAAACCAACCTGTTTGCAAATTGGCCTGGCATACTACATTGTCTCGTAAAAAAAATAGTATAATTAGCACAACAATTATTGCTGTCATTAAGTATTCGGTGTTGTTAGGGACTCATTAATTGAAATATTTACTATATAAAAGGCTGACCAGTCTGTTTTGCTCCTCACAAAGGTCAACCGCTCTCTCAGGGCTCCCCTTGCCTCTCAGCTCATCTTCATGCCTGGTGGTACAGCAACAGCTACTGTAGCAACAGTTGCCCAGACACAGCCACAGCAGCAACAGCAGCAGCAGCAGCAGCAGCAGCAACAGCAGCAACAACAACAACAACAACAACAGCAGCAACAGCAGCAGCAGCATGAAGTTGCTCCTACTGCTAGTGCCCAGTCTGACAATGATCAGGTTTGAGTATAATCACTTTTTTGAAGTGTCTAAGCTGTTAACAGTCATACGGTCTGAATCACGTGATTTGCGGAGACATGAGAGGATAATTTTAACCCACCAGGCAAGCTCCTGCTACTTTTCTCACATGCATTCTATCACAACCTGCCTCTTCTTTATCTACCAGGTGCAGAATTTGGCCCTTCACTGCGCTCCCAGAGCAGTTGCTGTCAAGTCTGAGCTTCCAGAGAGGAAAGATGTTGCCAGCTTTCCTCTCGGTCAACAACAACAGCAGCAGCAGCAGCAGACTTTTGCTCAGAGAGCTCAGCAGCAGCAAGTGCAACCCCAACAGCAACAACAAATGGCCAAACCCAACTTTACTCAGCAATCCACTGCCAACACTATGACTGTAAAGACTGGGAACCAGGCTGCTATGACTGTCACTCCCGCTGCTTCTGTAGCTCCTTCTTCCACCTCATCTCCAGCGCTCCCTCTCTCCCAACTCCTCCTGTCCTCCTCTGCAGCACCCGTGATCCTAGTGCCCACCTCGAATGTTCCCACCACGACCCAGGGCTACTCCATTGGCTCAGTGACCCCAAAAGCCAACGTTAACACGCAGACTCTGGTGGTGCAGCCGCTACAACAGGCCAGCACTACTGCAGACAAAGGTCCTGTGCCGATCCAGCCCAAGACAGCTCAGGGACACCGCTTACCTGTGCAGCTGCCCCCTCGACACCCACCTCCCATTCTCCCAGCTCCACCTAGCAACAGCCAGGCTTCTGCTGGGGGGCACAACACTCCTCACATCCCCGTGCAGCTTGTGGGAGCCAGACAGGGCGTGGCAGGAAATACTCAGGCCGTGGCCCTGGCACAGGTACGGAGCAGCACAGGCCAGGAAAGTGCAGCCGGTGGGAATGTTAATGCAGTCTCCAACAGTGCTATGGTAAGATCACAATTAAAAGGATTTACTTAGTCCAGCTGACACCTGGATGTAAGGATAACTGTCATTAACTGTCATTGTACAAATAATTATAACAGTTTCCTTGCTTAATTTTACCTCCATACCATTAGATAAAGCCTGCCATCGGCTCTCTGAAGAGAAAATCTGACTGTGATGCACCAAGTGAGATGGTAACAGATTCTTCTGACTCCGCTCACATGAAGGATTCTGCTCCTCCCTTATCTCCTGCCCCAACAAAGGACTCAGGTGTGTAAATATGCCGTCTCCAAATCAAGAAAGCATTTTTCAGTCCCGCCTTTCTATTTCCGGTCTATTGGACCTTATTTCGGAAAAAACATAAACGGTAGTCAATGGAAAGAGACTAATTGTATTTTTATCCCATTTAAATTGTACCACCAGACTCAAATATGATGTCCTTCAGTTTGAAAAGACATTTTTGCAAGTCAAGAAAATGGTAGTTTATCACGTATGTAGAAAGACACATCCGATCTCAACATCGATCTTTTACAGAACTGACTAACTCTCTGTTTGCTTAGCTGCAGCTCTCAATATTCCCATGCTTTTAATCATTTTTCCCTCATTCTGAAGGAACAACACAAACTGTGCTACAGTTACAGCCATGTTAGCGCTGGTGACTTAGAGTGCCCGAGACGAGAGAGGTGGTTCACTAAGCAGAGCATAAAAATAGATTGTACTTAATTACTGTCACAACAATCTGTGACTTTATTCTTTTGTAAAAGTATCTTTTAAAATGACAAACATTACATTTGAGAATGAGGGCACAATTTAAATGGGATTGAAAAATAATTTGTCTCCGTCCATTGACTACTGTACAAAATTTTTCCAAAATAAGGTGACATTAGGTCTGCCGGAAGGGGCGTGACATAGCCACTCTATTAGGCACAGTATTTGAAATTAGTATCTGCAAGTGCCCATCTGGTTGAATGGTACATATTTTCACAGTTTCTTTCTATCCTTACTAGCTCCTCCTGTAGCGACTGCCTTCCCATCTCCTCCCACCCTGTCCTTACCTCTGCCCTTGTCAAGAATCGGGCTTGGGGACAAAGACAGAGCGCCTGTTCCTCAGGCAGTGGTCAAACCTCAAGTCCTCACCCACCTCATAGAGGGCTTTGTGATCCAGGAGGGAGCTGAGCCCTTCCCTGTAAGTGTGCACTGCTATAACACAGATTTTCCACTAAAATAATATTTAATGTTAAAACACACTTTCCCATGGTAGACAGTTCATTACTGTAAAGCTAACATGTGATGTGACAGGTTGCTGGACTCCTCAAAGACAGAGATTTTGCCCTGGTTGGCCGCTCAGAGAATGGACCTCCATGTAAGTGGTGAAATGACTCTTTATGATCAGTATGTTATATGCTGTGTGCATGGTCAGTATTTATTAAATGTGTAACATGTTTTGATCCTTTGTTTTCTTCTTCAGTGTTGAAGTGTGAGTACTGTGGAAGTCTTGCCCCAGCCAGCCAGTTCAGAGGATCAAAGAGGTTCTGTTCTAATACTTGTGCTAAGAGGTACAATTTATTTAATATACGTAGTTTTACATTTTCAGCATTGTTTATTAGATCCCCAGTGCAGCCTGACTGTAGCTCTTGCCCCGGCTGATGCAGAATGAACATCTTTTATGTAATCAGGCATTGTGCAGGGAGCCCCTGCCTTCATACTGAAGATAAGATGTTTCCCTCTTCCAACACACCTGATTCAAATGATCAGCTCATTATCAAACTCTGCAGGAGTCTGATAACAACCCATTCATTTCAATCAGATGTGTTGGAGCAGGAAAGGAAAACATCTAAAATATGCAGTCAGTACTCTTTGCACTGATTTAGAGACACATGATAAATGTATAGATATTTTTAATTTAAGTAATTGTGGGCATTTCGGCTGACAGCCTCTTATGTATTCTTAAGGATGTGTTAAGCCACTCCTGATTTTCCTGTTTCTACGGGAAGCTCAACATAATCCCAGTGTGTCAGTGGGTGAAAAGGTTGTGAGTTCAAGACCCAGAGGTTGCATACCGGAGCATTGTGCTGTTTAAATTAGAGACAGACGACGTCAAGGTTTAATGAAAATCATGGTCAGAACAGTTCTGTATTTCTCATTTTTCTTCCTCTTCTCTCTTCTTCCTCCTCAAAATGCCTGGTTCCAATGTATGCTCAGCAAATTTAATTTTGTTTTGTTGTTAAGTCATAGATTTAACACTTTGAAAACCTCTGCAGTGCTTTACATTACAGATAGGAAGCCATATGTACTAAGGGATCCAGCCAAAGACTACCAGGGGATGCTACTGACATGATCTGATTAGCACATTGTGCACATTAGAGTAAAACTTTGAGATACATGCTCACAGGAAAATGAAAACTAAAACATCTTCCTCATTTGTGACTGTGCTCCTGGATCTGCAGGTATAATGTAAGCTGCACCCAACACTTCAAGACCAGCAGAGGGAGAAAAGGTGCACGCCCAGCTCCACCTCCTGCACCCACCGAGAGTGCTGTCAGGCGACGGGACCTCCCTCGCAGGAGCAGTTCCTATAACACCTGCAATAAAATATCAAGCAGGCACCTTCCTGTCAAGGTATGATCTGTTACAGTTTAAAGGAGGAGACTGGTAATAATATGTATTTTTCTTACAGAGAAATCCCATTAAAAAGTCAGAATATGGCCAGTGTATCTAAAGCCTGATGTATTTTATCGAGAATACATAAAAAACTTCATATGCCTTCAGTATAGAATACATGGGCACTGTAGTTTGTGTTAAAATATTTAACCTTGTTTTAAAAATTGAAACCTTTAACTTGTGATCTGTCTGTATGAAGAATGATTTAACTTGAACTGGTCTGAGTGACATAAACAGTAGGAAAGTCAGAGTATTATTAGTCAGATGAACACATTGGTTGGTTTTAGACTTTACATGGTACTTTATGTCAGTAGGAGCATAAAGTCCAGCCTTACCTTTATGTATCATGTGGTTCCATTACAAACAAATTGAGCTTTTACTCTCCTTAGTTTTATAATTGGCTTATGTATCTGAATCTCAACTCATCTGGCTGTAGTGTCACTCTGAGTCCAGCCGCTCGGAGGACGTATCCAGCGAGGGGGAAGGAGAGGAGGACGATTCCCCTTCACTGTCTCCAAGCTCTTCGCACTCCTGCTCAGGTGCCGGGCACAGCGCTCCTCCGTCTGACAGCTCAGCTCCTGGTAGCCTCCCACTAGAGGGGGCTAACTTCCTCTCTGCAACTCCTGCTCAGTGGAGCGTGGAAGAAGTCTGCCGGTTTATCTCTTCTCTTCAAGGTCGGTGTTGACTGATTAGCGAACAGTTTTTAACCTCGGCCATGTCTCCTGCACTGTTTTTGTACTAATGCCATCTTCCTGTCTTGTGTTTAGGCTGTGAAGAGTTGGCTGCCCAGTTCCTGTCACAGGAAATAGATGGGCAGGCTCTGCTGCTTCTGCGAGAGGACCATCTCATCTCCACCATGAACATCAAGCTGGGTCCTGCTCTCAAGATCTGTGCCTCCATCAACACCCTGCGTGAGTGATGCAGTCGATGTGTCACAGGGACGGCGGGTTCGCTTTCTCATTAATGACTTCCCCCTAAAATCAATATCTCAACCTGCCTCTCTTATGATTAAAAAAAGACTAAGATCTGTGGGGACAGTGAGGATGTTTTTACAAAACAACGGTGCTCTGTTAATCAAGTGGAGACTTTGAGATGAACGGTTTACTTTCTGGACATTGAATGTGCAAAAACGTATGTATATTGTTATGTGAGTGGTGAGCATGGACAGTCTGAGGTATTCATGTCAGTAGTGGTTGTCAGTTTTTCTGTTGCTGTGAGTAGAGAGGCCTTCTGTGTGTATTCTCTTGTGAAACTGTGCAAATGCCAGCCTGCAGCAATCGGTGCTAGGACAGTTCGCCTGTTAGGACAAAAAGAAAAACAAAAAAAGGAAACGTTGCCTTCTTACTGTACTTCAAATGGTGCTTTCACTTTAGTGGTATTTGATTTGGAGTGATGTCAACAACAGTCCATTTAAATATTTGAGTCTTTTAGAAGTTAGTTGTTTTCTTTTTTTCATAGCTGTTTAAACCAGGCTCCGATCACATCAAGCGAAGGACACTCAGAAAGCCTGGTTTGTCTTAGTTAGTTCATTTTACCAGTTATTAAAGGTTTAGTTTTGTATCTTTTCCATTTTGTACTACAATCCAAATTATTTTTTCATGAATATGAAATAGTTTTAGTAGCTTTAATCAACCTAACTACCTGAAAATAGGTATTTCTCATGGTTTGCTCTCTTAAGGGCTGAGTGGAAGTGCTCTGTGTACATGTATGCAGTTCTACCAATAAAATACCTGTTACTGGATATGTGCATGTGTGCTTTTATTACCCCCTGTAGGGCTGGGAAATAAAAAAAAAAAAAAATCACCCAGCCCTTGCCGTCCATTAAACCCACGTGAAATTGAAACAGATAGCTGTAGGACTTGTGATGTTTTTATTCAGTTTGAGCTCATTTCTGCCCACAGATGTTACATGAACTCAGAAAACAATGAATGTAATAGTAGCATAAATACATGTATGCTCCCTTCATTTCCATAATTTAACCTTACATAGAATGATTAAAAAAAACATCTAAAATATATTACATCTGTTAATATACAATTGTTTTAGCTTGTAAACAAGATTTGTAAACCATCATCTGTATATTGACAGTATTGACTACAAGTTAACTTTGCAGCAGCTGTATATGGGTCAAGTTTACATATTTGTAAGTGTACTGGTAAAAAATCCAAATTTACTGTATTTCTTCAACTGAACCTCAAAGAGATTGGAATTACCCAGACAGATAAAGACACACATGAGTGAGGTCATAAAGGAAAACGAATGATTCCCAAAAGTGAACAACTGACAAATCATATTTTTCATTTACTGAAGTGGGATACAACATAAGAAAATACAAGAGCAATTTCCAACAATGTCCAGCGCTCTCATCGACAGAGTTCAGAGCACTTTTATTGCTCAAACATATTGTCTTGCTGAAGTGCACCACTGAGGTACCATTACTGAGAATAGTGCAATTTATTTTGCTGGCACGGATCACACAGTCGATCAGAAAACAGTGTAGCTGTTGGTTTCCCCGTAGCCCGCTTCCTGCAGGTACTGCTCAACGTTAACTGTTCCTGAGACCCTGAGGATTTTGTCTGAGGCTCCTTTCTCTCCTGAGAGGAGCTTGCGGCTCAGTTCAGCCAGAGAGGGACGATCTTGATCCTTCCACTGGCAACAACTCTTAATGACAGAGTATCTGAGGAAGACAGAAAGTAGTCTGAGATTTACAGCAAATTTGTTAAGAAGAGAAAAGGCTTTATACAGTGGAAACTTACAGTGTGCTGGAACAGTTGGAAGTTTTCTTCAGACTTTTCCCTCGTTGATGAAACTGCATAAGCTCATTAACTGGGATTTCTGCGAATGGAGCTTCACCTGGAGAGAAAAAGGAATTGTAGTGGGCAGTTTGGTATGCACTTGTATTAATATATCAATATCAATATATATTGTGTCAACACAGCATTTTCTGGAAAAGTCGGTTAAGAAATTGGACACATCTGTTTTATTTCACATTAATACAAAAATCTTACAATATCCAATAATCCTGTTTGTGGGTTTGCAATGTTGTCTCCAGTTGCCTAATGCAACTTGAGATACTGTATTACAGTGATAACTAGATAACGCAGTATAAATTGTATGGGAAATTTTTGACAGCCAAGAAATTTATATCATCACTCAGTATACTGTGTCAAATCTATACTGCATTTATATTGCCCAATTTGAATAGAAGGAAGTCTTACCTACGTGCATCTAATACATATACATTTTACTTCGAGGCTTATCCTCATTTATGACCAATGTTCCAAAAAGTTCAAATTCAACTTACCCAGTGTTGCCATTTCATACAATAAGATGCCAAATGACCAGCTGGAGAGGGAAAAAGAGGCAAATAATAGTTAGAGAGTTACATTTAGCAAATGCTATCAATCATATACATAAGTACAAAAACATGAATTTTGTGTCTCTCTGCATACATATATAAATAATAAATATTTCCTTATGCTGCAGGCAGGTCTGTACTAGAGGATGTAAACTACAACACCACAGATGAGGACAGAAAAACTCACATGTCGCTGCTCTGACTGGCAGGTCTCCTGGCTAACAGCTCTGGTGCTTGCCATTTCTTCATGCTGGGATCATCTCTCTGAGTGGCTCCTTGGTTCTTTCTTGTGTAGACCCCATGCAGGCCCCAAAGCTTGGCTGTAAACTCTTTGGAGACCAGCACACTACGTGCACGAATGTTTCCGTGGAGAAGATCTTTGCTGTGAAGGAACTCCTGATTGGGAGAAAAACAAGCAGTTCAGGATAAACACACAAACCAGTGCCACTGATTGCAGTTCAGTCATCTCTGCTGACATGATGGAAATATGTTTAGGTCTTCATGAAACCTCAGGAACTGCATTTTTAGAAGTTATATTTGTATTTCTGGAACAGATCCAATGATTTAATAGAGGCTAGATTAAAAAGTTAATGAATTCAAGTGGTTTAATTTGGGATGATCGGTTTTAGTTCAAAGTGAAACACCTTAACAACTACTGGATTCACTGGCGTTTAATTTTCAAGAGATTATTTGTCCCCACAGGATGAATCCTATTGACTTTAGTGATCCTTGACTTGTGCAAGTTCAAATGTCTAAGAGTCAGGAATTGCTGCATGTTGAGTCACTGGTGTTAAAATTTTAGTCTTTTTTGATTTTGTCAAGTCATCACTTTTATCATCAAACTTGTGACTTGAGCCTAACTTGAGTCAAAGTCACGTAACTTGAGTTCACGCCTCCTTTTACTAGCATACTAACCAATGCTGAGGCCACTTGTTTGGCCATCGTAAATACTCGTCTTTCAGTCATCTCACATGGAGGATTCACATTTTCCTAAAAAAAAAAAAAAAACATGAAGCGAAGATGGTGCAATCATTATTCAGCTCCTTCATAAAGTGAGTTAGCACACACTGCAGCCATAGACCCCCTGTTAAAATCTACCTGTCTGCATTGCCACAGGAAGCTGAGCAGATCTCTGTTCTCCAGCTCTTCCACGACTGTAACCAGAGGAGCTCGAAGTGAGACCACACCAAGAAGCTCTGGCAGGAAGGGATGTGGTCCCAGCTGGGCTAGAAACGATGCAAAGCCCAGGAAGTTGTGTCTCTCTGTGGCATCAGCTGAGTCTGTAAAAAATGAGAGTGGAATTGCAGTTACAGAAACCATGTCCTTAGGAGTTCCTCTAATATACAACAAACACAAACTTCCAGTAAATAAAAGTTTCTCACCATTCAGGACTCGCAGCACCACGTTCCTGTTCTCCATACGGGCCCTGTAGAGGGACACAGAGGAGTCGGAGCGCAGGGAGAAGGCAGAGGGCAGAGGGGAGACCAGGTTGAACGACTCAGGCAGCCTCTGGCGAGGCAGCTCTCTGGGCTGGACAATGGGAGTGAAACTAGGTTGGAAGGGCTGTGGTGGGGGGCTGGGTGGGAGAGAGGGTGTCACCACTGACATGGAGAGGTTTTTGGAGGGGTAAGAATTTGGTGGGTGGAAGGTGGAGTAGGAGCTGGGCACATCCAGAGCGATGCTTTCATGCTCCAGCACATTGATACCCGGAGGAGCTATGGAAAGAGGGTTAAAGGAGAATGAGAACGAGGATAGTTATCATTATAGAAAATGCAAGGATTTACATAAAGCTTAACAGAACTTTTAATCTTTGGGTAGTGCAGGAAAAAACTTTAACTACTGATAAAGAGAGCACATATTGATCCCAGGGGGGAAATTTTTTACACAGAGATAACTAAAACTTGTCATTTGTCATGTCCTTGTTTTCTGAAAAAAAAAAAACAGAACTATGTAATTTTTTAATCTGATCTATAATTAATTGATCTGTACGAACACAAAGAAAAACATCGAATTATAATTTCATTTAATGGGGTAAACTTCTGTAGAGTGAGCAAATAAACAGAAATAAACAAATAGCACATGTATGAATAAAATTATACTATCATTCTCTAGAGTCTCTCTACACCTCTCTAAATAGACTGAGCATTTTATTCACAATAACTGAGAAAATGGTTGAAAGTGCTGATGTATGGGCATCAAACAATATCTCATCTTTGTCACGTTATTAGAGGAAAATTTTTAAAATAAAATCATTTAACATGTAAAAAACTGTAATATAGATGTACTTGTTACATTTTCCTATTTCTAAATAGTGACAAAAAAATTTATTACAACCCTCAATTGTTCTCTTACAACATGTTAGTGGTTGTCACTAATGGTTGTAAATCATTTTGTTTGTTTAATATTTTTGTTTGTTCTCTCCTCCTCTTTCCCCTGCATGTCTCCTCTGACAGCTGCCAGGCCGTCATTGTGAATAAGAGCTCACTATTAAAGTCTAGAATATTAAAATTATTTAAATAAATTAAATTAAAAATGAATAAAATGAAAATAAAGACACATGCATGTGGTCTGAGGACCATTTACAAAGTGCTTTAAAAAAAAGGCCAAAGTAAATGCGTAGCAAGTGGACTGAAATTAGGCAAAATGAACCTTTAGAAATATACATATAGAATCAGCTTAGTGACTGCTTGTAGACAGTGTGTAACCCATTTAAAGCATGCCATTCAATTTAATTTATTTAAACTGATAGTAACAAATGCATGCCTACCATCAATGCCATGCAGCACTCTCCTGGTGGTCGGCTTTGAGGACGGTGGACGGATGCGATCGACTCTCTCTGGACAAAAGCGCAGCAGGAGAATGAAGACCAGAGTGACCAGGAAGCTGGCCAGCAGCAAGACGGGCACAATGATCACTTCCTGCTCGTACACACGGACCTCTACAAACAGGAAGATACACAATCATCGTCATCACACAGCTAGTCTGAGTGTGGGTGACGTCAGTGGCAGCAGTGTTTGTCTGTGCTGGTTTGTCATCTGTCCGTCTGTCAACTTAGGCTTGATAAAACTCACCACAGATAGTGTCTCCATGTTGGCAGAGGAAGTCTGCATCTGATACTGAAGACATCCTGACGCATGTGGAGAGAGATGAGATTGAAGAATGTTTAAGTCACTTTCGTTCACTCCTCATTCACCTTTCACGCAGCCATGACTTTATACTCAGTGGATCTCTGGTGTTTTCACAGGCTGTGTCATAGCTTCAGGATATTTTCTGTTTATAAAACAGCATTAAAGTCCTTGTTTGGGGAAAAAAAATATAAAAATAAAAATAAAAACAACAGGTAAAGTGACA
>JAQLOL010000025.1:11561226-11584640 GCA_029783665.1 Naso thynnoides | reverse complement strand
ATTCCTCATACTGAAGCCTCTCAATAACAACTACTGCAACACACTCTTACATTCCCCAGATACAACTTCACATTTAAACAGGATTTATTCATTCATATTTTCTGTGTAAATACTGCCGCCTTAAACCCGTAGACATGCATAAATGCCTACACACACACACACACACACACACACACACACACACACAAATAAGTGCATACACTCATGCAAATCTTGGAAAAGGAAAAAGGAGCAAGCTTATGTTAATCTACATGTACTTGGAAATGGGCTAAGTTTTAGCCCACAACTTACTCATGTATCCGTGTGTCTGTGTCCATGCCAGTTAGAGGGTTTAATTGTTAATCCTTTTAAGTCAAACACAGCATTGTGTTTTTGTTTTGTTGTTGTTATTTTTGTTTTCTAACTGCACAGCTACTTTGAGGTTTCACTCTTTTTAAAATGTATTTTGTACACAGATCTATTTTTGTGGCTTTATTTTGTATGAAAAAGTTTTTAAGGATTTTTAAGCTCATCCTCTTTGTGTGTATATAATGTTAATTATGAAATGTGACCAGATCTTGTTTTTCAGTATAGTGACAGGCAGGGGGCAGCACAGACGAGAAAAATGCATTAATGTCTCAGTCTTTCATCAATCTTACTCTTATGTTCTGCAGTTAAAAATGATCTTTACTGTCATGATTGTAGGAATTTTTATTATAGGCAAGTCAGCTACAGTGATGATTAAACCGTAAAGTCTTTACAGCTTCTCAAATGAGAAGCTCATCTCCTTTCTCTCATATTTTGCCGTTTGAAGAGGAAAACGCCTTCTGGGCAGCTTTAAAACAAGACCTTGCATTGTTTCATGTTTTTTTTTTTCACTTGTTTTGTGAACTCTTAAGTCAGGAACATTTAACAATTTATCCTCATGTAGGCACTCCTTGTAATTTTCACTTTGTATCTGCTGTGTTACTGTAGATCTGACCCTGTCAGGGTGGTGGGCTGCCAGGGGAATGTGGTGCTACTTGTGTGGTCATACACCTTAAGTATGAACTCTGACCTTTACGCTAACTCAGACTGCTAATAGTGTTTCTCCTGCTGTGGGAGCTGCACTTTTAGCGTGCTCCTCTACAGTTTCTTGTGGTATTTTACTGTATCTGATACAGTCAAGAAAAAGCATGTATTTCTTATGTCTTCCATGAACAATATGCAATCTTCTACAGCTGCCTTTGCCATATGATCTTAATCTTATCTGTTAGATGAATTGCTTATCTTGGAGCTTATACAGTATATTGTATCGCTTTGGCACCCACACACAGAGAAATCAATTTGTTAAGGCTGATCGAGCAATGATGTTTCCAAGAAAGGCTTCGACCAGGCAAAGTGTGTTTAGTAACAACAGTGATGCAGTGAAGAAAACAGTTTATGTTGAAAACAGTATTGATTGTTAACCATCTTTACACAAATATTCATATAAGCTGTGTGTGAGGTGCTTGTGGTAGAGTTTATCCTGATCTGGAGGTGCTCACTCCTCTTATCCTTTATTTTGTAATTAGAAAATATAATTAAATGTAATTATACTGGAGTGCTACACAAGGGTGACTCTCCTGCTAGGTGAGAAGATTTGAAGGCTGATGCTTCCAGGCTCTGCTGAGGTGTAATGCGGGTGGCCTGGAGAGCTTTTATTTCTGTCAACAGCAATTACTGCCAAATATTCTATACAATAAACAGTCCATGGTTTTCAAACACCACAAGCCTTTGTGTTTATATAGCTGCGCTGCCTATGAGTGTACCTGCATACTGTTTGTGCGTATGTGTGTTTTAGGCTGAATCCTGCACTGAGTGTGAGGCCTCTGCACGAATGTTGCTCCTGTGCATGCTCCACTTTATTTGATCCTCCTTGTTGCTGTGTTTGTGTGTGTTGTTCCCGGCAGCCGCACAGCCTGTCTTCTCCGTTCTCAGGTATAGTATAACCGGCTCCCAATCATTCCGCTGTGCTCAGGTCTCTCCATGCTGTGATTGGGACGTATGTATCCTCTCTCTCACTGCCTGTTGCCCAGTGATAATGTTCTTAGTGTATCAGATAGAGTCCCAGCCAGCTGTCCACAGTCATTCTCCCTTGACACATACACACACACGCATACACGCCGCTGGTCAGAGTAACACATTACTTGCTGGCTTCTATTGTAGCTGTGAGATTAGCCTGTTATGCACTGGCGTGTGGACCACAAAGCAGGGCGGGGTTAAGGGGGATCTGTTTGTGTCTGTGTGTCTTTGTGATTGTGATAATGGTCGCCTGTCTCATCAGCAAGAGAAGAGAAACGAGAGGACAAGCCGGAGATGTTAAGATTAACTTGTCCATGTGGGATGTTGGCCCTCCGGGGGTGTGAAGCAGTGGTGCTGATATTTTCAGCAATTGATGTGCAGCTTGTATACGCCTCTCTCCCTTCCTGTGGCTCCTCTTGATGTCTAAAACTGCTCGAGAGGTGAAGCAATGCAGAGATCACTTCACCATATTTACAGCTGGTCATGCAAGTTTTGGGGCGGGCGTTTTTTGAGGTGGGAGGTCGCAATCAGGGTTTTTTTTTTTACATGTCTCCCTAAGTAAGGACAGTCATAGCATGTGAGTGTTATGGGGATTGCCTTGCATCATTGGCTGATTAGGTGTGAGCTGTCACAGCGGTGTCGTGTGCACCTTCCTGCTCACGTTGCAGGGGCAGCCCTATGGGGGGTGCCCCTCCGACACCCACCACCAGCCCCCCTGTCCAAACAAGAACAGTCCATCCTACCACACACACACACACACACACACACAAACACCTAATGGCTGGCTGGCTGGGAGGGGGCTGCTAAGGGCAACAAGTTGTGTGTGTGTGTTATTAGGTGTCTGCAGTTCTAATAAAGGAAAGCGCTGCGTCCTTCACTGCCTCATCAGATGGCTTTGCTCTGCTTTGTCCACTTGTCTGACTTCTGTCCGTGTGTCTGTCAGGTCTGCAGTGGAGCCGGATGGCTCGCAGCCTCTGGATCATCTGGAGAAGAGGGCATTTGGGAAGGACGTCATCTGCTTTTTTATTCTCTCTGTGTAACGAGTGTGTTTGAGAATGATTTTAAAGGACAGTGAGAAACAAGATGTTTGCATGTTTATTTGACGTGGTGTGAAGTTTGTATACATAAAAGAGAAAGAGAGGGTGTGTGTATGGTGTTGCCCACACCATTGGAAATGCTGGGGTGTCCAGCGGGGTTTTTTTTGGATCAGTGACAGCGTGTCAATGGCTGCAGATGCATCGCAAAGGAAGGCTCTGAGATACCAACAAACCCTGGTAGGTCTTTCCCAAATTTGCCTTCACCTGCATGCCAGTCTGCTGTCCCGTGTGTCTCTGAACATGTCTTTTCTGTCCCCTCATTCAATGCCCCTTGCTTCACCCTCACCTCTCCATCTACCCAACCATCACTAATTCCTATCATCCTCTCCCTCATTCTCTCACTCTCCCTTGAAGACTTCCTTCCTCAACTACTTTCTGGTCACCGGTTTTTGTTTGCCAAAACCTTCCTTGTCCATCAGCAACTCTCTTCCTGTCTCTTTTTCCATTTTCTTCTCTTAACACGATTTTTGCAAACCAAACGTCGCGTTTGTTAGTACAGCCCTCAAACATTTTCACAGTCTCCACAGCTTTCACACCGCCCACACTAGAAACACTGAATGAAGGCGATACATGGAAAGTCATTCCTGCAATAATTAAGGATTTTATTGATTTCGAACACTGGTCTCCTACTTAGTCTTGCAGTTGACTGTTATTGTTTTTGGGGCACTTCTTCATGACTCTGTCTTCCACCTGCACTTCTTAAGCTGCAGCCTGCTGAAGTCATTGCTGTTTTCATGTGTTGGTGGATATAAATACTAATAACATACAGGAAACCTGAGCAGACAGGTTAGACATATGTGTCAAGATGAGGTCATGCAATGTATCCCCTGGTTCATCTGTTATGATGATAGTCATTCCTCCCAGGAGCATCATGTCTGCCTTTTTTTTCTCCTGTTTTCATTCAATCACTCCTGCTCCATGGACAAAAATGACTCACAGCATCAGACTGAAAATTTCAGCTCTTGGTTTGAGGCATTGTTTTCTTGTTTCCACAGGCTGCAGGGTTTTTAAAAGTCATTTTCTGCAGAGTTGAATGTGAATTATAAGGACAGAGAATGACAGATACATGAGCAGCTGGGGTGTGCGTATATGTGTTAAAGCAGCCTGAGCAACTGACAAAGTGAGGAGGAGCAGCAACACTGTCTTTTCCCTCTCCTCTTCCTTTTCTCCTCTAAGACGATGGACAATTGCCCAAAGTAAATCTCTGACTCCCAACCCTTGTGGAGCCCCTCAGGGGTCCCACAGGTCAGATATAAATAAGAAATCTCAATTAACCACACTATTTAAAGGCTTAATGTCCCTCTGCAAAGTCTCACATCTCTCAGGTGTGAAAGCTGTTATGGCGGCTGTGTGTGTGTGTGTGTATGAGAGGAAATTAGAGCCTTGAAGGATTTGAGGAGTTTATGTGTAGAGCTGTTAATAGACCATCCTAGTATAATTTGTTTATTGATCAGCAGCAGGATAAGGCAGTTGGCAGTGTATTTTCAGGCTGATGGTTTGGGTGGCTAAATCTTCACGAATGCAAACTGATTCGGCGAGGCTGCGGTTACTGTCACATTTCTAGTTACAGGGTGAACGTGTTTTAGAAATGTAAGTTAAATATAACTGGATTTAAATAACATTTTTAACTCTGAAACAAAGTCCTCTGAAAGTTTAAGGGTCACCTTTTTTTACATCACAGGATTTCACAATTAACTGCTACTGTATAAACTGAATTAGGACATTTAATAAGAATTGAATAAATACAAAAAAACATGACATGATAGAAAATTGATAGCTATCACTGTACAGGCCTGTGGTATATTTCCTGGAAAGCACTGTTATTTTATAGCAACTGTAGGAAAACAGAAAATTTCATTGAAAGAAAAACTCAATTTAAATCCAAGTTTTTTGGGAAATGTTTTCTTAATTGAAATTGAAAAAATTATTCTTAATGTGTGTTGGATTGATTTCACCTGTTGATATTTTTATTACATTTTTAAATGTTCCTAACTAATTGACTAAAAAATTGTTAAACTAGTAATAAATTGTAAATGAGTAAATTGGGAATTTACCAAATCTACATTTTCTTTTTTTTAAATTAGTACATACTGTTGTCTAATGTAGGCCACTGACTTTTGTCCCGCTTCTCACTTTGACTCATTTCTAATAAACATGGAGTTGACGATGTGTGAGAATTTAATCTCTTGTTTTCCTATAATTAGTACTTAATTCCAGGGTTCTTTTCAAGAAACTTCTTGGAAATTATTAAATTATGGAACCATAACATAAAGCATCATGTTGAAAACTTTTTGTAATCAACATCCCAGTTTAAAGTGGATGTCTAATAATCTTTTTAATTGCAAAGCAGCAAATTAATGCTTGTTTGCTTCGTAAAGTTGTGTTAATCACTTCCAAGTCACACAGCTGTGGTTGACCCTTGACCTTAACAGAGGAAGCTCCCTCTGTGGTCTCGTGTCACGCTGACAGACACACTCCTGCTGGGTGAGGGGAGCAGTATGCATGCATACTGTGTGTTTGTTCCTGCTTTGATACAGCTGGTTGTGTGCTACAATTTATTTGATGCATGTGGTTAAAACTGAGGTTGTGTGAGGAGACCAGTCTCAGTCTGTGAGATTGTCAACAGCAGTGACATAGATCTCATAAGTCTCAGATGTTACAGGCCACTAAAAGGGATAATGTTCACCTGTTACATGTCTCGCAGACTGGAATGACTGAGATGCAGACGATTAAGCCATTAAACTTTATATGATATCGCAGTCACTTGGTGCATCTTTTCAATTATGAAGGTGGCAATAATGTAATAATTAAACTATTAGCTGTTACATCAATCGTTACAAGATGAAAAGTTGTGTTATCGTTGCGAACAGCGTCAATGGCTTGTCATTGTTTTGTGTAAAGGTTAAAGTCCTCCATCTGTCTGTACAACAGGGCTCCTGGGAGAGATGGGCCGAAAGAGAGATAAACAGCGTGAGAGAGGTGCGGAGAAGTGTGTCAGTGAGCATTGGGTCACACTGCTGCTAAATTTATCCACGAGTAAGGTTTCATCTCAGGGGTGGGGGCTGGACGGATGGGGACGTGGGTGGTGAGGGGCAAAGTTTCAGAGGGAAGAGTGAGGGAGAAAGGTGAAAGGCTGCACACGAGGGTTCAGTCGGAGGTGAGACAGCTTGAAAAAGAAAGTAAATAAGTAAGAAAAATCCACTGGTGGCATTGAAGGAAAGAAAAGTCTGATTTTTAATGTGTATTTGTGCATTAAAGAGCTGTGATATTTGGAAAACAAAAAATATATAACACTGAATGTATGACAAAACCTCACTTCTCAAAAGCATCTCAAGGTGTTTAACGTAATAATTAAAATAAGTAAAATAACAGAAGAGTGTAAAGTAAAACATTTTAGAAATTTCTTGCATGTCAAAGTCGTCTGTATTGTTTTGCAGAGATTATTACTGAAGTTAGCATGCTAACCAGTTAGCCCTGGCACTTCCTTTTAGATAATACCACTTTGTACCTCAAGAGGTGATAGTACAGGTGTATAGCTCATGTTGGTAGCACCCAGCTTCCTCTCGCTCCTCTCCAGTTATGTCGCTTTGTCGTCTCTGGAGTCAGAATTCCCAGTACCCGTTGTTGAATTCCTTGTCATTTAACAGACCTCCTGTGTGCCCATTCTGGTATGCACAGAAGGCCAGTTATGACCAATTATTTTTTTAAATGTATTGACATGTTGTGTGTAATTCTACTGTATTATGGATGCACTGTTTCAAATCATTGGTTATGGTTTTTTGATCAGAATTGTGTGCCACCGTTAACTCCTGCTCAGGAATGGCAGATGCAATTAGTTTACAGCTATTTCTGGTGCAATACATTTATTGTGCATTGTCCCTGTTAAATAAACAATAAAGATAAAGGTTTTTTTTTAATTAATAAAATTTTGATAATATTAAATTCAAATACTGGAATCAAAAACTGACAAAATTGTTGGTTGGTTGGAGGTTTACGGTGGCCACTATGTGATGGACCTTTTTCGTCCTGTCATAGCAGGAAAATCTCATAGGTGATTAACATCATTAATGAAGGCTGTTCTCTACTTTGGTGTACAAACTTCAGGGCCCTGGTATTATACATGCTGGCTCACTGGAGTTGCTTACTAGAACAAGACAGAGATTAATGTAATCAGACCCAGCTGTGCTTTTTCCTGCTATGACAAGTTAAAATGTCTGCTGTGAAAAAGGCATTACATCAGCCCTGGTTTGAGTCTGAACAGGAACCTGAGTTGAGCTGCATGTCATTCACCCTCTCTTTTACCTCATTTTTTTCTTACCAAACTGCAGTTCATTCTAATAAAGACATAAAATGTTCAAGATACCAAAAGGAAAGATAATACTGGTAATGCTGTATGTTTTAAGGGGCGGGGGAGGGGGTTCAGCTGGCAGCAATATTCAGCTTTCAAGGCTACTTGAAGTGACAAGTGATTAAGTATCTTATGTAAACACATGCAAAGTTAAAACAATACAGTCCACCGAATTGTCTGAAGCCAGTACTCAGATAAATACAAACACCTACCTTCAGCTTTCTGTTCCCCAAAGACCCAGAAACCACATGAGAACTACTGGGTCGCAACAGAACAGCCAGTGACCCATTTTTAATCCCACAGCTGAAGATCGGCGTGAAAATTACAGCAAAGAATACTGGTCAGGTGATGTAAAAGCAAGCCAGCAGATAATACCAGTTTATCCAAATAAATCAATAGTGGTCAAACTGTTTGCTGAAGTTGACTCTAACAAGGAAAAAGGCTTAATACCAGATTAATATAAGTCAGGTTTGGAGCATTGGCAGAAATGCATTACACCAATGTTTAATAGGCTGCATTTCATTAATGTCTTTTTAATATAATTTTTGGTTTGTTTCATTGTTTAAATTCACTGTCAGCTTCCATAGTAAAATCCTTTGTTCTATGTCAGAGATCTTGCTTCAGTACATATTTTGGTAACATTTAAAACATGCATCTATGATGTATTATGAACATACTTATAATGCGTTATAAATAATGTGCCTATATTGCTGTATAATCATGGTTGTAATCCTAACCATAACCTCGTATTATCCATTCTAAATGTGTTTGTAATATGTTATAATTCATTATAGATGCATGCTTTAAGTAAAGTCTTTCCCATATTCTTAATTAACTTGTACTTTAACAAACAAACTTGAGCATCCCCTGCCAAAAATGTTTGTGTACAAAAACAAACGTTAGCCAAAACAAGATGCTACTGAATGCTGTACCAGAGCCCAGTCAGGCTTAGGTAAAGCATGTTATCAATGCTGAAGGCACTTAGTCTTGTTGCCCACCATATACCACACAATGTTAGTATGGTCATGGTCTCCGCTCACTCAGCAGGTTTTTTCATACCTCAAGCTTGTGCCCTGAATGTCCGGTGTCATTTATGATCCTGCTGCAGGAATCCGCAGGGCCAACTGCCTGACTAAGAATCTACCCCTCTGAATTAAAAGCTGCTGACAATTTATTGTCAAGCATCGAGTGTCTGTATTAACCTCCACTGCTTTGCCTTTCGTGCGTGTATGTGTGTGCTGCACCGACCATACCTGTCATTCACTGGGGTCTACACTGTATGGAGGCAGGTACCAGGTACAGCCTGTGCCCGTCACACTGGCAAAGACAGGAAAGGACAGATGTAAGACAAAGATATCAAGAAAAGGAATTACAGTGTATTAAAGACACGCAAGAAGGTGAGCTGCAGCCTGCAGAAGGAACCACTGAAAGGATGAGGGAGCGGATCAACACTTTTGAAACAGTTCTGAATATTGATCAATTTCTGGTAAGGTTTATTATCTTGTATATTGATGTGTTTTCCAAGAAAACAAGTGTTTTCCTCAAGTTTATACAGTTTTTGCAAACAATGATAATATTACTACTTAAATAAGAAGTAGAGGAAGGCTACTTTTGTACTGTCTCTTACTTATTTACTTAAAATTGTAAATTTCATGTTGTGGAATTATTTATCACATGTAAACCAGCTTTACCAGCAGTAAATGAACATCACAGTTGTTTTTTCCTGGATTACTGGGGTATATTTGAACTGTGGACTCATGCATAACACATTAAAGTTTACAGTTTGGTTTATTTTTCTGTTTTTGCCGTGCCGACACGCCTTAATTAGAACATGACAGCTTGAACAGTATTTGGACAAGGCATGGAAATGTTATTGTGCTGGTTAATTAGCGTATTCATATGGAAACATATGAATGTGTGTGTGTGTGTGTGTGTGTGTGTGTGTGTTGGCTTGGAGGGAGGGTGTGTGCGAGTGTGTGTGTGTGTGGGGGGGGTTAAATCTCTTGATCTATCTGTCAATAAGCGGGTCAGATTATATCATTAACCTTGTGTTATGGGACAGGGCTATATTGTTCTAAGGCCTCAGCACACACACACACACACACACACACACACACACAGAAACATTAATTTAGCATGGTAACAAACATACACAAACACAAACCCTGCATGCTTGAAGCCAAACAAACACTTACAGATAATTATGAATATGCAGTGCTGACTCCATCTCTCTCATGAGGGATGCAGGAATGTGCCATGATTTTTTTAATTAACTTTCAATGTCACACTGCCCTTCAACCTGGGTATCTATTAGCAGCTTTCCCTGCGACTGAAGCTCTCTCTCTCTTTCTCTCTGCAAGCTTGTCTCTGTTTTTGTTGTTCACTGTTTCTTACTTTTGAATTTCTTGTGTTTTACAGTAGTATCACCTTGTTAAAGTCAGCTCATTAAGGGCAGATCTCTGAATGCATTCAAAGCTCTTGGCAGCTCACAAGCATAACTTAACACACACTTTGTGGCATAACAGAGCCAAAGCAAGAATGGTTTGCATTATTTTCATTTCCATTATCCCACGAGTGCAGTAAGCGCAACGTTAGTCGCTTGAGTTCTTACAGTAGAGCACAAGAAATTAATAATGAGCAAGTGTCAGAGATGTACAGTAAGAATGGACTTCTTTGTGCATCCATCGAGAGAGAAATGCTGGAAAACAAAAAGAATAGAGGAAGAGGAGGAGGAGGAGGAGGAGAGGTGTGAGGGTATATATCCTCTGGTGTTTTTGATTTGACGTTAGAAGTTCATTCCACAGTTAAGTCAAACAAAGGCAGCAATGATGTTCATATGCGTGTGAAAGTTGGGGAGAAGGTCAGTTGCTGATGTCATGTTTTGGCCCTGTGTGAACTTACAAGGTTATATGACAAAAGGGTAAACACAAGGTTGAGAGATGGAGACAGCAAAGTCACCTGACATGAGTAAACTGTAGCTTTCAATGTCTCTCTCACGCTGTTTGTCAGGTTTGTTTTATGACTTCAATGCACTGACAATTCAGTGGACTTTTATTTGCAATATTTAGGATTACAACCCCCCTAATAATGTCTAATAACCATGATAAGAAAAACAGTAACTCTGTATATAAGAGAAACAGGGGTTGATAATTTTTGGCAACTGTGACTTATAAATTATTTAAATGATTAACTGATTAGCTGGCAATTATTTATATGATAGCCTACTGTTACAGCACCATAACTGTTTTTTTTTCTTTCAGTTGATAGGTGAGATATACACGACTAAAACTGACAGTGAATGATGATAGTAATGGTAAATTGCATTTTATATTTTTTGTTATTTTCAAAATTGATTTAGTTTAAATAATAATAGTTTGGTTATTTTTCTCACCATTGTTTTGTCCCACTTACACAACATTCATAATACTCAGTCAATACGCAGGCTATACACAGGGAGCAGGAAAGAAAAAAGTGGCAAGAAAGCAGTAACTTAAATCAAGAGGATGTGTGATGAGTAACTTCACTGGGTGGCACTTCGTTACTTTCCTAGACCAGTGCTGTGTGAATTTCTATAAATTGTCTCACGTCACTCGATTTTGTGTTGGTTGAATCTTAAAATTACAAGTTTAAAACAAAAAATATCTGCTGGTATCTGCTATTGTGAGTCCGACAATGTTATTGGATTGTAAAATTTTGAGAGGTAACCTAGCTTTTTTTTTTTTTTTAATAAATAAATAAAGTGAATTTCCATTTTTCCCATTTAAAATACTTAATTATGACCTCTACAGTAGGCTAAAGTAAGTAAACTAATAGTTAGTTTAGTTGGTTAGCAAGCTAACTAGCTAACAAAATAATAGTGAAATGTAGCTTTACGTTATCAAATGAATAGACAATGATATTTTCTCACCTCATTAATTGGCACTATTGGCCCTCATGAGTGGGAAGATGTAGCTTGGTGGGTAGAGTGGGTTGTCTGCCAACCAAGGTCGGTAGTTCGATCCCCAGCTCGTGGTCTGCGTGTCGAGGTCTCCGTGGGCAAGATAATGAACCCCAAATCACTAAACAGCTGTTCCATTGGTGTGCGAATGTGTGTGTATCTTTCTGATGCTTTGCATTCATGAATGGGTGAATGCAGACTTGTGTTGTAAAAACACTTAGACTAGTTGAAAGACCAGATGAGTTGCAATATAGATTATGTCCAGTTTACCATGTTCATTTTGTGAAATAGTCAAGCAAGTAAGTAGCAATATTTAAAATACATTTAAGACATTATCATTTAACATTAATACAAACAACTCAATGACAACAGCTTTAAAATAAATGGATTAATGCAGAAATACACAAGTTACACAGGCCCACAAATGATGGTATTAAGCAACTTTATTGAAAATCTATTGTGTAAAAATAACAATTCTCTATTGTTCAACTATTAATCTTCTAGTTGTCTTTTTTGTGGCAGAACATGACATGGGAAGTAAGATCTTTCCTGCCCTGTAAGCCGTGTACAGGTTCCTCTTACTGTCCCTGGTTTTGATGGCGCCTGGTGCCAGCGCCTGTTTGATGATGTTGATGGATTAGTGCGCTAGTGTTAATGTGTAGTGCAGGGATGGTGGTGGTGGTGGCATTGAGGCTGTCTGCAGTGTTGGACAGAAGACAGAACAGGGACAGAGCTGCTACCTACCACATCATGGGGACAACTGATGGGGAACAGGTAGAGACATGAGGACCAGAGGCTGCGTCTGGTCAGATGGTGGAGGTTAATTTTTTATTTCTGCTGTTGATGACAAAGTTCTGTGTTCTTCTGTGTCTTATTTCTTTAATCTCCGTGAGTTATGTTAGTCGACATCATAACATACTTTGATTTCTCTTTTCCAAGTACAACTGTGATAGGAAGTTTGTACAACTGGAAGCAGAGTGACTGTTTTGAGATAATGCCTCTGGCATTGCATGTGAACAAGTGTATGTGCTGTATTAAAAGAATATTACAGGAATATACTGGACAGATGACAAGAGTGTATAGAATGTAAAGTAGATTACCATTTTTATAACAAAAAAGTAACTTAATTTCTGTTATTTAAAAAAAGTTACGTTTTTGAATTAGCTCCAAATTTGAATTATATGTCTTGTGGTTTTGCAGCAAATGGGGGATTATTTTGAGATTAAATTTAAATGGATGCAGGATTTAATAAAGCAATTATAATTTGAGATCCAAACTTTGATAGATTATACATAATAGTGTGCATACTATTCTATTCACATCCTTGACACAGTGGAATCAGAGAGTTTTTAGACACTTTTTGCAGATAATTCACAGAATTTACGCAACATAAGCAAAAGATGACATTCAAAACATTTAAATGACCCAGCTACTGACTATTAAACATTCCCAGAAATTTCTGCATCCTTTCCTGCAACTTTCCTTGATTTAAAATCTTCCACATCATTGTCTTGCCTTTAGCAACAAACCACATTATTCTAGCAGCAAACCAAGCCAAAACAAACAAATGGAAGTGAAATTCAACCAAGTCTTTCTTTGCATAATGCCAAAAAATCAAAACTAAGAGTAGCGGTTTGCATATCTTTGTATAAGTCATCACTGGTCTACTGTTGACTCAGGTTTTATAGAACAGCATTAGTACAAGGCTCGCTTGTGGTGGGGCTCATATAACTGTTAGCGTTGCAGCATTGTTCTGAATAACAGTTTGTGGTTTGTAGTGTTAAGCAAGGTTAAAATAACTTGCTACGTGATTTGGAGGCACTGAAAGCTTTCAAGAGCCTTTAACAGTGCAACTGCGGGCCACCTGCTATGTGGTTTATTTATGTATTAATTATAAACTTCTATATCAGTCACTCTGTCATGTGGTTGTAGTGACTCATGTGTTACAGTGGACTGTTATGTAAAGCAGTTTCTGTGCACTTACACTCAAGAAAATTGTATCCAACTGAGATTACTCTAATTTGTTATGAGAGTGTTTGAAGATTTTCACTTCAGATGAGATTGTAGATTGTTGCTGCATCTTCATATTGGTGGACGTTATGATGTTGGGTTTGCTGAGCTCTCCCTCTGGTCCTCTGGTCCTGGGCCTCATGGTTGGATGTGTCAGCTCTCCTTTCCTGTGTGAACATGAGACAGAAATGTGTGGCAGGCAGCCCTCTTTATGATTTAGCCTCTTGCTTTGCTGTGTGGTGGGATGCATGTGATCTGTAGGTTTCGGTTGCACATCCGTAGCTGCACCTGGATCCGCAGTATTTTACAGCTTCTGTGGTTTTAACGAGTGCAGTGCAAACTGATCACACCGGATTAAAAGGGTGTCGTATTTTCTGACCAAGTCAGTGTGTATGTCACTGCGTGTGTGTGCATGTTGTTGTTAGTGTAAAGTGCACACATAGTCGGAGGGGGGAGACATGGAATGTTCTCTCTCTTCCAGGATCTCTTCCTCTGGCTTCTCTTCAGCCCCTTCCTCCTCTCAGGGAGGGGTTTTTCCGATATCTATGCCCGTTTTGTCTATTTCTGTCGGACAGGGTATTCAGGTTGGTGTGTATCCCTTACACTCACGCCAAGCATTCCCCATCTCTTTCTCGTTATCTCAAGACTCTGGATGTCCTTCTCCCCAGTCTCAGTTGTCGGAGGTATTGCTCCTTCTCTTCCCTCACTCCTTTTTCTTCACTTCTATCTGGCCTCCTGTTTTCCCTTCATCCCAAGAAGTACAAGAAATGTCTAATTTTTTATGACTAGTTTATGATTTGTATGACTGTCAATGTTTCCCTTGGTTGCAGCTGTACGGGGAGTACAGGGAGCAGCTTGGAAACTTTGCCCGACGCGAAGCTGCCCGTTTGCTGACAGAAAGACAATGGAGGAGACAGGCAGGGGACAACACCTCAGCCTCCACCCGCAAAGGTCATGGGAGGCGGCATCATCATCACCCGGCGACCTTGGAGTCGCATCACAGTCACGCCTCTTCCACCAAGAAGCCTCGTCCCTATTCCAAATGCCAAGGTGAGCAGTTATTCTGTTCCAAATCACTCATTCAAATGCTTCAGGCAATCATTGTAAGAGGATGCCAACTGCAGTGACAGTTTCCATGGTCATGCTTTAGTGACTGCAAGGACAACTCATGTGGTAACCAGGAAACAGAGATCGAACATAACAAAATACCTTTACCTTAACTAACACAATTTTGAACCACTGGCACTTCAGATTGTTTTTCCTTTTTCTGCACTCTGGATAGAGCGACATTTATCTTGTGGCTTCAGTTACTGAGCACTTTGCACATTATGATTTTACATGCAACACGATGAGCTCATAAAATCTGATGCATCTGATGCGATGTTTAATAAACGCTGCCAAACCGAACTTGAGGCAGGCGCACTTTACACCCCTGTGCTGGCCGTTTCCTTAAGGTACCCCACCAATCCTGTTTTAAATCCTTATTTCAAGCTAGTTTACACTTATTTTTACAGTTATATGTACTTTTCAGATAGCGCTTTTACATAGAATATAAAAGCTTTAAAAAATTTGAGGCATTATTATAGATTAAACTATGAAACAACAGCACATTAAATGTTAAAAATAGCTACAATCAGGTACTTCAACCGTAAAATGCTGCTTACACAATTCAGGCGTTAGTGTTATGGATCAAATCATGGTAATTTGATTGTTTATTGTTTATTTGGATCCCCATTAGCTTGCTACACATGGAAACAGCTACTCTTCCTGGATTCCATGACATTAAAAAATAACGAACGACACACAGTTTCCACTTTAAAATGATACATTCACACAGAAATGAATTGAACTATCTAATAATACTGCCAGCATTAGGCTCTTCTCCAGTTCTCAACAGCTATTCCATACAACCAATATCTAATAAATATGAAACTTTGATTTAATGCAATTAATTAAACTTTATCATAATATAACACTCACACTGAGTACTTTTGCTATTAATACTTTAATTTTTCCTAATAATGAGCGTAATAACTAACTGTCAGTAATTAAACTGAGAGATAAATGGATTCAAGTTGAAACACTAATTTGATCTCTCTGTCCCAGATTGTTTGGCTCGTGTGCAGCGGTACATTGTCACCAAGTTGGGGGAGGACTGGATATTCCTGGTTCTTCTGGGACTGACTATGGCTCTGGTGAGCTGGAGCATGGACTACACCAGCGCCAAGAGCCTGCAAGGTAAGACAGGTTAAAGGCCGTAGAGATTATTACCTTCAGATTTGCAGCCTCACTGCACAAAATTCCTGCTTCTACTTTCTGTAATTATTCAGTTTGTACTCCTGTGTGTAATGTGCTATTTCTGTCCTCCATTCCCTTCTATTCCTCTTGTTTTCTCCATCTTTCAGCCTATAAGTGGATACATGGAGAGCTCAAGGGCAATGTGCCTCTCCAGTACCTTGCCTGGGTTTCCTATCCCATGATCCTTGTCATGTTTGCCTCGCTCTTCTGTCACCTGGTTTCCCCACAGGCCATTGGTAAGCTCTACAGCACCTGTCAGCTTCTGTTTTTCTCTCTTAGCATCTGTTTGCTTGTTTTTTGAGTGTAGGATAAAGGCTTTTTACCCTTCTTTTTTTAACTCAACTATGCTCACCATCCTTCTGCCCTGGTCTAGCCTTGTTTTCCATCCCTCCTATGTTTTTTTCCATAGGTTCTGGTATTCCTGAGCTGAAAACCATCCTGAGAGGAGTAGTGCTGAAGGAATATCTGACCCTCAAAGCCTTCATAGCTAAAGTCATTGGACTGACTGCTGGCCTGGGCAGCGGGATGCCAGTGGGCAAAGAAGTAAATGAACCCCCTTTTCATCTCCTTACCGTGTGTGTATCTATCAGTATCTATTGATCCAGCATTATCCTCCTTCCTCTTTATTCTTCCTCCAACACTCTATGTGCTCTTTATCCAAGCTTAGAGGATAATAAATCATATTCTGTCACATTTTTTCCTCTCTCCCTCCTCTCACGGGATTGTAGGAAATTATTCAAGTCCTCAGCAAAGGACTGCATTCATTTTCCCCATTACTGTAGCAGGGCAACTGTCACATCCAGCAATTATACAGTGATTTATCTGTTCTGATACATGTCCCAGTTTAGACTTCCTGCTTTACAGACAATAATGAGTGTCTGTGCAGATAACTTTACGTGTTGCAAATTTGTGTCAGTGATTTCCTGTGTCACCTACAGGGTCCGTTTGTCCACATTGCCAGTATCTGTGCCGCAGTGCTCAGCCGATTCATGTCCATCTTCTCTGGAGTCTATGAGGTAAGCTGAGGCCCTGACCAAAACAGACTGCATTACCCATAAGCCTCATGTCTTTGCTGACCATAAATAATGTACTAATCAAGATGTGGCATGCAGTTTTACCATCATAACTTGCTTTGTTGTCACTTTTTGGGTAGTTACAAGATTCCCACTGGGCCTAAAAATCTAATTTAAAGAACTCAGTTGATTGGGTTTTTAGCAATGATAGTGACAGACTCAGAAATGGCTAAATCTGTTCGTCTGTCAGTTGCTGTGCAGATATTTCTGAGCTAGGGTAACCAGAAGAATTATGGTCATTAAATAATTTAATTGACTGACCATTTCCATAATTATTGCAGTCAGTTTGACATAATGGCCAAACTGTGTGATTGGACGTCACATGACACACACAGGCCCCACAAGACTTTTTTTTCCTATAAGTTTACATTAAGAAAGAGGCAGCTGTAGAACGGTGGATAAATTTTTGGAGGGTCACATTCTCAGTGAAGCGACTCGTTTCACTTTCAGAATAGGATCCATTCGGTTTGGTAACATTTGACAAATTCATACAGTAAAAACCATCAGATCAAATCCTTTTCCTCATTTAAATTAGTGGAAGGTCAAAGCTAAAAGTTAGCAGACTGACAGCACAATGCTGTGGTGCATAGGACCGCAACAATGTAGAGGCAATGCAAAAGATTGCTCAGGTAGTTTTACACCTGAAGGTCTTTTTTTTTTCTTCATGCACCACTGGGACACTTTCTTAGGAATGAAAGGAGACTTGTCTCCAACACTGAATCCTGTTTTTTTTTTTTAAATACATCCATCTTTCCAAACAAAGCACTTTGTCTACAAAGTCTGCAGGAAGCAATCTGGCAGTATGTTTTTTCTTTTGATGAAAAAAAAAGTGGGAACCCTGTGACTTTTGTCCATCTCTCTCCCACCCACCTCATGCCCTCCTCCCCCTCCCTGTTTCTCTCGAGTCTTTGTTTCGGTTCGCCCCCTCGCATCTCGTCTGTGTTTGTGTCTCACTGTATTAATAGTGTGATGGTAATGTCTGGCATGTGTATTAAAAGTGACCTCCCATATCCCTGTCTCCCTCTTTCCCTGCTCGCTCCATCTCCACCTCCCCATGGTTTTCTCATTCATCCCTGCTCGTCTGTGTCCCCCCCTCTCCACCCTCCATCTCCACCCTGAACTTTTAATCCAAGAATGGCACCCATAACCAGGACCTGTTGGTGTGTGCGTGTGCCGTGGGAGTGGCCACCTGTTTTGCGGCCCCCGTGGGAGGCAAGTCCCGCCCTGCTCTTCTTTTCTGCCTCGCTCAGGCGCAGGTCTCCAGTCGGCTTTGTCCTCCTAAAATAACATCAATGACACATGGAGGTTAAATCTGACTTCAAACCAGTGCCCTACATAACAAGTGATGGATAAAACTGAATATTGAACACATACAGATTAACCTATCAGTTGTTCTATAGCTGAGCCCTAAATGGTCAAGCTCTACATTTATTTGTTATTCTAGTTTAGGGTAGGGTAAGAGGATCAACACCACTTTAATGTTTGTACACCAAATATTAAGATAGAGCTGGCAGGCAATTAGTTTAGCTTAGCATAAGGACGGAAAACACTAAAAAAATGCTGTCCAAAGGTTAAAAGGAATTTAAAAACACATGCCAGCAGCTCTAACACTCTCTTATTAACGCAGTCTACACATCATCAGCTATATGATACCATTCTCAATTTTCAGTCAGCAATCAGCTGCTGCGATCTGTCTCTAAGGACGATGTGACCACTCAGTTTGTATCCTGTTGCCTAATTGCTTCCTCTCATTGGCATGTGCATCCCCAGCTTTATATTCTCTTGTGTTCCCCTCGTCTGTCTTACTATTTTACCACACTTCAGTGAGCATTATTTATTCACTTTATTACATTTTGCCTCCCCTCTGTCAATTCTCCCCCTGTGGTTCCCCATTAAACCCTCTTCACCTTGATCTTTTATTCTCTCTTCCTGCAACTCACTCTCCCCATACTTTCTGTCTACACTCTCATTTCTCCTCACCTTCATTTTTCCTCCTGTCATCATCTCACACCTTTCATCCCTCATGTCTCTCTCACCCCTTCTTTTGCCTCTTGTTTTTTCCTCCTCCTCTGTTTCCTGTGTCAGTAGAACCCTTATGGTTACACAGATATTCTGACTGTTGGCTGTGCCGTGGGGGTAGGATGCTGTTTCGGCACTCCACTAGGAGGTACTGTACAACTGCCACGTAAAATCAAAACTGCTGCACCAATCATCTCTCTCTGTACTTGATCATACCAAGCTGAGCCTGTACCTGTTCTGTATGAGTATCAACTGGGTGTGTCAGTCGCAGAGTTTAAAAAAATTAGCCAGTATCAAAGTCAGTCTCTCATGGCCCTTTCACACCGGTATAAATTATTAACACAAAAATGTGAAATTCTCGTCTGTGAATTTTTGAAATCCAAACTTTTAATGAATGCAGAAATGCCAGTTTGCAGCATTTGCAAACTGGCATTCTTCAGGAAAATGTATGGATTCGGTATAATCCAATGATGAAGATCTCATCCTGCCTCTACTACCTTCAAAAGAACTGACACATTTCACTATTTTGTGATATTTTACCAAACAGACTAAAAACTAAAAAAAAATAAAAATAAAAAGTGTGTAACATCTTGTAACATACCAAAGAAGAAAACTAATTAATACAGTTTTTTAATTACCACAGAAAGAAACAAAGCATTGTTTGCTTACATATGATTTATTTCACATCACCCTCTGTTCTCATCTAGTTCAGAATGTTTCTGATGGCTCTGATGTTTATTTTATTGCTTCACATGCCGATTGTACCCCGTGTGTGTGTGTGTATGTGAGAGAGAGAGGTTGTGTTGTAGTGTGTGTATTTGCTCCCTGCAGTTCTCCTGTTGTGTATAATTACACCCTCAGCTGCAAGTGTTTTTATACTCATTCTGCTTATTTAACTCATTTCTCTCTCTCTCTCTATATCTCTCTCTATCTCAAACACACATGCACACACTTTCCTGTCTCCCTCTTCCCCCTCCTCTCTCATTTCTCACGCTATCCATCCATCCCTCCCCTCTCCTCAACACCAGGAGTGTTGTTCAGTATTGAGGTCACGTCTACCTACTTTGCGGTGAGGAATTACTGGCGGGGATATTTCGCCGCCACATTCAGCGCCTTCATATTCAGGGTGCTCTCTGTTTGGAACAAGGATGCTGGTGAGAAGCAGGGCACACTTACCACACAAACACACACACACACTGTCGGAAAAGAGTGCCGAGCCGGCATTTTAAGGAAAGTAGCTGAATATGACAGCTAAGTACTTTTTGCTTCTTAAGATAAAACCCGAAATGTTTCAAGTCATCACATACAGCAGATTTACAACCTGTCGGCACCAGTGAATGAAATACCCTAAATTTCTGCGCTCTGTGTTTCCTTTATGTCAAGTACTGTTCACTATTTATTTATACATATGAACACTGCAGGAGGTGGAGGGTTGGTTACTGCAACTTCATCGGTGTACCCCGTTGGTATAGCAGTAACTTATCCTCACCTCCTGCAGTTTGAGGGGTATGTCTGCCTGCTCCAGTAACAAGGAGTCTTAAAGGTGTTGAAAGAGGAGAGAAGGCCTCTAGGATTGAATTTATGCCAGCATCCAACTGTGAATCACCATAATTCACCATGTTTGTTACGATTTGCCCATTTCTTAATGTTCAAATCAAATTCCAGTGTTACATGTCCTGCCTAGCTGCCAGCAGATGCTGTTCCACGTTACAATATGAGGGCTAAATGCTCTCAAAATGCTGTTTCAGGTGAAGTTCAACTCATGGAAGTATATTTGACTTACAATTTTTAGCCAGGAAATGAGAAATTGATATTAAATGTTTGTTTGATGTTTATAATTTTCTTTGTTACATTTTTTTTTTCAGTCACAATCACAGCTCTCTTCAAAACTAACTTCCGGATGGATTTCCCTTTTGACCTGCAGGAGCTGCCCGCATTCGCAATAATAGGGTGAGGATATTTAAGTGTGTTTGTGTGCAGCAATGATACTGTATGACTTTTTTGTATCTACCTTTGGTCTGCCATAGAAATTTTCTTACCTGTGATGTATTTTCCCCAGTACATATCATGCTCATCTTATCGTTTTCTTAAACCTTGTGCAGACTTAGCGGTAAAAACAAGTTGCTTCTTGTGTTTTAGAATCTCTTGTGGCTTCCTGGGGGCATTCTTTGTCTACCTGAACCGACAGGTGGTTCTTTTCATGAGAAGACCGACGGCACTCACACGGTTCCTTACCAAACAGTGAGAGAACACACACACACACACATATGCAGGACTTTGTATTACTCCTGCTGTAGATTAATGAACCACTCGGCTCCTCAACTACCATGATTCGGATAGCAGATGCTGTTCCAAGAAACTCAAACCGTTTGCACATTCTAACCCAATTCCTCTTAAAGTATCTCAGCTCCACTCTCCGAACTCATCAGTCTCACAACACTGGCCAGGACAGCAGCAAAGCCTTAACAACCTTCAGCCAGTTATTCACTCAATGTGGAGATTCACTTATCCTCTGAGACTCAGCAGTCAGGGAACATTAGTCTCCACCATTAGAGAGACGTGAGCAGCGGCA
The DNA here is from genome assembly GCA_029783665.1 of Naso thynnoides. Classification (NCBI taxonomy): domain Eukaryota; kingdom Metazoa; phylum Chordata; class Actinopteri; order Acanthuriformes; family Acanthuridae; genus Naso; species Naso thynnoides. Next base: position 11,563,264 of record JAQLOL010000025.1, on the reverse strand, counting down.
CCAGGAGAGCCGTGCAATCAGTGTTGGTACACACTCTTATTGAGACACTTATTTCTAGTACAAGCACCACTTACGCTGCCATGTTAGAGGTTTCTGAGTACGCCAGGCTTCCTGCTAATGGCTCTGTGGTGTGTGCGTGTGTGTGTGTGTGCGTGCGCCTGCGTGCGTATGTACGTCCAGTCGGTTGATCTATCCAGGTGCAGTGACATTCATCATCGCCACCCTCACGTTTCCTCCTGGATTCGGACAGTTTATGGCGGGAGAGGTGAGAATGAATCAATCTCACGCTTGGTGACTTCTTTTTGATGTGTGTTCATTAATATTTATTCATTTTTTTAAAGTAGGTCAGTGGGATGTAGGACATGTGGCTTTGGAGGCAAGGAAAGGCTTTAATTATTTGAATTTTATAAGGTGCTTTCATAGGAACTCTTTTACACATCAGAGTCTGTTTACAGGACTTGGAGAACACCACAGTGTATGTAAACAAAGCTGTTTGAACCTTTGTAGCTCCAGAGGGCGCTGCACGAAATCTGATAAGTTGCCCCAAGTGATGTCACTTGAGTCAGCATCGGTTTGAGCTCACATAAAAATACAGAATGTAGTGAAAAATGTATACAGTTCTACAAATTTCTAGTTTTTTTATTCTTTTTCAACTATTATGGTTTATAATCATGTGTCTAACAATCATATTGTACATGTTGTATACTTTTTTCAGACTGCTTTGCTATGACTTCAACAGGATGTAGTCAGTTTTGTGTTTATACTGTTCATGCCTGGTCAAAATCAGGTGGAGGATTTTAATACTCCACTAAAGTTTTAGAAGCTTTTCCCCCATTAAATCTGTTGCCCTGTTCTTGGCCACACTATAAGATGTCATGTGCACACAGCTGCATTGTTGGAAGAAAAGAATAATGTGAAAAAGTGAAGTATGTCTGTCTCCTCTGGCAGCTGATGCCCAGGGAGTGTATCAATTCCCTGTTTGATAATTTCACCTGGACCAAAATCTCAGGATCTCCTGCTCCGCCCGGCCTGGGTCGCTCATCTGCATGGCTCCATCCGCACGTCAGCGTCTTTGTCATCCTCCTCCTCTTCTGTGTCATGAAGGTATCTCTCCCTCTTGCTTTGTACTGGACATGCTGCTTTGAAATATATGTGATAGGGTGAAAAACCCCCGGGATCTGTCTCGATCCTACCTTGATCCTATTTTTTGCTGCAGTTCTGGATGTCAGCAGTTTCCACTACAATGCCCATCCCCTCGGGTGCCTTTATGCCAGTGTTCATATTAGGTAAGAGGATTTTGTAATGTGAGTGCAGTATCACCTGCTGAGCTTCAGTTCAATTTGTCTTTTACCACTGTGTCTTATCTCTCTCCTGAAGGAGCTGCTTTCGGTCGCCTTGTAGGAGAGATCATGGCCACTCTTTTCCCAAATGGGATCCTGTTTGATGGGATAGTCTACCGCATCCTGCCTGGAGGTTACGCTGTCATTGGTCAGTCTACTAATCTTTGTGCAGTTCTCAGATTCCCATAGAGCTTGAGAATTATTTAAGACTTGTTTTTTTTACCTTAATTGAAAATTCTGGCTCTCTGTTTGTTCTGGCATTTGAACTTTTCTTCTTTTGAATCAAATTTGACGATCAAGCAGCAGTTTGGAAACAATTTCAACTTTTTAATTCGACTTGGTTGCATCTTCAGTCAGAATGAGGCCTCTGTGCAGTGTAACATTTAATGTGACTTTTTCAATCTCAAATGTGGGCATCTCGAATGTCAACAAATTAATCCTATAGTCGTTAAAAATCATTAAATTTGATGTCTAACTTAGTGTTGTGACCCTGCTTTATCTGTTTCTCTACAAACATGGATTCATTTTATCTTTACTGCAGGTTATGATGAGTACGTTTTTAATGCTTTCTTTCAACAAATAGGCTTTTGTACCCTTAACTCTTCACATAATCTTCTTCTCCTTCTTTCGGCTGCCTCCGTTAGGGGTCACCACAGCAGATCATCCGTCTCCATCTTTCCTTGTCCTTCTTCCATCAC
>JAQLOL010000025.1:11550296-11561126 GCA_029783665.1 Naso thynnoides | reverse complement strand
TGTGTCCTTAAACCTCCTCTTTGACCTTCCCTTTCTCCTCTTGCCTGGCAGCTCGATCTCTAACATCCCTCTCCAGATGTTTCCTGAGTCTCTCCTCCGCACAACCCCAAACCACCGAAATCTTGCCTGTCTCACTTTGTCCCCAGACTTCCCAACATGTGCTGTCCCTCTAATGTACTAATTTTTCTATCTCATCTGCCCTCTCCTCACATAATAAGCAGATCAAAAAATATGGATGTAACATGTATATTTTAATATATTTTATTTTGATTTTTGTCCCACAAGACTTTCTAGATTTTCAAACTCCCCTTTTAAAATTTCTGTTTTACAACGTCATAAAAAGTACAGTGTCTCTAGCCCAACTGGATCTCGAGATGAGATGGGTCAGATGGAGGAGTAAAACTTCTCCCTTACAGCATATCCTCTGCTTTCTGCAAGGTGCGGCTGCGATGACAGGAGCCGTCACACATACGGTTTCCACAGCAGTAATCTGCTTTGAGCTGACCGGTCAAATCTCTCACATCCTTCCTATGATGGTGGCGGTCATCCTAGCAAACATGGTGGCGCAGGGTCTGCAGCCTTCTCTGTATGACTCCATCATCCAGGTGAAGAAGCTGCCCTACCTGCCCGAGCTGGCACTCGGGCACATCAGGTAAAGTTCAAACCACAAGAGCAATTATTTTGTGCGTTTATGTTTTCCTCATGCTTGTGTTTGTTGGACAGAAGTCTTTATCACAGTATCTCCATATCCCCAGCAAGTACAACATCTTTGTAGAGGACATCATGGTGCGCCATGTGAAGTTCCTGTCTTCTCACTCCACCTATCGGGAGCTGAACCATCTGCTGGAGACCTCAACCCTGAAGACGATCCCCCTGGTCGACTCTAAAGGTCAGCTGACTTACTGATGTCAATGCAAGTTTTATATTTGTTCAATCTTGATGGAGCTTCACATGTCTCACAAGCTCATTAAAACAATTCAACAAAAAAAGAAAGAAAATTACAAAACAAACAAGATACATAGTGTGAATTATTGAATTTCAGAAGTGCTTATGGTTTTGTTGTTTTGTTTTTTTTAACTTTTGGACAAAACCAGTGTAGCTGTTTCCTGTCTTTGTGCAATGCTAAGCTAAACCCTGTGCTGACTGTGGCATCATAATTAGTGTGCAGACATGATGGTGGTATCAGTCTTCTCATCTAACTCTCCGCAAGACAGAAGATCAGCTCATTTCCCAAAATGTTGAGCTATTTTTTTAACACCTCTCTCTGCAGAATCGATGATTCTTCTGGGCTCCATCGAGAGGACGGAGCTTCAAGCTGTCTTTGATTGGTGGCTCTCACCTGAGAGGCGAGTCTTTGAAAGGGGTCCGAGCTCACCAGGCCAGGGCTCCAAAGTCAGCTTGGAGTCCTTCACTTTTGTCGATGAAGAGGGCACGGAGGAGAGTGCAGACAAGGTGGAATAAACAAACCACAAATTAACCTACAGGATGTAGTGTAGCTTGTTAGCTTTAGACTTAAGATGTTACCAGTAATGTTGTTTCCACAGACTGCTCCGGTACAGGAAGAATGTAACGGTCCTGTGTCATCCCCCCAAACACAGGTGCCTTCCATCAACCACACAGGCTTAGGTAACATGACATTTTCACTGCACATGAAGGCGAGTCTGCCCGTCAAACGTCACTTATTCTCTGCTCTTACATGTGTTGCCATTTCTCATCCTAAGACAAGCGCAAGCTGCCGTCTGTCAGGAGGACCCTTCAAAGACTCTTCTCCTCCACGTCTTCAACAGGCCAAGCTGAAACTCAGGTACACTGCTAAGATCAACTTCACATACTCATCACCATGACCCCAAAAGCTCAGAGCACGTCACTGATCTGTCATTGAGTCAGCAGTGACAGTTCGGCCATGGGCTTCATTCCAGCATGGCAGCTTGAGCCAACCGCACTGATATGATGGGAGTGGCCTGACAGGATGCATACATACATAGAGGAGTTGACATGTTGTGCAGTGGGTGATGACGTAAAACCACCAGGGGTCAACTTATCATTATCTGTTAGCTCTTTCAAACACACTGACACCCCATCAACCTGTCCCTGTTTGTTACTGTCCCTGTTTCTTTCCTCAGGAGACCGCCGCCCCTCCGTTGACTGACACCATGTCCCCAGAGGAGGTACTGTATCTCATTGATTTAGCATTCACGCAGCCAACAACGAGGCAATCAAACCATCCAAAAGAAATCATTAAAAACTCTATATACTCTGAGTAACCTCTCTCCCTTGTGATTGGTTGATGCAGATCAAAGCCTGGGAAGAGGAAGAGCTCGATAAACCCATCGATATGGAGCAGATACGTATAGACCCCTCCCCATTTCAGCTGGTGGAGAGGACGTCTCTGCACAAGGTGAACACAGCATACCATCACATGCACATTGCACAGACACTGATTACGCAGCTATGAGTCACACAATTACCATTTTGCATTTCTGAGCAGCAGATTTTAACATATTGGGAAACCTGCAGTGTCATTGTAATTCAGTTTTTGTATAGATTAAACAAGTGTGAGGTTGAGCTCTGAGTGAAAAAAATACAGGTCTCCCATTCAGTCCATTTACAGTGTCTGAAACAAGAAACAGGGAGCTCCAGAAATACAGTGCAGGGGCAAAAAATTTGAACAGGCTCAAAACTTAAGTGTGGTTTAATTTCTTTTTTAAATGCTAAACTATGCCAGGTTTGTCCTGCATGTTGTTTCACATTTAGCGTTAGAGTGGAGTCAGTCTTCTCATCTAACTCTTGGCATGAAAGCGCTTACCTTTTCAAACATTAACACACAGGACAGAGTTTATTTTCACATTGATATGTGTTTATTTATTGTCTTTTTAGTGTTTTAAAGGGGGCTATTGAAACAGCTTAATAAAGTCTGCTGTGGCTCCAATTTCTTAGAAGATAAACCTGATGATGTCATCAGCTTGAGCTTAGAAACATGACTTTTATATTAAAAAAAATTAGGACTAGGGTTTTAAAGACATTTGCAGAGGCCCGAATAAAAGGTTTGCATTATGGGAAATGTAGTATGCGGTAATTGAGGAACTTAACCTATGCTAGACACTAAAAGTCAGGATGTCTGGTTAAGGTTTTGTCTCTTGCAGGCCCCCTGACTGATGGAGGTGCAACACTAAATCACAGAAGTTCTCCTTCAAGGGTTTTTATGTCTCATGGGGGGTTATTGAGGACAGAACGTTAAGGATTTATTGCATAGCTTGTTCTCTATATTCATGAAGCTTTGAGTCCTAGATGTTAAATTTCATGCTATGTATCAAATGTCATATACTGAATTTCCTCTTTCACTTGTTTATGAGGAACAGTGCAGCCATGCAAGCAGCGGACTGTCACACTATGATACATTTAACACTGACTGGATAATGTCCTCCTCTCTCTCATTACTCAGACCCACACTCTGTTCTCCCTGCTGGGTCTCAGTCATGCCTATGTCACCAGTATTGGAAAGCTGGTGGGTGTTGTGGCACTGAAAGAGGTAGAGTCACTTTTTTTTCCTTGTCATGTTTTTATTTATCAATATGTTTTTGTCAGCTCTCTTGGTTTCAGCCTGTAATGCGTCATTACGGTGAGATGTGAGACGTGATCCCATGTTGTGGGCAGTTGTTCCATCACAGGGTGCATCATGCTTTATGCTCTGATTCATGCTTGCATGTTCTCCCTAATAATCCAACATCATCCCGGCTCTGTGTGTTGTCTGAAACGTTTTCTCTCTTCCAACAGTTACAGAAGGCTATAGAGGGCTCAACTCGCAGCGGGGTGAGGCTTCGGCCCCCTCTGGCCAGCTTCAGAGATGCCAGCAGAAAAGCCAAGAAGCACCAACCTCCCTCATCCACCCCTTCCTCCCCCACTCGGGACAGAGACCTGTGGGGGGAGGGGAGCAGAAGGGAGGGGGAGCTGATAAGGAAGGAATCCAAGGAAGATTCCCAAGGAAGGTCATCATCTTCCAGAGGAGCTCCCAGTTCTGTCACTGATTCGTCCCCACCCATCAGTGCAGGGAGCTCCAGTGGAAGCTCGGCCACCACAACAGGGGCTGACATTGCTTCACAGGAGCTGGTGTCCCCCTCTACCTCCTCCCCTACCTCACCTTCACCTCCTTCCTCCCCCATGTCACCCACCAGCCCTGTCCTCACTCTATCCTCCCTGCAGGAGGAGAGGGAGAGCGAGGAATCAGATGAGCCCATATAGACAGTTTAAGAGAAAAGACTTTTTCTTTCTTTTGATATCAATCCTTTTCCCAGAGACAGAGCTGCTGTCTGGGCAGAGGAGTCGCGCTCATCTGCAGACGTTCATCTCTCAGCAAGCAGGATGAGTTGGTGCACACACAGCTCCTGAAACTTGTAAAACAGGATTTCCTTTTTTGTTTAATTGAACTTTTACGACAATCTCACTTTTGCATCGAAATCTCAGGTGCCTTCCTGTGTCTTCTGATCTGCTGACAAACAAACATGTTCAGTCCTGAATGTTACTGATATCTCATTTCCATCTATGTCCTGAATGCAGCTGTACATAAACAATGTCTTTTAATTTTATGACATACCTCTGATTAAAACTTAACTGACAGCAATGAATTGTATGATAATGAAATAAGGTACTGATGAAGACATTTGACCTAGAGATCAAAGTGATCGTGCATTTAACGTTTACTGATTGAGGTTAATTTTAAATTATAATTAAGTTTCTCACATATTTGCTGTATGATTATATTCAAATCATTATTATTAGTATGTAATTTTTAAAGATGATAAATATAAAAATTTCTACTAGCATATTTTAATTATTTACAATAATGAAAATGTCAAAAGAAAAGCTACATCATGCTAGCGGCTTGGTGAAGTTGTGTCTAGGCAGAGTACTGATGATTAAAGCTAAGTGCTAAAGTCAGTGTGCTAACATGTTGGTTATAGAAGGTCTGATGTTTACAGTGTTCACAGATCTAGTTTTTTTGTGTTAGCAAGCTAACATTTGCATTAGTACAGCTGAGGCTGTTGGGAATGTTTGCAAGTAACTGCCCTCAGATTAAACGTCACTCTGACACTGAAGAAATAGTTCCAAAACAGGAGTTGAATTTGGCTTGATCATTCATCATTGCGGTGCCCAATTAAAGACATGGAGGTGCACATTCCTGGTAGATTACATTGTGACCTGAACGCAATATTTTGCTGTTTAGTTTGTAATTATAGTAAAAGATTAAATAGTTACCACCACAAAAACTCCCTGAAGTTGTGAAATCCTATCTGTGAGTTTTGTAAACCACAGAACAGAGTTCTGGCATCTAATAAGCCTTCATTTTCACACATCTGCGACTTAAAGACACCTTCCTTCCTGATTTCAGCCCTATGTGAAGCAACACAGGCCCTTGTTTCGTCTTAATGCAAGACTTTTTATTAGGGCTGCACTGAAGAGTTCAAAGCTTTAAGTCATGACATTGATTCTCGATTCGTGGATCAACATTTGATGCATAGGCTACCGTGTGTATCGCAGGGCTTTGAGTGAGTGGGCTGGATGATTACAGCAGAGGAACAGAGTGACAGTTGCTTATGATGATGGTGCCTATAAGAGAGGTGAGTGTCAACGAGAGCCTCTGGAAGAATGAACACACAGAGGTGCACCAATCTGTCCTGATCTGGAGCGGTTTTCAGGCTCAGAATTTATTTTTTGAACTTCAGGATCAAAAAGAGGATTTATCTTAAATTCAACCTTCAAAGGATCGAGCAGGCAAATAAAGCCAGGCAAATATTCACCTTTTTTATGGCGTTTTAAAATATGACGACAGATGGATGAAACTTCCTAGAAAAACCTCAATAGAAGCTTTAAATGTCAAAAAAAGAAAAAAACAGTCAGTACAGCCTCAAAAGAAACAGCACCTTGTTTTTTGCTGGCTGATTTCTTTTTCTTTTTTTTTTTTTAACGTTTTGACCAGATGGTGGCGCTAAACGAAAAGTTATATTTAGGATTGTAAAAAAAATTGTCATAAAAAGAGATGAATGCCTGCACCAAATTTAAAGCCCCTCTAAAGGGACTTCCATTTTGTGTTGATTGTAATGGTGCGTGTGGACAAAAGCTGTACTGCTTAATAGCACAAGCATTTGTCTTGGAAGAGAGTGAAAGCAACACTCTACTTATTTGTACAAAACTAGTTTAACCATAAACACAAAAATATTGAAATTATTATCTAAAGAAATACGTTCTCCTGCATCCAACCATAGATAGTGAAGATAAGAGAACAGCGGATTGATCATACTCGAAAACAACAAATGGTCTATTCCAGTCTGTGTACTGTAAAACATTTCATAGTGTTTCCGCTGACTGAGCAGACCACGCAAAAGCATTGTTAAATACAGGATAGTAATCTCCAAACTCGTCACCTATGGTCTTACTTGCTGATGTAGGGAAGATGTGAGGCATCAGTATTAAATTTAGACTGATTCATAACCAGGTAAAAGTTCCTCATAGGGATTTTAATGTCAATCCATTTAATAATTGTCACAATATTTCTGTCTGGACCAAAGTGGTGAACAAACAGACCTGGTCAAAGCTTTCAGGCTTGAAAAGGGAAATTCTTTGAGCATATAAACATTTTTTGCTGCAAAGGTCATCAGTGTGTTTTAGTCTTTGATTCCTGTATGAGCTTGAATAAATAAGCAACCAGTCCCTATAGAGGAGGCCTGTCTGAGAATGTTTCATTAATATTCTCCTGCCACAAAATCCCTGATAACGACCAGAGAGGAATGTTTTTGGAAAAGCATGACAGACTGGATTGCACTGCTGCCAGGTCCAGTGTGATTGCTGTTTTGTCTGACAAGCGCTGATGAGCTTAGCCGCCAAACACGGTTAAAAAAAGACCTATCACATGTGTTAACGCTCTGGAGAGAGAGAGGGGTGAACGTGTGAGAATCTAATTATTTACACCCTAGAAAAGATGTCCACACGTGCACAAGGAAATGCCATTTGTTGGTTTGTTTATTTGCTCTTTCTCCACCAGAGGAAAAGAAGAGGAGACAGGTAAAGGAGCTGGAGGGGAGGGGTGGTGTGGGGGAGGTTGTAGGAGGTTCTGTCGTGCAGGAAAAAGAGGGGAGAGGAAAAGACACAGGAAGAAATGGAGAGTTGTTGACATAAGAGGATAGAGAGGGGGCGGGGGAAACCACGTGGAAGAACCGTCCTGTGACAACCGGCCAACGAGCATGCATAGGTGTGAGTGTCATGAGCGTGCACTGGTGTCACCAGTCACTCTGCCTCATGTCAGACAAATAAATCCAATTTAATACAGACTTTTACAGAAGCCATCCAATTTTTTTTTTTTACAGCATGTTTTTTTTTTCTTTTTCTTTTACAGCGGTTTCTTTTCTTGCCACACATTTCCAAATTAAATCTATATTACATGTCTGATTGCCTCAAATCCCCTTTGGTTGATGTGAAAATTATTATTTTTACAGGCAGTGATTCTTCCGACGAGAAAGTAGACAACTTACTGTACAGTGACAGACAGACAAACGGACACAAATATACAGAACAGATACAAAGAGATAGAAAGACAGAGAAGGAGAAAGGCAGCGGGCCAGAAGCAGATTTGGAGCGTCATGCCTGCAGACAAAGAACTCTTGGAAGATGGCAGTAGAATCATACAAAAAGAAGAACTCAACTACAAACCAGTCGGTTAACAAAGATGTGATCAGTAAACCTTAACATCCACAGAAATATATTTGGCTTCTTGTTATTAGTTTATTCATTCATTGAGATTTCAATAAACAGAAAAAAAGGAAAAAGTAACCCAAATAAAAGCAGTTTCTTTTCCTCTTTCCTTGTAGTTCCTTTTCAGTTCTGTCTCTTTTTAGCCAAATTAGCCTTGCAGTTGTTGCCATCAGCAAATATAAAGCAACAGTCGTCGCTCCACATTATGTGTCTAAAGCTGAGTGACTCATGAAGAAAAAGACACTGCTCCCAGAGGGATTGGTACCTACATGAAAGCATAGACTCTGTACAAGCTGTCACATTTTTCCTCCCCGCCAAGTAATTGTTCAATAAATAAATGAATATGTGCCATCGCGTAAAGACAATCTGTTGCAGTTTTGAGCCCTCCTGTTTTTATGAGTCATTACACACTGGGTCCTTGAAGTGAAATAAAAGTGAGAGCTGCCAAACTATTCATCTGTAGCCTCTCAACAAGGTGTCTGCAGAGTGTGTTTTTCTTGGTGCAAAGTGCTCAAAACTAGACCGACAGGAGACTGCTTTACCGCCATGACACCTATTCCAACTTATACTGGAGGGGATTTCAACAGGTCAGTAGAAAAATAAACATTGTCCCCAACATTGCATAAAGAAGCAATCAATAAATAAATTCATTCAAGTCAATAAACTGTTTTTTTTTTTTTGTCTTGAAAGTTTCTCACACAATCATCAAAGTGAGAGGAGAAAGTGCTCCCCAACAGAGAGAAGATGCAAACAGTGTTGGTGTGTTGTTGGTTAAGTTCATCAGTGAGTCCACGTTCTTCACCTTGCTGGAGAGCTCCCATTCTTCCTCAGGCGCAACAAAAAGCAGGAAGAAAATAAACAAAAACATGCTTCCTCAAACATCATTAATTATCACTAGCACACTCCAGGCAGCTGCCTCACAGTAATCACGATGAGCAGGAAGACACCGATCTGTGCGGCTCGAGTGTTCAGTCCTTGTCTTCTGTTCTATTCCCTGATTGGCTGATTGAGCGGCACACGGGCGTTAATTTCCCCGCAAACTCAAACCTATTACTGGTCTTTGTTTCCCCACTGATGGACTCACCGGATAAAACGCACTCCGGTTTGAGCGATTGGCTCTATTTACAACACAAACATTCCTACATTTTTATTTGTCTTTGTGTGGTGGTGGTGGTGGTGGTGGTGATGATGAGGAAAAACAAAATTCAGACCTAAAGTGAGCTTGAGAATAATCCCAAAATGAAGAAGGACTGAAAGATGTAAACAAAAATCAACAAATGATACTGTACTAGGACAGTGGTGACTGTGAGAGAGAGGCGATTTTTATATACTCAGACTATTTACATCTAGACGACAGAGCTGACACTGGTCTGTTGAGAAACCAGTGTTTTGCCTGCCTATTGCTGGTTACAATTTAGATATCTTTGTGTTTTGTGTGTGTGTGTGTGTGTGTGTGTGTGCAGTGGTGGTCTAGGTGTGTAAGCAGTGAATCCATTTTCAACAGCTCCCTCCCACAGGTTTAGAACAATCGCTTGTTTATCTTTGTTTTGTTAAGAAAGCCTTTGATTCTGTCCCATGTGGGCGGCGAGGAGACATCATGTACCGCCATCTGTCTTCCAGAACATTCAAATAGTGGTTATCATCCTCACTTTATCTATGGGAAAAAAACAAAAAAAGCAGCTGAGGGTTTGTGTTGTCAAGTGGCTCGGTTTTGGTTGTCGGTGTTGCTGAAAGAAAGCTCTCAGAGTGGGAACTGGGTTAACGTCAACCGTCCGAAGGCAACCTCTGATCTGTTGGATTGCATCAGTGCAAAAGAGATTCGCTTATGCAGCTCTGTCTTTATTTCTCCGTCATGAAACTTGCCGCTCACGCCCAACGCAGGTGCCTCAGTGGCACCTGCCTGGGATACTATGGTTCAGTGCAAAGTCTATACAGTGCTGTATAGAACAGGAACTCCATAGTGCTCTGAAGAAACATGCATAAAGAGAGACAGAGTAGGAAGCACACTATCGTACAGTACAATCCTTTCCTGTGCAGAGTTCAGGGTGTGCAGTGTTGTGCCTCCTGGTGCCACAACATCATAAAAGAATTTGTTTTAGAGGGCTAATCTGCATTTCACTGAAATGCTGATGTTTTCTGAGCCTACTTTAATCGCAAGTGAAATTGTTTGGGTTGCCATTAATAAAGAATATCGTGTGTGTCTGATGCAACAGTGAAATTGAATTGATTAAACACTAATATGTGGAGTAACAGCTGTAAACAGAGTAGTTCTCCCAGAGGAAAACTGTCATATCTTATCATACACTTATACATAGATTTTTTGTCTTTTTTTTGCTTTATTAAAAAAATTATTCTTATTATAATGTTTTGTTAGGATAGATTTTCATCATTATTATTAGACGATGACAGGGTCGAGTTGCTTGTGGTCATAAAAAGCATGCATGTTTCAATTCCCCTCCTCCTCATCTCAACTTGGTTTGATTTCCCTGATGGAAATGTCTTGGTCAGTTGGTGCTCCTCCTCCTCCTTCTCCTCTTCGGTTTCTCTTTCCTCTCTTCACATACCTTTGGGATGTAAGGCTTACAAAGAAATAGGTGTCCTTTGTTGCATCAGCTCCTGTCTCAGTGTGAGTCCACCTCCAAATCTCTTTTTCGCTGTTTTGAAGAATTCATCTCCCAACAAAAAAGTTGTGTTTTGATACCTGAAAAGGAACAGATTAATAGATATATATGATATTATAACGCTCATTCCTCGCTGACTCCCTGCTCAGTTTGTAATAAGGAGTCTCTCAACTGCAAGGAACTCAGTTGGTTGCTGTGGAGGTGGCCGGCCCCTCCTCATCCCTCTCCTCTAGCGTTTGAACAAGGCCGGAGGTGACATCGGAGGACTTCCGCTCTGTGATTGGCTCTGCCGGCGGTTGCCCAGGACTACTGCCACCTGAGGTGTCCCCTTGTTGCGTGGGCGGAGTCAACGTGGCCGACTCTGGCTCCATGCACAATGTCACCTCTTCCTCCTGATCAGTACAGATGAAGCGACACACACACAAAGTCAAGTTAGCTTAGGTCACACACAGGGACTGCTTAGTTC
>JAQLOL010000025.1:11539547-11550196 GCA_029783665.1 Naso thynnoides | reverse complement strand
TTCCGCTCTGTGATTGGCTCTGCCGGCGGTTGCCCAGGACTACTGCCACCTGAGGTGTACCCTTGTTGCGTGGGCGGAGTCAACGTGGCCGACTCTGGCTCCATGCACAATGTCACCTCTTCCTCCTGATTAGTACAGATGAAGCGACACACACACAAAGTCAAGTTAGCTTAGGTCACACACAGGGACTGCTTAGTTCACATCATAAATATAAATATAAGAAAGGTCCATACTGATAATAGTTTTATCTCAATTACTACAAGTCTGATATTATTTACATTACTGCCTACTCTTTTTTTTCCATCCTTCAGTCAGCTAGCTGAGTATGAAGATGCTTGAAATAGGTAATTTATCACTGCTAAAAAAAAACTGTATTTTTTGTCAAATTTAGCCACAATTATTCCCTTTTTTAAAAGTCATATTCACAAACTGTTTCTCTATGGTGCACATAAGAAGCTGCTGAAAAGCCCGACATTATTGGCCGTCTTAAACGCAGCTACATCATGAAGAGGATATAAAAAATTGGCACTTTTGTTCCTAAAGTGGTATTTCCATACTTTCATAAAATAAGTGGACCAAGAGGAAACAAACTTTAAAAAAGGGCCACAATTGAAGCAACAGAAGCCTGAGATATCCTGATTTCGGTCAAGCTCCAAAAAATTTGAATTCTACAATTCCCATAATGCAACTTATAAGCATTGTCCATTAGACCCTCTCTGCATCCTAAAACCCAACCTCCAACAGTTTGTAACAAAAGCTTTCCAGCATTACTTGTGTTATTTGACTAAACTTTGTAAGGCTCCCTCCAGAGCCACAACAGACATTAAACAACTGTGGGTGGAATTTGATGGAGGGCCTCTTTAAACAGGTTGCTGGTCAGAAGCCAACTCTTAAACATCCCTGCAAGACCAATTTTAAAGGGTTTTTGAATCCAGTTAATGTCCTTATGTGACAAATACATCATTCTTCACTGCAAGTTGATGTTCTGAGTAATACTGTGATAACAGTTTTTTTACGTGATGGGTTGATCTAGTGTTCTTTTACACCTGATTAATTGTTCAGTCTGTCAAATGAGTGAAAAATGACAACCACACATGCTCAAAGTGCTCGCACTGACTTATCAGATGACTTGCTCCGTCTATTGTTTCTTACCTCACTGGCATGAACTGAAAATCCAACATTTATAGATATCCATGATGATTCGAAACAAATAATTTCAGAAATACTTAAATGATACATGATTGTAATTGTAGTTTATGGAATACAACCACCAGAATGGCGGTGCTTTCTTGCCACATTGCAGATCAAATATTAAAGTCCAAATAGTCAAAAATATATTTCTCCTCTTTGACAGTTGGAAGATGGAGCTGCACTGTGCAGAATGATGTATGTGCATATTTTCAGAATAGATTTTTGCAGTGATGTAGGACACATCTTGTGTCCAGCAGGAACACTTTTGAAATGACAAAATTTGCATATTCATATATTCTGGAATTTTTAATGAGGTAGTAGGAGTAGATGGCCTCTGAAGCATTTGAACGTGGCATTTAAAACTTTTTTTTGTGTAAAAAAACACAGACACACGTTATTGTTTCAAGCAGACTATTTATGAGTATGCCACAATACATGTTTGGAGGGGATCTTGAAAACACTGATGATGTAATTTTATGTAATCTGATTTTACATTCACCTCACCTTGACCTCCTCCTCCTCCTCCTGCTGCTCCAGTAGTGGAGAGTGTTCTGTTCCCACCATCTCTTCTCCGGTGGGAACACAAAGGCTCGGCTCCACCACGGCTGACACACCCATGTACCCTCCAGCCTCCGTCTGATAGGCCTCCATTTGCCCCGTGTTCCACAGATCAACCAGGGGTGGGTGAGCGGCGTGGACCAGACTGTGGATGGTGCTGTTGGGCGTCGCTTGCAACGAGTGGTTGGCACTGTGCAGCCTGTGTTCCAGCGACTGCAAACAGGGTGAGGAGGAAGAGTTAGAGGCAGAGCTGAGACCTGTTTCTTGTTTGTCACCTCTTTTCCAGCTCAGGTTCATTTTTCATGTCAGAGGTGACACAGCAACGAACAGGTTAACGAAACACACAAAGCCTCGTCCACAGCCAAGAAAAAAGATTAGGAATGATAGACGGTGGAAAGTTTATAGCAAACTGCTTTGGAAATCCCTGGATTTTTTGATGAAATTATTAGGTGGGGCATATCTTTTCATTTTTGGCAGCAACTTTCCATTTAAGGCCCGAACATAAATTATTAGTGGTGTGATCCACAGAAATGGCATGATTGTCAGACTAAGAGAAACAGGGTCCTAACATCACACAAGGGGGCGTTGTTGTGTTGGGGCTATCTCATTAAAGCTGCCAACTTCCTCTACAGAAGAGGTGGAAAGAAAGACTTCTGGATTTGAGTTAGAGAGGACGCAAGAAAACACTGGATGCCGCACCGCAAAACACAACTCTAGAAAATAGAGACAGAGTTTGTTTCACCAAAACCACAAACTGATATTCAACTTTTGCAAACTGAACATCACCAACAAACAGCTGATTGGCTGAACAGACAACACAACTCTCAAGGGAAGCTGAAGCTACACTAACAGCTAACGTTATCCATCAAGAGCTAAAACTGTGACCTAACTAAGCTGCTGACTTACCCTCCAAGATGGTGAAAGTTCAAGCATGTAGAGAAGTTAAGGACACACTGTCAGACTTAATGCCACACGGATAGGGAGAGCCACAAGTAGATTGGTTTGCTAGCCTTAATGTTAGAGATAGAATTAACCCTGAGCACAGGTGAGCATAGCAATGTAACAGTAGGGTTAAAAAGTTAATAATGCCAAGAAGGAAAAATAAATTTGGACAGCAAAGCACTGTTTGAAACCAAAGAACATACTAATTCACTTCATTCTCTGTAGTGTAAATGTTGAATTGTGTGCTTGCCTTCAGGCAAATTTAACAATTAAGCATTTTCAGCAAAGCTCCTGTGCTCTGACACTTGGCATTACTAATTAATGGAAATTAATTATGAACACACTGATTTTCAGTTTATGATAAACTTTCCCTTCAATTAATACCAATTTATACTGGGATTTATTTATACCAGGACTTCTGCTATTGGTAATAAAGTAACACATCAGTTCCTTTGAACGACAGTGTTAGCCAAATTAACCAAGTGATTGGGTGAAAACCTGAAGAAACACATAGGTGAGATCATTTTGTCCAATTACTATTTAGTAAGCCTTCACATTTAAATTTTTTTTTTCTGTCACTGATTACAGCGTGTTTCTTGTTGGTTTTGAAAGATTTTTATAAACTACATTTCTGCAGACACAGATGCTCATGTGCTGTAAATAACACAAGGGTACCTGCAGCTCAGGTGCTCACAGGTTATGCAGTACTGTCGGACTTAGAGCAACAGTAAACACGCTCACATGCTAAATTCATCTAATATCACACAGGGGTTAAAATCAGTCACACCCACAGAAGTGAGACTCCACCTGTTGTTGTTGATACTGCAGGAGCTGCTGTTGCTGGTAGTGCTGGATCTGTTGGATCTGCTGCAGCTGCTGTAGTTGACTTTGCTGCTGGAGGGTGAACTGCTGCTGCTGCTGCTGTGACAGGAAGTGAGCTGCCGCCTGCCCGTCATACCCGTCGGTCCCCATAACGTAGGAGCCAGCAGGGGGAGACGCCACACCAGAGGGATCGTTGTTGATCGGCTCCCAGGCGTCAGAAGAGGAGAGGCAGTAGTGGCCCTGGGAGACGTATGTGTGAGGCCACACCTCTGCTGACGAGTGGTGTAGTATCTGATCTGGAAAAAGGTTACAGCTGCTTTTAACGCACAGCAAATTGATTTTTTTGCTTCAATTTACAACTTTGCAAGGACTAAACCCCAAACACATCTTGATTTTATTTCTGTTGTTTATTTAGTTTGTACTTAGCCTCTAATGACCGACAATTAAACCTGTAACCATGCTGGTATGATTTTAAGGTCTAGGGGGTAAATCATACCTTTACTGAGTCTGAGTAATCTGGTTTCAGAGCACGACAGGCTAACTCAGTTTGAATGCTGGCTTTGATCTGGCCTTCTGAACAGAAGTTTGGCTGGGAGCTA
Source organism: Naso thynnoides (assembly GCA_029783665.1). Taxonomy (NCBI): domain Eukaryota; kingdom Metazoa; phylum Chordata; class Actinopteri; order Acanthuriformes; family Acanthuridae; genus Naso; species Naso thynnoides. The sequence continues at coordinate 11,546,084 of JAQLOL010000025.1, read as the reverse complement.
AATCAAAAAACTCGGCAGAAAAAATCTCCACATTGGCTGAATAAGTGTTATGACACCCTCCTAGATGTACTGAATGCAGTTCGAACACTGGCACATCTTTCAGTGTTGATTCATCACTTGTGTCAAACTGTTCAGTGCAGACACAGCTTTGATTTTGTGCAGCTTATCCTTCTCTCAAGAGAAAGAGTATGAGTTAGGCCCAAGAGTAAACACAGCCCTACATGTTCACTCTGTGCTAAAAGTTTATTTGACTGAAAAATTATGAGATAATCTGATGCAATTTATTAATGAAGCATTTTATCCTTAAGGAGAATTATCTTGCAACAACAACATACTACATACTGATTATAATTGTCTGCACCTCTAACGGAAAAGACAGTGCTGTGGTGTAAAAATGTTCAAAACTGCTGTTTATACAGATGTGGTGCAGTGAGTTCATCTTCCAACATTCCACCATGTTGGAAAATGTGAAATTAATAATGAGTTAAGTCTCCAGCTTAGAAAGTGGAGTTGGAACAGTGCGTTCTCATTACTAAGCATCATGACACATGCTACACTTCTCTGCACCTACACAAACATTTGACACAGCTGTTTTATAGGGTTAGTTCACCATAAAATCAAAAATAGAAATCTGTAATAACCTGTGGGCTAGATTTTTTTGGTGTGAATAGTTGACTTTTGGAGACATCGGCCGTAGAAATGCTGCCTTCGCTTTAAAGCCCCTCCAAGGAACTTTCGTTTTGTGTTGATTGTAGTGGCATGTGTGGACAAAAGCAGTGTTGCTTACTGTTGTAAAGATCTTTCCTAGAGCGAGCAGTTTGTTTTGGAACATAGTGACAGAAACAATGGCACTTATTTGCAGAAACCATTTCAGCAAGAAACACAAAATATTGGAATTATCTAAAGAAAAATATCCTTCTGCCTCCAACCATGAAAGTTAAAAAAAAGGGAACAGTGTATTGATCATGCTCGTAAAACAACAAATTGTTTCTTCCAGTCTGTGTGCCATAAAGTGTTTCATTGCGTAACTGAGCGGACCAGGTAAAGGCATCGTAAAAGACGGAATAGTAATTAGGCTTAAATGATATGAAAGTATTAAGGTATAACAGGGTATTAAGAAATCCTGACAGTATATTTTTCAATATCTTCAATTATACAGATGCTCTGTGGGAGATGCTATAATTTACTTGACGAGATGAGGTTATGTTATGTATTTTAGTGTGCAGCACGCTCCACTAGTTGGCACGTGCTGCGTGATCTACTGGTGTTACAAGCAGGCAACTCAGCGGAGAAAGATGGCGACTGCTAGCAGCTCTGGGATAAAGCTACAGGGCCAGTAATTTTCCTATTTGTAAGTATTTTGGCTTTATTTCAGATGATAAGGGTGAGCCAGTTAACACGGAGGAAGCTGTGTGCACTATTTGCCTCAAAAAGGTTGTGGCAGAAGAAGGTAACACATCAAAACATCCACTCACACCTCAAATTGTCACATATAACTATCTCGAGTCGACAGCTACAAGCAGTTTGCTGCATGATTTTATTCAACTGCCACGCCAGTCTGCACCACCACCCGCCGCTCATATCATCTGTGTCACTGATGTGTCGGTACCTGCCACTTGCACAGTGGCAAGTAGCCTAGTGTCATCTGGTCCTCCAGGAGGGTATGCTGATTAATGTATGATTCATGTAAAGAGGGGCACTTATTTACCATAACTAACTGCATATTAGATACGCAGCATGTTGGTTAGAGCAATTAACACCCCCCCAGTGTAGTTTGGTACAGAGCACGACAGGGAAAAATGCATATTGAATATGAACTATGTGCATTATTATTAAAAATTACAGAAAACATGGTGTATTCATTTAATAATACTTTACACTTACAGTGTACTTTCTACTCCTTAACGTTTGTTTAATAGCTATTCTAATAATTTAACACTGAGGTCACAAAACATGATCAGGTTAGGAAATACAATACACTGTTATGTTTTTTACAACATATCAGTACATAGAAGAAAAAAAAAGATCATTACTTCAACCTGCAACATAAAGTCCAGCACACACACACACACACACACACACACACAGGTTATACTTTGGTTTTTGCCTTCATGTAAAGATTATTTGAGCAAAAGCTACTTCAGCTGCACTCACAGTGGTAAGCCTCTGTAGTTCTTTACCTCGACTGGTGATGCTCTCCTGGTTGACCTCACTAAGATGAGCCACGCTGCCCTGGTTCGAGCCCGATCGCGGACTCTCCCCATCCATCGATGACCAGGCCAGGAGTGTGGCTTCTGAGATCGCGAACTGCTGCAGGATACCTGATGTCAGAATTCAAAGGGTGAGGCAGGATCATTGTGAGAACCTGCACTAAATAACTGGCATAAATCCCAGAAAGTGAGGTGATGAGCTCATAATTCTGCTGATGATAGTTAACAAGCTCTGTGGAGTGCCTGCGTCCGACTGTGTGTGTGTTTCCAACCTGCAGCGAAACGGGCCTCCTTCTCTCCGTCACTCAGGTCACTGTAGGCATCGTTCTCCAGCCGCCTCTCCTTTTCCCGCTCCTGGGTGGTGATGCGGGACTGGGGGATGCCCCCCGCGCCCACTGTCTGCATGCCCCAGTTCTGCCATTCGATCATGTGGGCGACACGGCCCTGGGCCATCGCCGTGGGCTTGGTCACTCTCTCCTTCATGGTGCGGGTCACCCCTGGTTGCGGAAAGGACATGAGACAGAGCAAGATGAGGTGAAAAGAAGGGAGGAACGCAGAGGGAGGAAGAAGCGAGAGGTAGATATGGGCGTGATCAGAGGAGTTGAAAGATACAGTGTGAGGATGGACGGATGGAACAGGAGAACAGGAGAGAAAAAAGGAAGACATAAGGTAGATATGTTATTACAAAGTGTGTGCTAGCATTTGGTGGTGGAAGCTGTGATGTGTTATGAGAGTATGGATATCCAGTAGGGTTAGACTGACAAACTGGTTTGGCAACTTGGAAGATACAGATGGAAAGTCAGTGTTTTTTTCCAGTCAAAAAGACATGATTTAATATTGATTCAATTTTTAAAAATGCTTATATTACCTCGAAATATCAACTACTGGCAGCTTCAACAAAAATAAACCAAGTTAAGAAAACCATTATCAGTCAGATTCTACTATCTAAAGGTCTTAAATTTAATGAGGGTCTTCATGAACATGGATTAGGAGAATAGCTAAATGACAAGGGTTGTGGAGGTGACATTCATGTGTTTAATGAGACTAAGCCATCGTCTGTACAGGCTGCAGGGAGGAAAGGAGGGAATGGATGTGTCTTGTCTGACAAAGCTGCATCGTGGGATGGAATAGGTTAATTGGGGTGAGGTGGCTCTGTGGCATGAGTAATGAGAGGTTGGCTTGTTGACATGATAGCTTTCACACCTCAGCTATGCTGCACTGAGTGAGCAGAAAACTGCTCCTTCTCCTCGCTATCTGTCTGAGAACTCGTCTCATGCAAACACTGCAGAGCATACATTTCTTTTTAAGAGGAAATTCACTTCCTGTTGCCAAGCTAATACCAGCTGATATCTGCATAATGGCCGTGCTCCATATTTGACGTGACCCACACATGATGACACATACTGTAAACCCCTGGTTGTTTGATTCTCTCTGATGGGGGTGCATGGAGATGAGATTTATGAATTAATTATGGGAATAAATTATAAGACAAATCAGTACCACACCACACAGTGCAGCAGCTGCACTACACTTCACTGTACTGTAATACATTTCACTGCACTCAAATAAACTGCACTGCACAAAACAGCTAGATCAAACCAAAACCACTGCACTAAAAGAAAGCAATTCACTACACTGAACTTTACTTTGTTTGACACAGAACTCGACACAGTTCAAAACATCCATTCTAACACTTGCTCGGGACAACACAACTTCACAACCACTTAACATAAAAAACTACACTTCCCACTCACCACTCACCTTTTCTTAGAACAACAAGCTGAATGACGATGCACTGTGTGCGTGCATGTTGTTTTTCAAGCTGAATAATTTCTGTCAATGACTCACAAAGGAGCCATTGACGAGGGTTATCACAGTGTGAAGAGGAAGTGATACAGGGGAACCCATTTCGGGTACCATGCTGACTCCAGTGCCCGCTGAGGGCGGAGCCAACATGGGGTCGGTTTACCAGTTACAGCACAGACACACACCTGACACACCTGACAGAGAAGACTTAGCCAGAGCCCCAATGCCATAGGCGTTTGAGTTCCTCTTGAGCCGAGGCAGGATTGACGTGGTGTCTTCCATAGACAGCTAGAGGGAGAGAAGAGAGAGGAATGCAGGAGGGGGAAAAAAGCATGGAGAGGAGGATAGTATGGGAGACATCGAGACAGTGTGTGTGTGTCAGAGAAGGGTGAGTGGAGAGGAGAAGTGATGGAGATGTTGGGTTAATACAAAAGATCAAATCTGCATTACCCCAATCCTGATTCCAAGTTACTGTGTATTTTATTATATTCTGCATCAGTTAAGTGGTTCTGACTGTGCTCAGTACTGTGCACCACTACGATACCCTGAAAGAGACCAACTGTGAAGCCGAGGTGGAGGGGGGTCGTGAGGTGAGGGGGAGGGCTGATCGCTAAAGGGTGAGTTAAATCAAAACCGGTGAATGAAACAAATAGGAAGAAAGGTAGTAGATGAAGGAATGGTGTCACAACACTTACATTGATTCCTTCCCATGAAAATTCTGAACGTCCATGCTGAGGAAGAGAAATAGGAGGAGAGAGGGATGGGGAGAGAGTAAGAGAGGGACAGGACAGAGAGAACATCGACATGCATGGGAGCAGAAATGGGAAAAGACAAAGAGAGGAGGGACAGAAGGGGGGATTGCACATCAGACATGCAGAGGAGGAGAAAGAAATAAAGAGAAGGGTGAGGGAAAAAAAGAGACACAGAAACACAGGATTTTCCAGGAAACGAGAAAGGCGAGAGTCAAGGACCAGAATGAGAGGGAGAAAGGAGGGGATTAAACAGGGGATCAGTATATTTGCTTAGTTATGTATAGCAGAGTGAATACGCTATGGATGAATGAGTCTCCTCTCTGGTTGCATGTGCTGCCAAAAACACTGAAAGCCAGCGGAAAATCATGTGTGTGAGAGATATAGAGAGAGAGAGAGAGAGAGAGAGAGAGAGAGAGAGAAAGATGTCAGTGCTGTGTTGAGCAGTATCTGATGCTGCAGACAGACAGACAGGGGACTGAGGCTAAAAGGAGGCATGGGTGTGTGTGTGTGTGTGTGTTTGTATGTGTAAAGGCAGATGCTGGAGATGAAGTAGTAGCCCCTGCCACACGATTCCTCTCTATCAGATGTACTGACACTAACTAGGCCAGTGACACTGGTGGGTTCATGGGTGTGCCGAAATGCTTTCACCGTCCTGTCGACCTGATACCCTCCAATGTTAACAGCTGTGCTGACAGAAATACTTAGATCTTTTACTTGAGGAGAAGTTTGAGCCTCATTCACTTTTTTGTTTAGAGTTAGATGAGAAAACTGATAAAACTCTTATGTTTGCATGGTGAGTGTGAAACAAGAACCAGCAGCTTGTTAGTGTAGCACAGCATAAAGACTGAAAACAGAGGGAAACTCCTGGCCTAACTCCGTCCAAACGTAACAAAATCTGCCTTCCAGCACTTCTGAAGCTCACTAACACCTCATATCATGTTTGTTTAAGCTGTGCAAAAACCAAGCAGAGTCTCCAAGAACCAAGAACTTGGGGATACTTGAGCCAGGTCAAGAAATATTCTGTCACGCAACTCTAATAAAAACCACAGCATGGTTATGCTTTGTTTTTTTGTACTGATTAAACAAACAAGATATAGCTTAGTTAATTGGTGACCTTTTGTGGTGGTGGTAGGCAGATTTTGTCAGCTTTGGAAGGAGTCAGGCTTGATATTCCCCTCTGTTTCCATTCTTTAAACTAAGCTAACCAGCTGCTTTCTGTAACCACATATTAAGCAAAAAGAGAAGGAGGCAAGCACTAACCTTCTCAATGATCCCTCTGATCTCTTGTGTAGCATCTCATTATTTTACTTAAGTATAAACATAATTAAACTTGTCACAGTTGGACTGTTAAACATAGAGAAAGGGTCATTTAAGCTAAATGACATAATGAGGAGGTGACAACCAGGGTTGTATCACCATCAGCCACATGCAGCTTGCATCCAAATAGCTCCTGTTAATCGATATCAGCCTCTTCCTGTTCTTTTCTTTGCTCCTTCTTTTTCTTGTAATTCTATTCTTTGCTCGCACTTCCTCGCTCTTTGACTCTCGGCTCATCTCTTTCTCTCGTCTCTCTCGTCTCTCTCATCTTCTCCCTCCACAGGAGTGGGTGTGATGAGAGATTTAACACACTTGAGCAGTCGAGCTGGGCCCCTTGAAGCAGCTTTTCCTGTGTTTCTTCCAATAGCCCTGACAACACTGTGTGTGTGTGTGTGTGTGTGTGTGTGTGTGTGTGTGTGTGTGTGTGTGTGTGTGTGTGTGTGTGTGTGTGT
>JAQLOL010000025.1:11524824-11535111 GCA_029783665.1 Naso thynnoides | reverse complement strand
ATGATGCCATGTCCATTTTCAAGGACTAGTGATGCCTGTCTTTAATCTTGATCTTTCAAGGACACATCGTTGCTTATAAATAAAATGTACTTTAACTTTCACAATTAGCAATGAACTCTGTGTGACCTCGGAGGGATTTGTCAGGCATGTGTGAATTTTGGCACGGTGGAGTGTGGTGTGAAATGGTCACTTATTGGCTGATATCTGTTACACAAAGAGATGTCCCATTTTCTGCTGGGGTGGATGTCCCAGATTTCTCCCCCATCTGGGAGAAAAATCTGCCCTGCAAACAGAAAATGAACATATATGCAAACCCACACACATCAGGCCTATAGCAACATCCAGTATCAGGCACAGGGACACACAAATACGGATTCACATGCCACTCCCTCTTTTCCTCTGTCTCTCTCCCTCTCTTAGGTTTCTCAATGTCTCCCCTCTCCACCTCTCAGCCTTGTTGGCCAATTAGTAGATTAGCAGTCACTTTCTCCTCCCATGAATCACAATACGGCTCAAGAGTTCTCTGGACTGCAGCAGTGCAAAATACCACTGGGAAGCCCTTCAGCCTTTACACAGCAATGGACCAGAAATAGTTTGTGAGCCTTTGTAGCTGTATGTATATTATCCAGTGTCGACGGGCTTCAGCCTCATATGAGATTGCATCAAAGCATGAGCTATTAGTGAAGTGAGCCACGAGTATGTGGAAGTCTATATGATGCTGTGATTAGTCAGAGTTGTTCTCAGAATATCTCTGCAGATGATGGATCAGCTGTCATCAAATAGCATCTCAATGGTTTGTTAAACCATGGCACGCTCTGTATTTCTGCACTCGTGTAGGTGATGCTCTTGGGCTCTCAGCAGCAGGGTAAGTGAATGCGTAATTCTGCTCCTGAGAAGTCAAGCAGGATCCCTCCTTGAGGAAACAGCAACAACAACAGAGCACATGACCAGAGCTCTGAGCCAGTTTTCCCTCCCCTGGCGCTCTCCCTCCTCCCCTGCACAAAAACAGCGGTGCGGCGCTGGATACCCCCCTGCGGTCATAGGGGAGCCAAGCTTAGCTCAGCCGAGGAGAAGGAGCGCGGAGGAGTGACGGAGGGAGGGGTGATGGAGGAGAAAAAAGAGGGAGCAACGCAGCCGTGCGTAACAAACAACCAAAGATCTGCAGCGGCTGCACTGTCAACTCCGGCTCTGACTGTAGTGGCTTGACGGCTCCCGCTGAAGTGGGAAGCATTTGAGCGTCATCTGTCTTTTGTGCTCTTGGTGCCCTGCAGCTATAACGGTGAAGAACCAGGGGGCTTGGTGCTTGTTTACCATGACAGCTGCAGCAAGGCTGGTTGGCACGATGGAGTACCGGCTTGGATGGCAGCCCTCTTGCAGCGATTTTGTGCAGATGCCGGGTTACTGAGCTACAGAGTTCAGCAAGAACACAGCTGCGGACCAGAGCCCAGATGGTTTTAAGAGTTTGTTTGAGGGAAATGGAGGAAAGTGTGTCTCAGGACAAAATGCACACACATGCAGGGACTCTGACATACACTCACTCAAGCACAGCATGATTTACTGCCATCAACTTGGTGAAACAGCATTTCCAATCTGCATGCCCCTGCCATCAGCAGACCTGACACACCTTATTAATCTCTTTAGGCATGAATGTGGCTGCCATTCTGTGCAGGTCTCCATCAGGCTAAATAGGTTACAGCAGTCATTGTTTCACTATGGTAACTAAAAAACCTACAGCATGTACAGCTGGAGCCCAGCATCACAAACCTGATCACTCCCACAGACATGCTAATGGACGGCTTAATGTATAATAAACAGCTTGATCTGAAAAAGAAAAAAATCTAATACCTGAGTGTGTTTAGATGAAAGGAAGAAAACCTGCAGGGGAGGAGGAAATCATTCTGGGTAAGTGTAAAGGCATAGTATCTAGGAAATCTTTTATTTTCTTGTTCTTAATATTCAAAGGAGACTCCCCGTCTTTGAGAACAGGGCCTCTTTTTCTTTATCAGCACTGGAGCGGTTAGTAGCTGCAGATAACACAGAGACAATCAGCACTGGCTGATGCTGAGCATATCCACAAATACACATAAATTCACACACACACACACACACACAGATCAAAATGTGGGGATGAAATTCTGTCGTTCACAGTTTCAGTTTCATAACACACTCTTTGGCTGAGTCACATTGTTTAAAGACACACGTGCCATCAGTGGCCCACACACAGGCCTGATCTGCTACACACACATATACATGCTGGAGATGATATATACAAGGCAATGCACACATACACACTTACATACATTCAAATCACTTCACATCCTGTAATGATCAAGGCTTGTAACCTGGTATCTAGCGACAAGGCATACCATAATTGCGCACTTAAGAGAATATGACAGACACTCAAACACGTGTAAATTTGTAGGTTAAGACCTTATGCTGTATGTGCAACAGTGGAGTCCTTGGTTTCATCAGCGTACACACACACACGCTGACATACTCACATAGGTGAGGGTCAGCAGGTCCCACTTTGTCTCTGAGGTACTACATCACTGAGTCATTCACCTTGAATGCGCTCATGTGTACAAGGCTTTCCCAACCAGGACAGAAGCCAATCAATCAGCTTCCACATCAGCAGGCCAGATTTGCCAGTTTGCAAGCAGACTGCGAATGGGCAAAAGCTGGGACATCGTGTCAACTGCTGACTGGATGTGTATGAAGGCATGGTGCAGCGGGGGCGTTTAGTTTTTTTACATTTACTGGCAGGGAATCCCTCTCTGTAGCTCAGTAGCAAAAACAGGGAGATCGGACGACATGTTGAGGCAACAGTGTGCCTTTAATGTAATCACACCCACACACGGCCTACGTGCACAATAAATATAGCAGCAAGAGCACCATCAAGCGAGAGGCAGATGTAAACTCGAGGTCATTTACTGGCCCATGCATGAACACGTTAATACACATGAACATTTCCGTGACACATTACTCACACAGAAGCTGACTACTGTTTTTTTCAGTATTTGCAAAAATAGCAGCACAAGATCTAAGTTTAGGCATGAATACCAAAACGATCTTGTTGTTCAATGTAATGCCTTTTTTCATTGACCGATACTCTTTAAAGTAGGGTTGCTACGTAACAGGATTTTCCCAGAATGATGACTGTCTAAAAAATATCACGGCATCACATACAGTATTACACAATATCGTTGTCCTATGTCAGCATCAGCCACTTAGGTTACATAAACACCACACATTTTTCTGAAAACAGCTTCATCGAAGAGATATCATGTTTATTTACATTCCGTCAGTATTCAATACGTTATAGAAAGCACCTGAAAATGTGTGACAACGTAAGTCACAAAGAACATCTGTGTAAAATCCCTCCTCACGCTAATATTTGAAGTAGGAAGGCAGCACTTGTAAAGAACTATTTTTCCAGGCGTAATATCTTTCGTCTCAACAGCTCCCCTCTCTCTCTCTGGTATGGTCCTTTAAAGGGTTGAAAATCTAAAGTTTTTAACTTAACATCACAACATACTACCTCCTATTTTCAAATAACACTAATACAGTGGAATAATATGTTTTCCCATAACTAATACAGTAGACTTCAGTATCATGTGAGCAAATTTACATGGTATTATAATGATCAACTGACAGTGAAACTGTGTAACCACTCCAACCCAATTGGCACAATGTTACTATGATTTGGGACCTATCTGATCAAAAAAACAAGCAAATAGGATTAAACATATGACCAAATGTTTGATGCCAGCTTTCAGAACATGGCACAAACACATTTCCATCAGTACCAGAAAAATATGCGCACATACACACCCAGAATCGGCTATTAGAGCTTATTGAATCAGTAAGTGGTGTGTCAGCAGAGGCACTTTACCAGAGCTAGAGTTAGTGTGAGTGAAGAGAGGGAGGGAATCTGCTTAGAGGTGAGAGTGGTCATAATGTCCCACATTCATATATATAATTTCACCACAGCAGCCTGACCCATAGCAGTTCTTCACTCTGCACATAATAACCTTAATTATACAGCGTTTAGTGTTTCCAGCACTCGCATGTATATTGTGGCCCGGCAGCTGGTTTCAGAGAAACACTCCTGAAGCATAGCTTTTAGCACAGTAATGAGTAATGGCATTATCAACACCACATCTACAAATGTGATCAACATCATGGTGCTGAAACAGTATTACTAATAGTGTTTGGCAGCTGTAGCATTTTGCTCTCAATGAGGCATAGCCTACATAAGCTGTGTACTGCGCATGCAAGCTGAGTCACCGACAAAAATACAGTTTGTGGTTATTTTGCCGTATATCTCATTGCCTTTCCTCACTGATGAGGTGAAGAAGATGATACCCCTCCCAATGGCTGCTTCTCAAGGCCTTTGCTCGCTGAAGCGGTGATGGATGTAGACACCTCATCTACTGTACATCACTGTCTGTCTCCACCTGACCTGGTAACAGTGATGGTGAGCGGCAGCTGGGCTAAAGCAGATGTTTAAAGGGTTGGGAGTCAGTACTTTTCCTATACCCTCAGTTAAAAACATACTTCAGAATAACTGTTTACATACAGTATATTGTACTTACTGCAATAACAAGGAAGTTATTCTTACATATATATAAAAAGAATCTTTCATTGGCAAAAAACATCTTTGCCACGCTGAATTTAAAAGCAAACTTATCCCAACACTGATGTGTATGTCCTCCCTCATTTTCCAACTAGTTCTAAAATAATGGTCACGCATCACACACCTGTCTAAGCTGTCTTCACAACTATACTGAGGTCTTTAATTTTATCTCTGCCTGCATGTATCAGTGTTTAGCATGTAATAATAGTGTTAAGAATGGTGTATGGTAAAGCATTGTCCTGATAATTTTAAAGTTTTAAAGTTTTTAGCTAATTAATGTGTCCATATGCAGTTTTTTTCTATGCTGCAAGACATTATGAGCAAAATAAGCAATAAATGCAAGGCCACAGCATTTCTACCTTTGCACTGCATTGTACCAATGACAGTCTCACAAACATGGATTTATACAGCCAGGGTTTCACATGTAAAACACCTAAAGAACTGATCTTTTATGAGACAATGGCAGGGATATGTTCTGTTTTTGGTTGCAAAGTTGCAAAAGGAGAAATTCATGAGTCTCAATGTGTTAGCAAAGCATTTGAAAATCCAAGAGCACAGTTTTGCCCCAAAATAGAATGCACGAGCCAACAGTTTGGTCAGTGAGTGAGTTTATTTTTCTTGTGTTTTATCCATTGATTGTTTCCAAACAACTCTGTAGTGTACGAGACAGACTAACCTTACGTCATCCTGTCAGGTTACCTGCTGAATCAAGTCAAATGCTGACAGGACATTTAACATAGCTGGCACTTGTTCACGATGAAGGTCACTAAAGACGTCACTCAAAACAATTTGTTAGGTAGTGAAGCTGCTGATGAGGTTATTGTGTCTGACGAACAGAGATTAAGGGTGAGTTCCAATTCACATATTTCTGCTTCCTACTTTTAGTATGTACTGCATCTGCCCTCACAAAGAACATACTGTTGCAAGCAGTATGCATACAATTGGGACATACTATTCCGCCATGATAGTGCGCCTTGAACTTTGACTCTGATGCTCCTACATACGTTGCAGCCTAAGTGCGAAAACTTGGAGTATATGTTGAGCAAGAATACTTTCTAAGCCATTCTAAGGTAATATTCATTCAAATGTAACTTACCATTTGCACTTATTTATTCACTTGGCTTTGTGCAGCAACAATATATTAATATATTAATTGCACACAGGAGTCGCAAAATTTTTATAATACTTGCACTTAAATGCGCTGTCATCTGTTATTGTGGCGCATGTCTTCTGTCAGTCACCTGTCATCTGTCTCAGCTTTGTTTATTTTTGAGCGACACAACATGATGTATGTGACATATTTTTCCACTGCGCAAAGGATTGTGGGCCAGAGAAGCATGCTGACTTGCATACTGCAAAATTCAACCAGATGTAGTAGAACATCCTGGTACTTCTGGCATACTGCATTTTACATACTACGTACTGGGACACAAGAAATCTTTTTCTGGCATACTAAATAGTAAGGTATGGGTATTGGAACGCAAGGTAAAAGGCAGAGGAGTGGGTGGAGACAGGCGGGGACTATGTGGATCTGAACATGCTACAATATACTTAACATCTGAACATGCTACAGTATACTTAACATAAGTCATTAAGGTATTTATTTCACAGAGGAATGTCTCCATATGTAATTTTGTTGAACAGAAATGAGTTTTTAGGGGTTAGATCAATGACTGGAGAAGAACTTTTATAATGTTACTCTTGAAAAGATGCCACTACAGTTCAATCAGTGTCACGTTGCCTTTAACATCCAAAATGAGGTAAAATGCACTGCAAGATGCTATGCAGTATCTTAGGAGTAGATAATACACTACACCAGAGAGTGGGTACAAACAGATATCACAACCTAACCACTGAGCACAGCAGAGATAGTGTTACCAGCGGGCAGACAGATACATCAGGACTACTCCCGCACTGAGACAGATCCAGTCCTGCTGCTCCTCCTGTTGATCTCTGCTTGGCAGAGTGGACTGCAGTCGAGAAGGCCGATCAATAGCACACACTAAAGCCATTCTCACCCAGGATCAACACAACCGCGCCTTTACAACAGCAACACTACTGCCTATTCTGTTGCTTACAAGAGAAGCACAGACTCAGGCGCGCGAGCTGCTGGTGCTGCTTTTCTTAAACTGCTTATTTATACACAGACCTGTTAGATTAAAGTGCACACATCTTAAGATAGCAACAAACAGAGGAGAAAATATTTGATTAAGTAGATACACAATCTCTACTATATGTGACTGACAGGCTACAGTGCACTCTGGATGTGCACTTATGCATATCCTCCTTTATCACAGCTCTCAATCACTTATCCCTGATTAGAAAATAGTAGATGCTATTACTAAACCAGTCTTATTGAGCTCTTAAGCTTCCTTGATCACTTGTATAACAGTGAGCATCGGTATTCAGGTGGCTCACAATCTGATTAATGTAGCACCTCCCCAAAGCCTTCTGTCTACTTCATTCACATTATTCCCAGTCACCGGGCTTTTGTCTTGACCCCAGTGTTGACAGAGGATCCCAGCCTCCTCTCCCGCTCTGCAATCTGTCAAATACTGTAATCTGGACGGCCTGAGCTGTTGTAACACTATTTCTGCTGTATTCAGTTCACACCTGCAGTCCTATAACTGTGTCCTGCCGTGCTCTCTCTTCAGCACCTGAATATTTTAGATATTTTTTAATATTCTCTTCATCAAGAATTTAGAGTTAGTTAAAAAAAACAAACAAACAAAAAAAACCCGACAGGTGTGCAGTGGGGTGGGGTTGCACAAGCAAACTGGAAATCTTGTCTGCAACTTACTCACGACACTGACATTCATGACCCCTGTAAAGGTTATGCACTTCTCAAAGTGATGTAAAACATGTATCTGGACTGGTGCTTTGCCCCAAATATGTTTCAGAGTCTCATGTGCTAAGTGGCTCATTAATATTTAACACCAAAGGAAGTCAGTGTTTATTTTTACCTTTTGAGGGTGATAGGACATGCAGGACTTCAAAATGCACTGCAACACGCAACTATTCACAAGCAAGTAACTGTTAACCAATATTTTTAGTTAACTGTTTTAAAGCAACACCTCCCAGTCTTTGCCCACTTAGCAGCGGTTCTGATGTTGATGTACTTAACATGTCATATATACATTTAAGCAAAGGGGTCCTCACCTGAAAACTCCCATCAATCCCTCGCAACCTTGCCTGCACACATTTGCCCCTCCCTCTCCCCCCTCTCCATCGCCATCCGTCCGTCTCCCCCTCCTCCCTGCCCGCCCGCTCGCCTGCCTGCACTGAAATTCTTCCTCTGCTGCTCATTTTCCCCCATTTTTCATGCAAATACTGACTAACTGTGCAAACACCCCTAACAATGGCATTATCCCTTTTCTCTTTTTCCTCTCTTTCTCCATGCCATACAACCCTATAAATAAGCACAATCACAGCGTTTCCCTCTCCCGCCTCTTTCTCCTCTCCATCCCTCTCTGCCTCCTACTCACACACGTATACATACTGCCAAACAGCATCATAAATCAAGGGATGGGAGGAGGGAGGGAGGGGAGTAGAGAGGTGGGGGATGCAACCACACACACAGTAGCACAGTTTAACACATATTGTCTCTGACATCTTGCCTGTATACACAGTACACAGCCTCTGTAAGCATACACAGCACAGAAGGAGAAGCAAACAGCTCACACACACACACACACACACCACACTCAAGTATACAAAGCCTGTCCACTGTCTCCACGCAGAGCCTTGCTCCTGACAGAACCCCGTTCTCCTCGCCACCCCCATCCTCCCATGAACCCCCCTCTAGCCTGCAACGAGAGAGGGAAGAGACGTGGGGCTTACTCAGTCTCCTGGAGCCGATGCATCCCATGGTGTATTCACAAAGGCCCTGGATACAAGCGTGGAAGTGTTACCCAGACACCGTGCATTCTCCCTCTTCCTCCTGCGACTCTCTTTCTCTCGGCTCTCGCTTCTTTTTCTTGCTCTCCTGTGCTCTCTCTTTCCCTCTCTCCCTCCTGCGGCCGCTCGATCACTCACACACACACACTCTCTCTCTCTCTTCTCCCTCTCCTTCTCTCTCTCACTCTCTCTTCCTCCCTCCCACTCCCTCTCTCCGGTGCAGTGTCTTAGAAGAGATCCGGTTAGTAAGTCAGTATGCCTGAGGGAAATAGATTAGGACTAAATAAAGATGTGAGGAATTATTACTGTTATTTATTATTCAAATAATAGGAGTCAATGTCACCAATATGTTACCCATCATATTAGGTTTATAATTTCTAATTTAATTTGCAGCCATTATTACATTTACCTGAGTTATTGGGACTGACTAATTTCAAAACAACCACACACATGAATCGAATGAGAGGTTAAAACAACAATTAGATTGACTGTATGTGCATTAGGTTGCCACTACAAGATCAATAGCAGGGAGCTCAGAGTGCCGGGCTGCCATTGTTGTAGATATCTCTGCACTGCTGTAATATTGTTGAGCTAAAATGGGGGATTCTGTCTCTGTCTCCCTCTCCTGCGTGCGCTCAGCCTAACAATGCACTGCAGCGGTTCCCCCCCTCCCTCACACCGATCGCTCAAAGACATGCACGCGCAGACACCAATACTAAACAATCCTGAAATTTAAAAAAAAAAGAACAGAAGAGGGTTTTCCTGCACACTCAAGCCGGTGCTGAGTCTCCACCTCTTTCTCTTTCGTCTCTCTGTATTGATCCGCCCCTCAGTCATCTCTGTGCTTATATCTCCCTCTCCCTTCACTCTTAGTCACTTCTCCACATCTTCCCTGTCCCCTCTTTTTGTGTTCGCCCCCTCTCTTTCCTCTCATCCCATCTATTTTATCTACATTTCTCTCTCGTTTGACTTGTATCTACAGCTCTAAACCTTCTACCTTCTCCTCAGCCCCTTCTCTGACTTCAGTTTCATATCAACTCTTGCTCTCTCTCTTTTCTTTGCTTTGTTTTTCTATCAATCCTCCCTGTATTTCTTATTACTCTTCGGTTTTGGCAGCCCTCTGCCCTTCTCTGGGCCAATTACACATTTAGGTGTGCTATTTCTCAAGTGTTTGCCCAACAAATGGTGTATGAACAGTCTGGACAGTGATGGGGGATTGTGTGGTCACTCATGATTTGTTGACTTTACATACATGGGGAGAAGAAGAAAAAGAGGAAGAGAGCACGACAGATGGAAGGACAGAGAGACAGACAAAATGGGCAGATGGGGGGAGTGACAGGAAGGAAAGCAAAGAACAGTTGAGTCATGTGTGAGAGAGGTGTGGAGACAATGCTGTGTGAAATAAAAATTAGCACTCCAGAATGGTCGGAGGAAAAAGACAACAAGCTAATCGCCTGGTTTAAGAATGAAATTGATACAAAAAATGAGATGCGGGGCATGGATTGATATAGAAATAAAGGGTTTAGAGTGGATGTGTGAATTGCCAGACATAACAAATCACACATAATCCAGCCAATCCCTGCACTGTGGGTTTATATATAGATGTGTGTTACCTCTCTCTGTTGTGCTCCCACTGGGGCAGAGGAGATGAGCCTATAGGCTGCTGCTGGGTTCAGCTACACTCAGGGCTGTTGGCTCACGTACCCTTAACCTGGTTGGAAAAAAAAAAAAAAGGAACAAACAATTCCCCACGG
>JAQLOL010000025.1:11511412-11524724 GCA_029783665.1 Naso thynnoides | reverse complement strand
CTGGTTGGAAAAAAAAAAAAAAGAAACATACAATTCCCCTCTGAAATGTGTAATTGCAGACTGAGTATATTGTCTTTGACCCCTGTCTCCCTCTCTGTCTCTCAATCCTCCCTCCATCTGCTCATCATTGTGTAAGTCGCTGTCTGCAGGACTCTGTATGCTTCAGTCATTCTGTATCTTCTCACCGCGTCACTGCTGAAATCCTTAGTCAACGTAGCTGTATCTATCATGCCATCCTGTTGTATTTGCACATTCTGTATCAAAGGTAGAATGTAAACACACTCACACACTAGAGCTGTATTAGTTGATTAATCAATTAGTTGAGGGACAGCTAATTAATCTGAATACGTGTTGATAATTTATTGGGTGTTTAACATCTGCATTTGAAGGTTACAGCTTCTGAATTTTGAGACTTCACTGCTTTTCCTTCTCTTACGTCACTGTTTTTTGATGTTTTACAGATCAGGCGATTAATCAAGGCCATCTTCAGATTAATCAGCGATGAAAATAATGATGAACTGCAGCCGATCACACACACTCACATGCTTTGTATGCACCGTACATCTGCGACAACGATGTGATCTATGATATGGACAGTAAGTGCAAACAAGGTCAACCACAGAGGGAAGAAATTCTTGACACTGATCTCACTCATGATGCATGGGCCATTAGCAAAGATATCTGCCTCTCACCGCCCCTCCAACTCTCACACAAGCGTTTACCCTAATCCTGACAAAGCATGTGCAATGCATGGAACCGCCTTGCAACACATGACAGAAGCGACTTCTATCATGTTCCTGTCGGCACGTCTCATGTTTTCTTATCTGGGGTGATTTTCCTGCACAGAATTTTAAACGCAGCTGTCTCTGTTTAATATTATCTCACATACGCACACACACCTCATTCCTGTAATCAGGGGCTTTCATGTTCCTGTCACTATCTGTTTATCAGCTCCTGGCTATGTGGGTTGCCCCTCAAGGATAATGAATAACAGCTTCAATGCTGTCTTGCTCAGGCGCTCTGAAGATGTTCTGCGCTGATGAATGGAAATGCCTGTTTCCACTCATTCTAATGATGACAAACCATTTTACTTTGAAGAAAAGTTGTTCTGACAGTTAAACTCCCTTAAAAAAGGCCACTTTTCCATCTTGCCTTGTCTTTACCGTATCACTGCACACTGTTTTCCCTATATCTTAATCCTGTGCTCCACCTAGCCCAACCTCTACAACTGTGTGTTACTCGTATGTTAATTGGAGCTACACGTTACACATCTACCCTCAAGCCACCAAGTTAGTTAGTGTGTATGTGTGTGTGTGTCTTGAGAGGGGAGGGATGATGTTGATGTGACAGCCAGGCTGCCACAGTAGGTTGGGTTTCACATATGAAGAAGGAGAGGAAAAATGTGGGGATTTAGAAGTGAGAGGGGGAGTGGACAGGGAGATGAGCGAGGGATGACGGGAGAAAGAAAGATGAGAGGGAGGAAACTGTCAGTGGCTTGTTTTCGAGGAGGGAAGAGGAATAAGAGGTGGGCGGGGACAAGATATAAATGTTGCTATGAAAAGAGGCAGCCTCTCTTAAGGTGTTCTCTAATGGCTCATGCTCGTGTGATTAGTTCTGTTTTTGCCAGCGGGAGATAGAGTTTATGTGTATTATTAGTTGATGCTTTGGTTGGCAGTTTACCATCTCTAGCTGGAATTCAGCAGTGTACATTTTTTTTGGATGTTTTATATATTTGTGTGTGGGTGGTATGAGGAGTCTCTGCGCTCATGATGTCTTGGTGTGTGTTTTTCGGCACTCGCACTAAACCCTGCATATGAGGAGCTCCCAACTCTCATCTGTTACAGTTCTCGTTCCCTCTACCCTGCAATTACCCCACATTCTCTTTCGCTCCAGCCCCCCTTGCACAGACCACCACCACTGGTGCACTGTTCATCCCCAGTGATGTGTCTTTACACACCCTCCTGTCCTTTATCATATCTCTAGCTGATGTGGATTTGATGCTGTCACAGACTCTAGGTGGGGGGATCTTCTTCCCTTGAGGCATTTTAGTCTGGCTGTGCACGTCACAGTAATATGTATCAGTCTGACACCTGCTGGGGAAACTGTGGCACTGCAGTCTGACACTGACTTTGAATGGAAGCCAGTTTGGCAGCAGTGAGATTTTTCCTCCGGCTGCTGAGTGAAGCGACCATGTTCTTTCACAAGTGTGCAGGTTTTCATCCTGCCTAAAGTACGCCTGGAATTTCTGCTTGATGGCTAAACTATTTTTGCTTTGTGGGCAACACTATCGCCTCTGTTGCAGGCAACACTTTTTGTTCATGCTTGTATTATAACTTCCTTCATGAACTGTGACGCACAGCTCAAAAATCTAATGAATCCAAACCTAAATGAACAAAGATTCACTACAGAAAAGAATAAAAAATCAAATGAATGACTATAGAAATTTATTTTTAGGAGCTGAGCATATTTGGGTTATATCTAAAAAATAAAAAATAAAAAAACAAAAGACACAGCTGCAATCCTCTTTTTAAAGCATGTACCTCAGGAAGAGTAGTTGTGGTTTCAGGCACAGCTAATGGGGATCCAATAAATAAACAAAAAACTATATAGGCCTCTTAGGTTTATATTATATTTTGTGCTTTTAGATAGTTTTAACTTCTACTGAAGTCATTTTTGAGTCAAAATGTTATGATCCTGTGCATACTAATTAGTGGCTTGTCCTCCGATCAGGTGTTCACTATTACCTGTTTGTCCAATCAGGAGCCTTTTGTTATTTATTTAGAGAGTACGACTATTGCCTGTCTACATTCCTGAAGAAGACCCATAAGGATCAAAACATTGATTCTGTAGAACCATCAATAAATTGTGGGAGCTTCACCAGTGTGCAGACAATTTTTTGCCTTTGTTCTTTGTGGGAATAGCCTTGGACAGAGAGCCTTTATTTGTTTGTGTGGTGTATTTTGTTGAAGTCTCTCTGCACAGGACACAAATATACAACCCTATATAACCCTGCCGTGCTCATGCTCTGTGTCTTTAAAATGCATTTACTTGGGTGTAAGCAATTAAAAACATTTACTTTGCATTCAGATGGCTTCCAGCTTTTCCTTTGTAGAGACAATGAGTGTGTTCAGACAGAGAGAGAGAGAGAGAGAGAGAGAGAGAGAGAGGAAAAGAGACTTTGCCTCTGTACGGATCGGAAATGATCCAGGATAGGGATATTGACTTTGGGTACTAAGGTATTATGGGCAGGTACTGACTCACATGAGCAGTAGGGGGTGACGGAGGTGGAACGGAAATAAGGATGGGAAGGGATGTGAGACTGCAGCAGGCAGACTTAGAATTGGAGGGATTGGGGTAGAAAAGCGGGGAAAAACTTTGCAGTATGAAAAAACAGAGAGGGGCACTTAAGAGAGGGAGGGGGAGAGGGACGGTTCATTCCAGGGTTTGGCTGCATTCCAGGCTGTCTGGCTCTGATTCTGACAGCCTCCTGTTTTCTTTTTTTGTTTTGTTTTGTTTTTTGTCTTACCTCCAGACTGATCGGACCCCTGAGCTGCCTTCTCTCTGCCTGATCCAAACCTTCCAAACTTCAGTCACCATGGCACCACCCAATGTTTGCAGCTGGCTGGAAGAGGGCAGAAGAGCATTTAACATGTGTGATTTGTGCTTCCTCACTCTCCTCACCAGTCAGACAGAAAACAAACTCATGAACCGGCTGGAATTTGGATAGCACACAAACTTTGGCCTTTTCTCTCACATGTCACCTGCCTGAGAGCTGGCAGCCAGGATGGGGTGTGCTTTTTTTTTTCAGCACAGCAGCAGAGTCTGTGGAAATCTCTGAGTGGAAATTCAAGATTTTTTTTTTTTGTTCCAGTGGAAGTGGGGAGAGACTGGAAACATTCCTTGTGGGACAATAGGCTATCAAAGACCCCAGTGACCACTCCCTGTGGTTCACAGGCATAAATCAGGCAGCAGTAGGTTACACAACAGCTACTACAGAGGTATGACTGTAGGAGAACTTTGCCTGCAGTTTCACAACTTGAAAAAAGTGCAACAGCATTGTGTCACAGATTAAACGTCATATAGTGGTCTGTGAGTTGGTGCTGTGAGTCAGAATAAACAGTGCACACTTAGTGCATTGTGGAAGGTTGTTCGTTTCAAAATGATATTTAGTGTCAAAGTTAGCCATTAGCAAATAAATGACATAAAATACTTTGTAGGATACAACTAATCTGCGAAATTATTTTCTGTATTTATGGGTAATATTTGGTCTATAAATACATGAAAATAATGTAAAATGACAATACAACCACAGGTAATATCATGATATTGTTTGTTTTGTCAAGTCAACACCCCAAAGACTAAATAGATTTTATTTATCATGTAAGATAAAGAAAAGCACAAAATTCTTGCACCAGAAGAGATGAAACCATCGAATCTTTGGTATTTTTGCTTGAAAGTCTTAACTTTGATTAAATAGACAAATCATCCGACTTTTAGTTGACCAATAAATTAATGAATTGATCATTTTAGTTGAAAACACAGAAATGTTATGAAAACATTAGACCCTACTCTAGTAAAATAGGACAGTAATAGTTTAACTCTTGAGTTGGTCTGCATCAAGAGGAAGTGAAACTCTACTGGTATTTCACTGTAGGAAAAAAAAAAATTTCAGATTTTTGAAACAAAAATAGGATAGGCCCCACTATAAGAACAGTGTTAAAATTTATGATAACAATACCTGTCATGAGAGACTTCTTGTTTGCACAAGGAATGACGACACCTGAAAGTGTGATAGGATAAAAGTGTTTAAAGTGCTGAATGAGTTGGTTACTAGGTGTGTGTGCATGTGGTGTGTGTGGGTGACACATAAAATGATGTTAAGTCATAGCAGGAGCTGATGTGCAGGATGGGAGTTGTCAGCTAACAGCAGTTTGAATGTGATCACATCCTCATTGTCAGGATGAAGAACAGTAATACTTAAGAAAGAGCCATAAAATGTGTTGTTACTCTCTATAATTAGGCGTACTCATTGCTTCCAGAGAAGCAGGCTAAGCCTTTGCATGTTTACTGCCTTAGTGCAGAGCAAATAACAATATGGCAGCAATCTTGGCAGTCAAAGTAACACCTTTACAATCTCATCCTCAGCTTTGCCTGTTGAGGCAAGTAAAAGAAAGGCATAAAACCAGACTTATTTTTTCCTAACAGTAAATGAAACTGAAATAGTAAACCTATTCCACAGCCCGGCCCTGTGTGAACATACTTTCCTCAGCCGTTTTACCTCCTTGTGTTTAAAACCCTGACCGCTTTCAGTGCCTGTATCTAATCAAGCCTCTAGCCCCATTATCTCTCCCTCCCTCTTGCTCCCTCACTCCCTCAGTCTGACCTTACAAGGAGAGGCAACAGGGTTGATGTCATTGACTGAAGAATGCTGCAAGAATCCAGAGAGAAAAGAGGGCAGGAGGAGGAGGAGGTGGAGGAGGGGTCTGACTGGACAGTTTATGAACACACACACACTCACACACACGGATACAAACACATACACACAGAGAGAGAGAGAGAGAGAGAGAGAGAGAGAGAGAGAAGAGAGAAAGGGGGAAAGAGAGGTGCTGTTTACATAGTAATACACAAGTCCTGAGCCAAAGTCGAACGAGAAAGAACTTGTTTGGAAGGATGGTGTCATTCCTTTTCCAGACTGAAAAGCACAGGGGGAGGGTCTAATAGCTGGAAAGGGGAAGAGAGAAGAAGAAGTTACCATTACAGTCAACTCTTACTCAGCCTGAAGTGAGAGAAAAAGCAGAACAAAAGGACGAGGGGGAAGGAAAGGGGAGATCCACACTGCAGCTGCATTAACAATGTAAGTAACTATTAATATGATGTGTGTCAGGGTAATAGTTGGCAAGTCTTAACAGTTTTGTGCTAACAGTCCTAATTACTTTTGGGGTTTTTTTTGGACTACTACAGATTTTAAGGTGAACTCCACTGACAATGCAATTAGGATGATAGCGCATATTTCATTTATTTAATATTAAAGGAGAATCTGCTTTCATCACCTCAGGGCCTCTAATGGCATCTTTGTAAAGTAACAACTGACGTTAGTGTGTAGATGTTTCTTATAAACTTAACGTAACAGCACACAGTGGTCGGAGGATACCTCTCGGTGGGTGTTGTCCTGTTGTCTCCTGAGCCGTGAGTCTCCCCAAACTCACTGCCGGTCGCTTCACCAGCTGATGGGTACGGACGATAAGGGGAGCGTTATGCGGAAGCAGGAAGTCCAGCCAAAAAGTTGGACGAGCTAGCTAGCTAGGTAGCAACGAGCCCGTGAGCGTTTATGGCCATCAAAGGGTAGCACAGTTGTTTAACTTGATGGTAGCAGAGCTGAGAGAAGCCGTCTCCTTTGCCGTATGAGGTAAGAAAAAAATGGGCGTTTTGCCCCCGAAAAAAAACGGACCAAAGCGCGTTAGGGGTGTGTGCGCGCGTGAAGCCTGCCGTACAGTAGGTGATGGATGTTAAGCCACAGACGTTGACGCCTAATTTAGGCCTATAACACAAATTGCCTGGTCTGTGTCTGTTGTCATTAAACCCTCCGTGGATTTAATGTCTGAGCTCACGTCTGTTCAAGCTAAGACGCCAACGTTACCTGACTGAACCGTGATTTGCTCTCTTAGCCAACTAGCTAGTTTATAATGTGTAGCTTTAGCCAGAAACATTCATTTTGCAGTTTTGTGTGTTGCTAGTTAGCGATGAAGGGTTGTGTTTAACGTTAATTAACCTCTACGTCTTTGATTGTGGTGTTTGTTACCGCGCACTCATTGCTGTCAGCTGTCAAGGCTGTGGCTAACAGTTGGCTATCCCTGTCCAAATAATGGATTGCTAGGATGGGTGGAGCACCAAGGTACAGTATGTTTATCTTTCTGTAGGTGCCAAGGGAATATGAATCTGTTATCAGGTGTTAGGTGTTACTGCTCTGTTGTGTCCATGCTGTGTTGTGCTTTTCTCTGACGTCTTTACAGTTAAATGGCCTGTAAACCCAGTTACCCAGTTTGATCTCATGTAATGTATGAGAGGATATGAAGAGATCTACCACAGCTCTGGGAACTATGGTCCTTTTTCAGATTCATTAAATGGTCAATTCTAGTAGTTTTTGTGCCTTGTCTTTCATCTGCTTCTTCATCAGCAAGATAGAAGGGGGGCCTCAAACCAAGGCCACAGAAAGCCCCGTTTAAGAATAACTTACAGGAAGGAGGCTCAGGCCTGGGTTGGCCTGAGGTTAGTGTGGGGCTTGTGTTTGAAATGGCTGGGGTTGTGGTTACTGACACCTCAGTATATTGGTGACGCAAATGAAAATCTGTCGGTGAAGATGATCTATGGCTGTATTCCTCCCTTTATGACTTGGATGACAAAGAATCCTCCTTAATTGTAGCCTCCACGAGGCAAGCAACACAAGCTATTTATGGGGCAGCCCTTAGCCCCACATCACTGCATGTGTAGCTCCTTCATTATGTCTCTCACTGTCTTATGACTCTTGTTTGGCCTACACTATTCAGCTGTGTGTCAGAGTGAACAGAGAAGGTCGTTTAGTGAGGTGTGAGAGCTTGACACAGAGCCCATGTGCTGATTTTATTACCAGTTTGAAAATGTTGCCTGTTCCATCATTTATCCAGCTAACTGTTGTCTGAGAGGGAGTGTAACACTGGTGCTCAATGCATGTCCAGTGACCTGTAAGATTGGACTCAAAAGGGTTGTTTGTCCCCGCATTAGTGACCCCCGGCCTAGACACGCTTTCCCAGAAACCGGGTGTGCTATTAACATCTGAACAATAGAGAGTTTCATCAACAACACACTAGTCACCGATACAATGACTGACCAGCCATGGAAGGAATTAGAAACTGACAGGAATTCAGGTTCTCCATAGGTTAACTGTTGGATTACCTGCCTTTTAGTAATTTGAAATTAACTTTAAGTTTTCATCATAGTTCTTTATAGTTTTCATTATCATTTTTATTGCCAAATATAGATATTTAGCTGTTAAAGCATTTAAAAGCTTTTATATTTGTGTTGGTTCTGTACCTCTACCAGTGCTTTTGTTTTCTTTTTTTAAAGGCACATCTCTTTTGGTAGAAAAACTGCGACAACAACAACAAAAAATCTTTGTACTGATTTCATGTGGACATGGTGGGACTTATTACAAAACACATGTAAATGACTCTGTGCTCTCATAGTAGGTGGATGGATGCTTTTGTTTTGTGATAAGATTAGGAGAAAGACTTCAGATCACTGGGGCTCCATGCTACAACACTTCCATGCATAACCTTTTAAAAAGCAGTGGCACAGTTTATAAACCAAATTTAGTTCCTTTATAACTACAAAGTAATGAACCACTGCTGAGTTTAACAGTTTCCTTTTGAAAAATGTAGTAAAGTCCTCCTCAACAGCCTGCCTCGTTACATCATTTCTGCCTTGAGAGGAAAGAGGGTGTTTATATGAAACTTAGGACAAAAAACAAAGATAATAGAAAGTGTGCCACAAAAAAAGACCTGAGCTTACTTTGTCTGTTTGCTTGATTTAATCATCTGTACGGGACCTAAAATGTTGAGTCTCCAACCCACAGCCAAGATGTGTTTTACATTCCCCAAGGTACTCAGGCTGATTACATTTACCCTCTGTCCCATGTGTAAACCAGTCCCTGATAACATGGAATGAAAACCAACTGGGTTGTGGTACCTAAACAGGATCAAGAGCCACTTTTTCTAACCCGTAAAGCTGTCCAGTCCACCAATGGGGAGTTTATACAGAGTTCAGAAGCTACAGAGTACAGTATGTAATTTATGCTGGGGCCCTATCTAAAGGCTACACAATGCCATCCTCCATCACTGTTGTAACATAAAAATGATTAAATGCAACCCCAAATGATGTCATTCGGTTCAGCTGGTGGGTGAGAGATGAATGATGAGGTCGAGGAAAGCACAAGAGTTAAAGATAAAAAATGGTTATGGTTTGGCACGGAAAGCAAGTCTATACATCAGATGGTGAGAGTGAGCCAAAACTTCATAAAAGCACTGGATCCCTGTTTGGTTTGCAAAAAAAATTATCAAGAGGAAAATGGCAAAGCGAGGCAGAATGAAGAGAAACAAAAAAGAGGAAAAAAGGTGATGTCATTGAGTTGTAGTGCCAAATATGTTCCTCAGTCTAGGGTCTCTCATCTCGAGGATCAGGTTTCAAGATAGATTTGCAGTAGGACCTCAGAGGCTCAGTGTGGGGCTGATCTCATCGTGCTAAATCCCTCAGGACTGTATCAAGGAACAGATGGAACCTGACCACAAGATATGTTGAATAATTAAGAGGACTATTGCATATTGTCTCATAGAAACAAGGTCATTTATGTACTGTAATGAAGAATCTAAATTGCAGTCCATACCAATCCTTGTCAAGCACTGCTTTTTAGTTTTATCTTGACCATGATAAGTCATTCTGTTTCTGCGTTAAGTGTCCACTCCCATTCAGCTTGAAGTAGAGCTTGATACTTGGTGAATGAGTAGCCAGCTATTTTCCAAACACTTGTCCTTTCTCTCTTCCCTTTGGTTTGTCAGTTTTCCATTGATGCACACTGTTCCGCCATAGCTGGCCTGTGTGTCTGCAGAAAGTTGGCAGCCCAAAATGTTTGGCTCTCCATCAGAGCCTGGCCATCTCCCCTTTATCGATTCATGCAGCAATTTTCTGAATTATTTATGTGGCATAGTGAAGCGGAGCTAAGATTCTGTAGTCTGATGTTTTTATGACTTCACTGAAAAGACGCTGACATTTGAGAGTGAGTTTTTCCATTGATTGTTACAACCTCTTTGATTAGATGATTGGTTAAAAGTAGTTGTGATTTTGAGTGGTTCTGATTGCTGTGATCAACCAATAATGTTGTCGTAGTCAGATCTCATCATCAGAATTCATTCATCTGGTCAAACGTTTGCTTGGCAAGATTGGAAGGCTGTAATGAATTAATGATTTAAACTTTTATTAGTCTAAAACATATGGAAACTAGGTTGTCTTATGTTATGACATGATAAAATGCACTGTACCAACATATAGAGAGCTATTTGATTTTTTTTTTTTAAAAAAAGGATTTATAAAGGGGCAAATATGGAAAGTATTACATTCTGACATAGTGAACTGTATCCCTGTGTGGTTTATGCAGTGTGTAGCCGGGAGGTTTCAGTACATCCAACGGTGACTCATAATAAGACATCTTGGTCTATCGAAATTACTCAGTTAAACAGTTGACACCTCCATGTGCCTAAAGGAAATCATGACTTTGGTCATATATGGTTAAAAGAGTTCAGCATCATTAAATCTGGCTTTAATAAAAGCTGACCCAAAAAGCAGAAGAGAAAAGGTCGCAGTTCTTTCGCATGAGAAGCTGGTTACGTCATGAGCACCCGAGATACTTTCATGAGAGCAGAGGGTTTCATGTCTTGTCAGAACTTGAAGCGTTGCCTGTATGTCCCAACAAAGTGGAATGAGGATGAAAAACTTAATCAGTTGAACTTCGCCTGGTTAGTTAGACCTAATTTTTTTTACTGTGAGCTAAATCCAGCCTATAAAGTAGTTTTCAAGGCTGTGTCAGACTCAAAGGTTGTTTGTTGTTTTCTCAGGTTCAAACTTTGTTGTAGCTAAATGGTAAAAAATTACTTATAGTCTCAAACATTTTACCCCCCCAAAGCAAACAAAGTTTTCTGTGGCTTTTGAAGATGTGTGGGTGATAGCTACTCAGCATTGTGTTAATGTTGACATTTAAATGGAACGACTGTTATCAAGACACCTTTAAGACTGGGTAGGCAGTTTATTTTTGGTGACATCGGGCAAAAAAGAATTTTTAACAACCTTTCAGCATTTTGTAATTCAGGTGATCTGAAGGAATACTAGATTCCTACACCTCTCCATGGCTCTGTATTCAGGCTTTAGAAAACGAAGACCGTGACAAGCACTTTTGGCCAATCACAGGTCATTTGAGAGAGCACTTGTTCCTATTGGTCACGCTTCGGAGTGACAGGTGATGTCGCTACGAGCTGATTGGCTCTTAATAGAAGTGACGTCCCTTATGTTTCAAAACTGGCCTCTGGCAACTTGACAAGCTGAGTTGCAGGTGACACCGTCAGATAGCTTGAGTCAAGCTGAGATGGACCAGTCTTCACCGCTGCAACTTTCTGTGCAACCGTTTCATCTCGTCGTGAATCTGACCAGCCGTGGAAGGAGTTAGAAAGAGAGAGACGAAAAACAAAATAAAACACAAGCCGGAGAAAAAACAGGGAGGGTAGGGTGCAGCAGATTTTCTTTTTTTAGGAGTTTAATGCTACAGCTAACTTGATTTTCGGATGTTGCCTACCCCAGCTTTTAGTTTAGCTATTAGGTCCATTTCAAAGCCTAATGTAAAAAGGCAATTAGCACTTATTCCGTTAAATCGTTTTTTTTACAGTATTTGATATTATGGGAGTTAAATTTCTAAAGTGTTTTCTCTAAATTACTTTACTGTCAACTGCCTTATTACTGAGAGGAAATCTGGCTACATTATTAACATACTAGGACGTTCATGTCCGTTTTTACGGAAAAAACAGGCACATCAGTCCCTGTGCTGTGAATGACTTATTAAAGCTGTCTGTCATTACAACCTTAATGGCTGTTTTAATTTATCTGTTCTCCAGTTCTCCTGTCTGATTGCACTTATCTTTATTTTTTAAGGAATTGTGTAGCTTTACTACAGCAAATAAACAATGCATGGACTTTTTTGAGGAAGGCTACTTTTGAATTATAGATGAGCGAGAAAATAGTCCCACACTCTTTTTCATAGTAACTTGACATTTATGGAGGCATCAGTGCTATGCGAGCTTTATGAGGATTTGGAGGAAAAATGCCACACAAAAAAGAGATGGTAATTACATGATGTTTGCTCGCTGGAAAATGTTTCTCTAATTTGTCAAATTTTCACCACCTGTGACTCATTCCGTTTCAGGTTATGTAGTGCATGACCTTTATTCTTTACAACGTGTTTACAGCTGCATGAATAGTCCAAACAGTGCTGCAGTAGCCATTGACACAGTTAGGAGTGTGCAACTCTTTCAGAGCTTCACAGTAGAATACTAAAGCAGCAACAGAGCACGACAGTCAGTGTGTTTACAGCTGTTTGTGTGTGGTAGTGAAGAGGATCAGTAAGGGCAAGCATGCTTTTGACCTAAAGGTCACATTCAGAGCCGACAGCCTTCAAGAAAATGTGTTTAGACTTTGCGAGGAATCTAGATATGCACACTGCAGTAACATCAACATTTGTTTAACCACCAGAATGTGTGAGGTAAATATTTGAGCTTACCCTGTTTTGATGCACCCCACATAAAAATGTTATGCGAGTTGCTATCCTATCTTCTCCAAACTGGTCTCCTTCCTACCAAATCTGCTGTCATCATGTTTTTATGTCACCGTAAACAGCCATGTGTTAAATTTTAGAAATCTTCTGAGCCATCTGGGAGTGCCACAATGTCTGCTCTGTATACATGGCCCGAGGAGTTTTTCACACACTTGTCTCTCATTCCACTGCAGACTGTTTGCAAAGCTTTTGTGTTTAAAGAGTAACACTGGATTTGCAGAATGCCTGCTGGTTATTTTCTCTATTTAACTGCTATTTCAATAAATCCGGAAATAGTCCAAGTCCACACTACATTATAAGAGACACTGCAAGCCACAATAAACCCTCATTCTAATTAGTTTTTCTGAAACTTTCAAGACAGCTGTGCCCCAGTTATAAAGTACACAATAGGTACCAATTTGCAGGGTGTTCAGTTTTCTCAGATAATATAAAAGAAGTTAGTGTTTTGTACAGACAGGAAATGCTAAATATTTTGCACAGATTGAATTAATCAAACTGCAACTTTAGGAAGCTCTGGTTAGTTCTCACGTTGGAAACTAAATGTTCTTCCAAAGATTTATTGCACTTTTTTATTTGTTGAGTAGTGCCACAGCTGTCTCACCATTTCAGTTTTTAATTAGACCCCCTGTTTTTCATTTTGCAGTGCATTGAAAGACAACTAACCATGCTTTCAAATTAGGGCTGGGCGATATGGCCTAAAAATAAAATCCCCGATTTTTTCATACCACATTCGAGTTTCAATTTTAATCGATTTATTTAAACTTCAAAAGACAAAGGAATTATTTCAAATTCATTGTTTTTATATTAAACAGTATCAATTTCCCTATTGGGAATAAAGGGCAAACCAGCTTTAACCAGACTAAACTGTTTTTTAAATAAAGGTTTGATCCAACAAAGATGAATCCTCCA
>JAQLOL010000025.1:11480415-11499160 GCA_029783665.1 Naso thynnoides | reverse complement strand
GTATGCTCTATATACTTACATAAGTGTGCAGAATGTGTTGAACCATGTTGACACCGTAAATATAACATATTTTAGTATGGGTCCAGGTTATTGTCTATTTTAATATCTCCATCAAATTGACATCTTCTGTTCCCTGTGCACTTCTTAAGAATTCCCTGGCGGTGTGTTCCCGATGTGGAGAGAAGATCACAGACCGTGTGCTGAAGGCAGTTGGCCAATGTTTCCACGCCCACTGTTTCCGCTGCAGCACCTGCTCCTGTACACTTGAGGGAGCGCCTTTTATCACTGATGACAACAACAACCCCTACTGTGTCCAGGATTACCACAGGTAGCTACTGGCTGTTGACTCCTCAGAGTGACCTAACGAAATATCACAGAAGGGATCACTGTGCGATGCAGTTTATAATAGAAAAGATGCAATGTGGGGAAAGGACTGGGAGAAAATTTCCACATCAGTAATTATCCTGATTTTATCTGCATAGTTCCTCAGCACAGGAAGCATAAGCTACCCAAGCACGTTTAGCGGACTGATCAGTTTTAGCAGTATCTGCATGACCCCCACTCATCCTACCTGTCAGGATTCCTTGAGAGAGTGATGATGCCAGAAGAATGCAACAACAGCAACATTTTTTTTCATTGGATTTGGACTAAGGAAAACTTCTCTATATGTCTCCTGTTGATAAAAAGTGTTAACAGCTTACTAAATCTTGTATAAAATAATTTGGTGTGACAGAGTTGATTTATCTCACTGTCACTAGTTTCCAGGCTAAGAACTACTGAATTTGATGTAGTCCTTTTCATGTGAATGTAAGGGAATTTGACTCAAGGCCCTCCACTAACTGCAACCTCTTTATTTTAGGCGTTTCTCCCCTTTGTGTGTGAGCTGTAATGAACCCATTGTTCCAGCCGCTGGCAGCGAGGAGACAGTCAGAGTTGTGGCTCTTGACAAGAACTTTCACCTTAAATGTTACCGTTGCGAGGTAAGACATTTAAGCAACATTTCATCAAAATATACATCCTGTAGTCCTTTCAAGAAACTTTTAATAAATGCTGATAACTAAATGTTATTTGTTCTGTAGGATTGTGCTCGACCTCTCTCCATAGAGGCGGATGAAAATGGCTGTTATCCACTGGATGGCAGGATCCTGTGTATGAAGTGCCACACCCAGCGAGCCAAGCAAGCTGCGCAGTAATTGCCTGAAGCAGCATCACTCAGATTAACTATGAACCAAATCCAAAAGCACAGGATTCATTCATCTGCCGGTTTTGCCTTTGCAGCAGGGCTTTAGTCAGTTTATGTGTGCAGGTGTGAGCGTGAATGTGCTGTGTGAAAAGGTGTGTTTGCATGCAGATACAGTGTAGTATTTCCTCGTCTCTGTTTACTTCAGTGCAGAAGTAATGTACTGCACTGAAATAAATGCCCCTCATCTTATATTCATAATCTCCAACTTTCCAGTCCCTCATCGAGCCTTCTTTGTGTACTAGAGCATATTTTTTGTGCCAATTCTATGTTTACGCTAAAAATTTCCAGCATAACTTGCACAAGAACAGTTTGGTCAAAAGAGCAGTCCGATGAATAAAAAGTTGCCTTTCTTAGTCTCTCCTCAGTATTGTTAGTAGCATCATGTACTGAGACATTTCCATCTTTCACTGGCTGGTCTCTTTCCCTGAGAGCACTGTAATGACTTCAGTGTTATTAAGCTAGATTGTTACCATAGGGAGAGGAGTATCAGGGACCACTCTGCAGATTTCAACTCTCTGATTGGCTCTTGGTAGATCATATCTTTAACACTTTGGCAGATGTTGTGCCTGCAAGCATGGTTAATAATGCTTTCCTGCCAAGAAAGTGCTTCATATCAGCCAATCTATCCTGATAGCTTTTTCAAGTCATCTCGGGCTTAACATCGACTGCAAAAAAGATAGAAACAGTGAATGTTGCTCTTACTTTTTTGTGATGTGAATTTGAACATTTACAGGCATGCTTTGAACTATGTCTTGTTTTCTCTAATTTGACCGTACATGCTGTATAAGGGCAAGATTAGAACAAAAATCTGCCATGTTCTTCTCAAAAATAGTTTTGAGCTGATTTAACGGCATATTTTTAGATGCATGTTTTTTGGATGCACAAATGTTTGAACAAACAAATGAGCACAAAGTTGCCAAGCACAGATTCAGTTTAAGGGATCTTATAATAATAAAAAAAAAACAAACAAACAAACAGTGTAGCTTTCAATGCCAGCTGCATGGCTGAAAACAGGACCTACAGGTGTATTGTGATCATTGCACAGTTCCATAGGGAAACAAAATATTCTTTTAGTGTCACTTTGACTCTAAAGCCTTCGCACATGATCAATTTAGTTAGTTTTTTAAGTAGATGCCATGTAGAAACATAATAGTAGCTTTTGATATGCATTTTCTTGAAATCTCTTGCTTTGAATAATATAATTTATGGACCTTTTTAAACTAAGTATTAAGGTTATATGTGTACCAGTACTAAAAAAGGCCTGTCTTTATAGCAGGATAATAGATCATTATAAACTTTAGCTTTGAGCTTTAGATAATAGTCGTTAAAACATAGCGCCAAATATTTTAAAGCTGTTGGCAAGATTCAAGTTAATAAAATAGTTACATGGGATCAAATGTTTTGACATTCATGTGTTTTTTTGTTTGAGCCCAGTTTTTCTGGGCTGGAGGATTTCTTTTATCATTACAGTTGATGCCACTACTCTTTCCATTATTCATCTTTGTACTTAAGTCTGTTTATGTCAGCTATATCCTATTTTATTCTTATCTTATTGTACTGTATGTCACTGTTAAATGCTTCAGTTTTAACCTGGAGATGTGCCTTCTCCACTTCTGTATCCTGTTGTTCCTTATGAATTGAGCCTGATCTGCAGCTGCAGAAATTTATTCCACACCAAGAAAACAGTTGTTACTTGTGCTTGCCTTGAGTCTGGTGCAGTGTAACACCAGAATGACTTACATGGCAATAGTTATTCAGCATTGCATGCTAGCTGAGTAGGTGGCGGTGGCCCTTTTTTTTTTTTAGTATTATGTCTTTTGTTTGCGCCAAATACTTCACCCTTGCGGCCCTGCTCTTGTCATCACCATGTGATATTTACATATAATTATGCCTTCAAAGTTGCATTTATCTGGCGTTTTGTTGTGTTACGTTTTATTGTATTACATGTGAATGATCTGTCTTTTCATACAACTTTTTTTTTTTAATATAAATTCCAGTTTGATATGTGCAAATGTGTGTACATTTAAACATTATTTAGCCCCCGCCCCTTCCCCTGTGGCTGTATCAAAAGATAAACGAATAAATAAAATGCTAAATACCAAACATTATTGTATAACTTCTGTACAGTCTTATTACTCAAAACATAAAGAATACATTAAAAGTGTTTGCAGTGGAAGTAATCACTGAGAAAGTTAAAAAGTTGCACAACATTAAAGTTTACTTGTATCATATTTGTTTTTTACATATTATTCTCTATCACATGGAGGCCACTCCATGTGACACCCAGGAAACGTGTGTCCCCCCCACACTCTCAGTGATGTTTTACAATTTAACCTGCTCTATCAGTTGTCAACAGCCATGAGTTGTGCTGATAATGACGACAGCAAACGTGTAAGCGCGTGCATTTGACTGTTTACTTTCCAGGAAGTACTTGCCCTCATTAAATGCAATGTAACAATGTACAAGCCAAAGCCTAAAAAAAAAAGCCTAAAAATGTACCAGTTCTTTCTGTTCTCAAGCATTTGACACTACAGACAGGAGAAATATTGAAAACAAGTTTGAGGCTTTATGTTGAGATACTTCTGAGCTCACTAGCCACATAGTATCCACATGCATTTCCCACAGTAGAACCATAGTCTTTGCTTGATTATCTGTGTTATGGAGATTAGAGTAAGACAGCTGGCAGAGTTGTTTTTATCAGAGAGTCAGATGAAGAGGGAAGTGAGTGATGAAAGGAGATAGAGTGGAGATGACAGCTGTTTGACGGAGGGGTAGCAGGAGGATGGATCACATGTGAAACGTCAAATGTACGGTAAAGACAGAGGATGCAACACACTGGAGAAACACAGAGCAAGACGTCCATGTACTAAGAATGAGTGAAACTCCGCAAGAGCCTGAGGTAGGATCTTTTCCAAAGACAAAAGGGTGACCATGTTATGAAGCTTAGTTTACTAAGTTAGTATAATTATGTGATAATGTGACTGTTTTGGTTTCTGGAAGCTGGAGCACAGCTAAGATAATATGTAATTAGAGCTTTACTGAGGTCTGCTGTTTGCTCAAATTGCATTGCCTACAGTGTTGGACACCCAAATTGTCAGCATTTCCTGGTAACTTTGAAACTGTGAAGAGAGTCAAGTATCAGTGGAAATATCTAAGTCTATAGGTACACCTTAAAGAAGCATCCCCAAACTGTAGCCCTGGGGCCCATTTTCACATACATGTGTGAAATTTGGTGGCCATATTACCCAGATCTTCAAAAAAGTGTTTTGAAACCGTAGGCTAAACCCAACAGACATTTTGAACAGCCATTTTTGGCAATGCACAGTAAGTGAACTTTGTAATAAGTTTCACTTCCTTAGGTAGCACTTGGTAATGATTAGTTTCTGAGTGGGACCATACAAGCCAGAGCTCAAATAAAAATCACACCACTGTGGTTCCCTTTTATGTGCATTTGTTGGCACATCCACCAGAGAGATGTTTTCAATTGTGCAAGCCAACCATGTTTGTTGCTGAAGGTTAGTAAAAATAAAAATCCTCCATGGTTCTTTCAAGAAATATTGAGGGGCATCTTGTGCAGAGCAGTGGACATTATTCAAACTGAGATCAGATCAGATAAAACTGGATGTGTTTTGGGTAGATGTGGATAATCGGAGGGGGTTCAGGGTACCAGAAATCACTGTTGAGTCTTGTTTAGGTGTTGTTGGCCCAGTTCTACCAAACATCTGTGATAGGATGTGCCAAGTTTCACTCCCACTCAAACTTTCAATTCCACCATGTTTTGTATGGCATACCAATGTCAATGTTTGGTGATGGTCCTGTAATTTCATAATGACAAAGTCTGATGTTTAATATACAGTACAGCCTACATATAGTAGTCATGAATGAGTAAAAAGGCTGCATCGGTGGCTACCAATCTGGGGATCTGGATCTCCCAAGGGATTGTGAGACGAACTTAAGGTGTCTCCCAGTGATTTCTTGGAAAGGAAAAAATAATGAGAACACTCAGCAATGCAAAATTTCCTTACAATTGCTTTGCTATTAAAATTGTTGATGGGGAGCGACTTCATTGTCTGTTTCATCTGCACTGGGCTTGTATGTATGCTCAACCTGGATGGTCTACATCAAATCATGTATATCTCTTTATTTCTACAGTTAGAAGACGTCTTAAAGCAACTTCATGAAAAAAATATACTTCCATTATTGCTGTGGCATTTCAGTTGACCCAGTTACATTCTTGTTTCCCTTCTCTTTCACTACATCTTTCCCAGCCTCAGCTATCAGTCCAACCATCATCACAGCAAGAGCCTGGGAGGGGACTTAAACCTCCACCTCCGTTTCAGCAGACCCTTCCCTCTGAAGTTCTCTCTGAGACCCATCGACCAACGCAGCTCCAGCTGGAGCTACAACTGTCAGAGTCTAACCCCGAGCACCAGGACCAAGCAAAGCCACTGTGGATTAAACACCGAAGGCTGCTTCTCCTCCTTTTGGGGTTCTCCTTTTGTGCTGCAATCGTGGCACTAATTTACTACATGCATCACAATCTTCAAAATAGGACCAATAACCAGGCTGGCACTGGTAGGATACCAGAATAAAAAAAATGTCACAACAACACGACCAAAAATCCTTAATTTAGCCTTAAAAAAAAACAAACAAAAAAAACCAAAAACCTTTTCTCCTGCTATTTTCTGTAGAGACTCCATGCTTCTCTCCAGCCTGTCTAGAGGCCTCAGCCCGTCTGTCCATGTCTGCCGATCCCTTTATGCAGCCCTGTGATTACTTCTTGTTCACATGTGGATCTGACAGACTTTCACCAGACAGTAGAAGAAGACAAAGAGGTCAGGGCATCTCTGGACATCAACAGGACCAGAAGAAGAAGGCCACGTTAAACATAGAGAGAGAAGATAGAAGACCGAGAGAGGAAAAAATACCTGACAGAAAAACTGTGCTTCTGCAGTACCTCACAGAAATTTTGGGTAGGAGTTTGCAACCAAAACAAACTGCACTGTATTGCTTTATCCAATCATATTTCTGTCCCAGAAAGTATTTGAGAAAACTGTATTGTTTGGGTTGGGGTTTTTCTTGATCTGTCTTTCAGAATCAAATGACAGACCAAATAGTACAGCAGTGCAGAAGGCCAAAGGGTTCTACCGTTCCTGTTTGGACACCAAATCCATAGACACTGCTGGAGCAGAGCCCTTCCTCACACTCATCCAGAATGTAAGATCATTCTTTGCCCTTAAGATCTGAGCTGTTTGCTGACAAATCCCAGTGGCTGTCAAATGGAAAGTTTCTTTATCATCTCCCTTTAAATACTGGGGAAAAATAATTTGTCTGTTATACAAGACATCTCTAGAAACACAAACTGAATTTTCCAATACAAAAAGATGAGATGAATCCTTGTGTTAGCATAACAGGATGTTTGGCATGCTAGCTTCATCGCTAATGCATTTAATTAATGTAGCATGAACTTAAGTAATACAGTATTACAGTAATTCAGTAATACTTTTTTGTTTTCATATTTCCAAAATTCCAAATCTTGCAACATTTTGCTTTGTTCATTCCTGTTCCATCTCAGCTCTACTTTGTCTTTGTTGTGAATTAACAAATATTTGCATGCATGCATGCTAAACTAAATTGCTGAACATGGTATAAACATCATACCTGCTGCAGGTAGCCAGTGGAGGTTTTGTCTGTAAAAATAACATGTCAGTGTTTAGCAGATATAGGCCTAGTTAGCGTGTTAGCGTGCTGACTTAAGCTTTTACCTCAAAGTACAGCCTCACAGAGGTGCTAGCATGGCCGTAATCTTAGATTGTCTTGTTTAAGGGTTACAATCACATGCATGAATTTGTCAAAACAACACAGCTGAGTTTTTCCTGTTAAAAAAGGTATTTAGAATCAGAATCTCACAACATTGTGGCGGACTATCTGAGATCAGAGATGCATTAATTGTAAATGACACATGTACACATGTATATTTGTGTCCTTTTTTGTGTTTAATCTCTGTCCCTATCTGTTTCTGTATACAGCTGGGAGGCTGGGCAGTATCAGGCCAGTGGAATCAGACTGACTTTAATTCCACCCTGAGCCTGCTGATGAGTAACTACTCCACTTATCCATTCTTCAGCCTCTATGTTGGCAAAGACCCGAATGAAACTGCCCAAGGGACAACCAAAAGATACATACAGGCCAGTATGCATAGAATAAATTGTAAAGCTCTGGTGGGAGCACTGCGACAAGGTCGGCTTTGTGTTATTGCTTCAACTCCAGTCTCCTCTTTGTCAACAGATTGATCAGCCAGATCTGTTGATCCCAACTGAATGGAACAGCCAGACACTGAAGTCTCAAGCTAAAACTGAGGTTGATGACTTAGCCAGAACCATACAGACACAAGAAATATCTTTTGGATTGAGAATATCACAATACTCATCCATCCCACTAATGCATTCTTTTATCATTCTCCTCTCTCTTTTTATCCAGACGTTACGTCCTTTCTTGGCATCATGTCAGAGGTACCTGGCACTGTTGGGGGCCCCGGACAGTAGCAGCATGCTCCATGTGGGCATGTTTATATCTCTGTCCTCTGAGCTCGCTGTAGCTGCTGCACCTCTGCACCATCGCCTCTCGCAAGGGCAGCTCTATCAACGCATGACAATCAAGGAGCTACAAGTACAGGACCAGGACGTTGTGTCACTATGAAAATAAGATGTGACTGAATCTACTGTATGATTGTATTTTAATGTCAATATGCCAACAGAGCCATGCCCCTGCTATTGATTGGTTGGGCTGTCTACAGGCCACTTTCCATCCGCTGCCCCTCATCGAAGATGATCATGTCCTTCTGCATAACTTGGCCTACATTGTGCAAATGTCTCACATCATTGGCAATTGGCTGAACAAGCATGAGCTGAGAGCCAGGTAACAGAAGTGACACAAAACAACCCACAATAAAATACGAACATCCTCTTTTCTTTTTTGACGTGGTCCTTGCACATTTGATTCCACTCAGCGGCCCCCTTCATACTTTCATGTTCTTCAATCTGCTGCACACTCTGATGCCTGCTTTAGACTCCAGATTTTCTGAAACTGCAGAGAATTTGTCTGTGGCTCTGGGTAGCAGTGAAGGGGTGAGTTAACGCAGATATAGAATTTGTCACTTTTTAAAAAATATGACACCCATGAGCTGGTTTACTGACTCACATCTTCACCTTGAATCTTTTCCCCAGGTAGTCCCTCGCTGGAAACAGTGTGTGTTACAGACTGAGAGAGGATTTGAAGTAGTTCTTAAAGATCTCCTCAGGGAAAGGACAGCGCACAGAGAGGTAAGTAGCCATTTCTGGGATTTAAGGTATAGTAAATTAAAGGGTATGTCTGGACTTTTCAAAGTGGGGTTGTATAAGGTACGTATCCAGATGAGTCCATTACTTACAATGGATGGCAGTTGGCATGCCCCCAGTTAGGAGAAGCAGACAACAGCAGTACTGGCACAGAAGCTAAGCAGTGAGCAGCAGTGGCCGGGAATAAAAGCAAAACACAATTTAGCCCCCTAGAAGAAGGCTCACCTAAACAAATCAACATCAGTGAATGTGTATACTGTTTTTAGAGAATTTTCATGTTTTTACCTTGTTGTGTATCGCCCTCTTCACAGCCACGAGACTCCTTTAACAAAAACAATAGCTCTACCTTGCAGAACACAGGAGTTGCTTCTCTATGACTGCCTTGATCAATTAGTAATATTAGTAAGTTCAAATATGATCTTACGCTTTAAATACCAAAGGCGCACAATAACCCAAACAAGCTAATCAACTCAGGCAACAGTAGACCAGCAGCTCCTGTTATGCAAATTACAATTACAGTTTTGTCAAAGGAGTCTCGTGGCTTTGAGGAGAGCATATTTGGGTATAAAAGCCTCAGTTTCCAATCTGACAGCAGACAAAAGCGGTGAAAATTTTCTTAATATATTGTACACTTTGATCATTGATCAACAGTAGTAAATTGCTTAACTTTCTTCACTGGCCTGCTGCTGTTACACACTGGCATTGTGCCGGCAGTCATTTACTGTAGGACTGTCTATGGGTAAGTGCCTCATACAACCCGACTTCTAAAATACCTGGCCTAAGTCTTTGACTTGTGATTTAATTTATAAGGCTATGTTTAAAATGTTTATTTATTGTTTAACAGGCAGAGGAAACTATTCAAAACATCTTTTCCTCCTTCAAGTCCAAATTACATGAGCTAAAGTGGACAGATCAGAAGTCTTTCCAGTTGGCCATGAAAAAGGTAAAAAAAACAAAAACAAGAGTTGTTGTTGTGCTTTTCTTATTGAAATTTTTTGTTGGTCTTCTGATGTCAATGTAAAAGCCTGCATTCCTCCAGGTTCACTCTTTGATTCCAAGACTCTGGAGTACAGAAGAGATCTCTGAGGCAGAGCTTGACCTGCTTTTTTCCGAGGTACTTAACAACAGATTTGGTGTAGAAAGATTTTAACCTCTACTTAATTACCCCAAATAAAAATTAACTTATTTAACCTTATAAAACAAAGTAAAAACACCACTGATTCTATAACCTGTTTGTGTTCAGGTGACAGTCAGCGCACATAGCTTTTTCTCAAACTACATCCAGCTACTGTCCCTGTGGAAAAAGAGACGCAGTAAACTCTTGACTGAGCAGACTGAAGAAGCCAATATGTACGTAGCTGCTTCTACTTAAGTTGAGAAATATGAATGGTTTGAACATGTATGTAATCTTTTGTTTCCTTTTTTAAAGTCTTTCAGTCAAACCATTTCTCCTGGGTAATGAGCTCCTTTTTCCCATGGGGATGTTTATCCCTCCCTTCTTCCATCCTACCTATCCAAGGTAAAGTGTATGCTGTTTTTTTAAAGCACTATTTAGTTCAATTAGGCTTATTATAAAACATCATAGTACATGCTTTGTTGTATCTTTATTTTCTTTAACAGGGCAATGAATTACGGTGCAATAGGTTTCCTTATCGCCAAAGATATCCTCCACCTTATCCTGCCCGACAGTAAGCAAAGTTCCCATTTGTCCTCCATTTGAAAAAAAATATGTCCGACATCATGCTTAGGTTACATACACAGTGAATTACCTTGATAATATGCTGTTTTTGAGACATCACAACTGCCTTCTCTACACTCCACTTAAAGTTGATTCACTGAAATATAACATTAACCTCTCGTGGTGTAGTTTACTCTCAAAGTGAGACGGTGCACGCTGTGGGGGACTGTGTGTGGGCTCAATACCTCACTGTGACAGAGAGAGCAGGCCGGAGTGAAGTGTTTTCTCTCTCAGCAGCACAGCAGCAAGAGGTGTGGGTGCAGTATTCTGCACTGCAGATAGCACTGCAGGTGAGCACCCATCTTCAGGCTTTGGTCTCTGCATGTGCGACAAACATGAGGCTCATACATGCACATTCTGTCCACGTCTTTCTTCAGGCTTATCACCAGAGTCTTAAGAGCCATCCAAGCGACTCATCCATCTCAGGACTATCACACACTCGTCTGTTTCTCACATCTTTTTCTCAGGTGCTGTGGTTATTTTATTAAGTTTTCAGTTTGTTAGGTTTCAATTTTATCTGCCTGCTTTTCAACTAATGATCCCATGTCTTTCAAAATATCTTTTCCAGGTAACTTGTGACGTAGACCCATACCATGAATTCATGCCATTGGAGCCATCCTTTTTGGTTACAGTCATTTGTGCCAAATCTGACCTGTGTCCTAAAGGCCTACACTGCCCAAATAACACCCGGCAGCATTTATTACAAACATGCTAAATACACTTCTCAAATACACCTCTCGAAAGGCCAGCAGGTTTTGTTTTATGTAACTACCAATTATTCTGGTTGGTCATGTTTACCTGGTTCTGTTGAAATTAAGCACACTATGAATGTTGGCAAACTGTTAAAGATAAATATAACAGATTTATTGGTGAGCTTACTGACAGTACGTACACAGCTAAGAAAACTGACATTTTTTTGTATCAGTAGTTATTAAGATATGCTTGCATTTTAATCGATAAAGAAGTTATGTATTAATGCAAATGAAATAAACTTTTGGAAAACTGTTTTCACTTCTTCTGTCACCTCATATTTTGCTAAAGTTGAACCAATTAGTTTCGAAACAAAACACAATTTAGTGTTTTGGTTCTAGAGCAGCAGTTGCACAGCAACTAAAGCATCGTTATTGATTAAAACAAACGACAAAATT
Organism: Naso thynnoides; assembly: GCA_029783665.1. Classification (NCBI taxonomy): domain Eukaryota; kingdom Metazoa; phylum Chordata; class Actinopteri; order Acanthuriformes; family Acanthuridae; genus Naso; species Naso thynnoides. Next base: position 11,487,694 of record JAQLOL010000025.1, on the reverse strand, counting down.
TAAGTTTCAAAATCAGGTCATATTCACGTGCCTGTCAGCATTTCCAAAAGAATGGCTTTACTGTGAAGTTATTAGATTTCTTTCAAATAGGAATTTGAAATAGGCAACAGGAAACATGCGTAGGAAAGCCCGAGCCAAGAAAGCTTTATCCAAAGGTGTACGAGGAAATGCTAAAAGCGACATTAAAGCAGAAGAAAATACATCTTTGAATGTGCTAAAGCAAACAGGAAGAACTACTAACGTTAAAATTCCAACCGGTAGAGGTCTTGGAAAAGCAGGAGCCAAGCGTTTGGGCCGACTACTGAAACGCGCCGTACAGGAAGAGCCTGGAGTAAACGGAAAAGTTTCTCTGCCAAGTGAGTGAAGGCTACAATGCGATTAGCTAACGTTAGCTAGCTTAGTTAGCTAACGTTAGCTAGCTGGTTCCATGGATGTAGAGGCTAACGTTAGTTCAAGCAGTTAAGTTAAACTTAGCTAATGGCCGAGTCAAAGGTTTAAAAACTCCCATTTTATCTTGGGTTAGTCGTTTTGTGAACATTTTAACTTCCGGGCCCAAGCCAACATTTCAACTAGCCTGGATTTTTAAATTTTTTTTAAAGGTTTCGTGGATCCCTTTATCTTTAGATGGACATGAGGTTGAATGTTTTTTTTTTTCCAACAAGTAAAATAAAATTAAACAATAAGGTACATTTGAAATATATCAAATAAAATTTGACCCCCCCCCCAAATTCTATTCAGTGACTTGCATTTTGTTTCCTAACATGATAAAGGTCTGGCTAAGTGCTGTTTTAAAAGGTCTCTGTACAAATAGGAAACTGTAGCCAATATGTAATTAAAACTTATGCATCTAATAATGGTCAAATTTGTTAAAAACTGCTTAAATTGACTTAAAAATGTACAGGCCTATACTGTTTATAGGCCTCAAACCCACATAGTTCATAGGGCTATTTAATACAGCGTAGACTTTCCAATATTATTACAACAGTACATATCAAACAGAATGGAACAATTACACAAAATACTTGGGAGGACATACATTAATATGAGGCCTTAAAAATTACTACGATCAAGCTTACATTGTACTATGACTAAGTTTTTATTTATGCTATTATGATATTAGATATATATTTGCTTCTTGGAGCAAGTTGCACATTTTATGGTATGTCACACAACCTGCTCCTGTCTTTTAGAGACTCCTGTGCGCCTTTTTAAGCACCAAATTCAAAAAGAAGCTGCCAATGCATTCAAGACAAACATGGCACAACCAGCCTACTCTCAAGCCAACAAGCTCATCCTGAGTATGGTTTCTCAGTGCAAGCACAGAGGTGGCATGTCTATGGCAGAGCTCAAGCAAACGCTGGCTGCTGCAGGCTACAATTTCAACAAGAACGGCAGGCAGGTGAACATAGTGACCAAAAGGTTGATCATCAATGAGACACTTGTACGGACTAGAAGAAATTCTTCATTCAGACTCAACAGAGAGGTAAAATAACCTTTGCCTGGATAATTTAATGACATGTTTGCCTGTACATTTGGGCTTAGTTTACTGTTTGTCTTGTCAACATCAATCCATTATTCTCTATCATTTCCAATCCTTTTTCTACAAAAACTAGAAACTGACTGACACCAACAAAGTAATGACAAGCAATATGAAATGCACAAAAACAAGAGCAGATCATCTGAAGCAGAGCCAAGCAGCCAACAAATCCACCAGAGGAACGCAGTGGTCAAAGAGACAAGCCAGACAGACTCCAAAACCACGAGGCAAAGAACACAAACAAAAAACTAAGTCTCGTAAACCAGCAGCCAAATCACACAAACCAAGAGAAAAGACACCCAAAGCAGGGAGAAAAATGCCAAAGCCAGCAGGGATGAAACGATCCACTCAGAGACATCGACGGAAGCAAAACCAACATCCTAATAAATCTTCCCAGAAAAGACAACCACGGAGACAGAAGCTTCCCAAAACAAGATTGAAAAGGCAGCAACGTCTGGCTACCAGGAGATGAGCTTACTGCTATTAGGATTAACATTTAGAGCAACTCATGGTGAACAGTAATAAACAAAAAACCTCTTTAGCAACCTTGACTAGTATATTCTTTCAATGAATCATGCATACTCGTGCACTTTATTGTCTTGTGATAGTTTGTTTCCGCTGCGCATCTAATTTTCCTCTGCAAACTCTTCTCAGCTGATATGAATCAAAATCACTCATTATTTGGTCATATGTTTTAATGTAATTGTATTGACTGATAATCCAAAAGTTAGAAATGGGTGCAATTGATAACAGCAGAAAATAAAGCCACACTATACATGACAAAGGAACACTGGGTACACCCCCCCCCCCCCCCAACTGTTATTATTCCACATGGTGGCTTAACACCATCATTCAAGTATACACATACAGTGCGTAACAAGATGCGTGTTTGTAATCCATGTGGTATTGCTGGTGAAATGGATATTTAGCCCAACGATTCCGTTATATCCATTCCTAGTCCATTAAAAAATGTCCATGTTCTCTAATGTCTCTGCTTGGACAAAATCAGTACTTTATTGACTGTCACAGGACACCCCACACTTCCTCGAAGGCAGAGCAAATCTTGGCACAGGTCAGAGCCGCAGAGAGGGGGTAGTTACTGATGGAAACAGTCTTCTCTGTGTAGTCCACATTCACCTAAATAAAACAGAGAGATCAGTTACACATGCATTTGACACTTAAAGCAATGACGCAGCTTCTGTCCAGAGTCATGTCTCACCGCTCCATGGGCAAACGCTCCAATCACCACAGCAGCCGGTCCCTCTGACACCAAAGACCGGGGACAAACAGCCTCTCCAGATGAGAAGGAGGTGGATATGCGGGGGCAGCCAGGAGGCAGGTGGTCAGACACTGGGTTTTTAATCATCCTCAGAAGCTTCTGAGGACCATCAGCGGCTCTGACGCTCAGCTTGTGCAGCAGCTGAACTAAAATAGAAGTTGAAAAGGAATAACGATTAGGAGTTTAGGACGTAAACAATACCACAGGAGTGAGACTGACTGACTGACTGCTTGGTACTTTGCCTACATAAAATTAAAAAAAAAAAAAAAAACTGCGAGCATGCAACATTTGCAATTTACCCATAAGGCCACAGAAGCGAGTGAAGGTTCTTGGGATGCGGGTCTGTGGGTTGATCTCTATTAAGGCGTTTTTCTCTGTGTGGACATAAACTTGCAACAGGCCTGCCCTGTTCAGTGGACTGTCCATCAACATGAGCAGACACTGATGAGAAGAAGTGAGTTAAACGTTATTTTTGGACCTTTATTACAAGCATGTATCACATGAATTGAATTATACAGAAGACAAAAAACTGTTTACTTGTACACGCAATACACAGACGCAAATAAACCATTTTTATTATTGTCATGCTTGAAATGGGTAGTTTAAAAAAAAGTGCTACTAACCATTATTTTCCCAATTTGACTTTAAATTCAGTGAAAAAATGGTGAAGAATCAAGTTACAAAACTGAACAAATACTGGCGGTAACTACTAATACTTTTAAGAGATAAACAGATTCATTTACATTATGCTATACTGATACATCTCAAGCAAACAAACTCACCGTCTCCATGAGCATGAAAATTCAATGCACATGTAAGCAATGAACTGACATCTTTGTTAGGGAGTCAGTTAAAAGACATTGCTGACGACGTACCAGCCAATGTGTTATCACATAAACAAATATGACAAACATTGCTTGCAATCATTTAAAATGTTTCATTAAATAAACTTGACAGTGCTCTCTAGTGGACAATCTATGTACTGGTGACATTTTCTATATTACTGCAAATGTGCTGTATCTTTACCAATTTCTAATACTATCTGAGATGATCTAAAATCGGCCATGTTGCCAATATACTGAAAAAACTTCTACAATGTAGTTTTCTTTTTTGTAAGTTGCCTCTTTTCAGACCTTTAATCGCTGCAAAAACATCAGATTTCTATGTTGATTTTAAAAAAAAATCATTGACCATTCAACATTCAATGATCTTGTGAACAGACAGACTCTTCTAAAATGAGTGTTTACCTGATGTGTGATATCTGGTCTTATGGCTCCCGGATTCCTCCCACTTTTGACGATCATATTTTTGTGTTGGTCACAGTTTAACAGCTCAAAGGTTTTTCCGACCTGCGATATACACAGCACACAAACAACACTATTGTCAACTGACTGACTATAAATGGGTTTATGTACTCGATATCTCAATTTAAAGGTATGTCACTGATGTCACTTCCACTTGTAGCAGGTAGAAGCTGCATCATAACAACACACAAACGCAGCCCTGACGCGTTACCTTCACTGTTTCTAACGATGCTCCCTCCAGAATAACAACCAGTCTCCTCTCCGCCATACGGTCGTGCAGGCTGCGGAGGTGTTTTGCTGGCTTTGGTTCATATTCGTCCAAATGTTCAAGACCACGCTTCTTCTCGACAGGAGCCGCCATGATGCTATGCGATTTGACTGTCGCAGAATGTGTACGTCACTGCAAACTGCGCGTTCATGTGTTACTATTTAGTACTTATTATGGGCCTTCAATGTAGCCAATTACATTTAAGATAATTGAATGATGTAATGCCAATTGATAATTAGCTTTTTTATACTGGAAAACAAACAAACAAACAAAAACAGTCCCTCCTTAACAGGGTTTTTGTGTGTGTGTTCGCGCGCCTAACGCCGCGCTACCATCATTCCGTCACTTACGTGCGCCGGATGTTCTTTAGCAACGTGTGGAAGGAAAATTCACGTGTGGACATTTTATTTTACACCGCACATTGAGAAGTTGGGTCCAAAGGAGCAAAATAAACGGTGAGCATGTGAAGATTTGTTTCTGAGCTTATAGACAAAGCTTCTTACTTACACTATTCGTGAAAACTTAAGCTGTGAATTCCGGTCGATTTATGTTATGCGTGGAACCAGTTTAGCCATTTGCAGCTTATTCTGTCATTTGTCACTGCAGACATGCAAAGACGATTCAATGCTTTGTATAACGTTAATAGCACTTGGGAAAATTGTGTCTCTACTTATGTAATTTTAAATCCACATGAAACACAATGAAGCGTGGCTATTTTTCTTCACTAGAGTTACCTTAATGACTTAAGCTGTAATACACTTTGGCTTTTTCAGCTGGAAAGTCTTTTGATGATGCAGAGAAATATATCCTCCCTGTCATGAATTGTATTCCGCCATCCCTTATGTTTCTAGAGTATGTTGCAGTCTTCTATTTAAGGATATTTTGCGTCTGTGGAGTTATTATCAACATATTATTCAAGAAAAACTGCGAAAAGCTGTAAAATATTTTTTATTTTATAAAAAAAATTCTTATGTTCTTCAATCAGGTGTCTGATTGCAGTAAATAGTATACAGTTCACAGTTGACCAAGTTTCTCAGCTTGTCTAAGGATGATTCCAACTTCAAATAATGTGCCTCCTGTGACTAATTTTTCTTCTGGCACGGATGAGATTTGACATATAAATACATAAATGAATGATGAAAGACTTCTAATCTGCAGTGTATTTACATAACACCTGATCAGATATTTGTGGTAGGTGGTCAAGTAAACCTTGATCTTGTTAAATGATGGTGGCCTTTAATGGATGTTGTTGGGTGCTCTTGATTTCAGTAGAACTTGCTGTAACTTCCTGTATGTTTAGGTAAAATATGTAATGTTTTGAGTTCACAGAAATTTCCCTGATAAGAAGTTTTGCGATTTCATGCTTTTTGTCAAGCTGTAACACAAGGCCTGGACTAGGAACAGCAATAACAGTCATGTATGTTCGAATACACTTGCATTGCTGTTTTGCAAAGGCTTTACAAAAATATAAACATTCTTTTCTTTCTCCCTCCAGGCTTTCAGTAGCTTGGAGTCATGGGTCGGAAGTTGGATCCCACCAGCAAGGTGAAGAGAGGGCCAGGGAAAAAAGCCAAGAAGCAGCAAGGAGCAGAGACTGAATTGGCCAAGTTTATAACTGATGGTGATTATCATGCCCTTAATATCAGCTACTTATAAAGACATGTATTCTCTCTGGAAATGTATAACATAAGATTTAACGTCAGTACTTTGTCTTGCTGTGTGCGTCATCATGCTTGCTTGTTGGTCAAAGTGTTTAATTTGTATTTGCAGAGGAAACAGGACCAAAACGCCTGTCAAGTAGAGCCAGGAAAAGGTAAGAGGCAGACCGATTACAAAACATGCAGAGACATTACTTAGTCAACAAGTTGCTCATTCATATTGTCATGTTACAGAGCTGTGAAGAGAGCCCAGAGTTTGAAAAGCCCTAAAGGAGCTGCTGAGAAACAGCCCAAGAAAGGTACCAACGCCAGTGTTTGTGAATGTGGCTGTGATGTTTTCTGTAGACACGTGCAGATAATTATTACCTATTGCTTTTATAAGTGGAAAACAAATTATACAAACAAAAACTAAGGGGGAAAAAAATTCATGGTATGTTTTTGGACTGTTGTTACTGAACCAGTTCGTATGATTATGTACACGACATTAATGTCTTTCTCATTGTCTCTGAAGGATTTACTGACGAGAACAGTAAATGGTTAAAACCAGCAAAGAGGAAGCGCAAAACTGAGGAACCTGAAAATGAGGATGACAGTGAAGAGCACTGGGAGGAAGAGGAAGATGAGGAGGAGGAGGAGCAGCAGCAGCAGCAGCAGAAAAAGGGAGGAAAAGAGCAAGGAATGAAGGGGGGCAAATTACAAGTGAAAGAAGTGCAGGAGGATGAAGATGATGATGATGACGATGATGACGATGATGATGATGATGACGATGATGATGACGATGATGACGACGACGACGACGACGACGACGACGACGATGAAATGGTTGACGACTATGGTACACTTGATGACGGCAGTGGTGAGGAAGCAGCTGAAGAAGAAAGTGATGGAGAGGAGGTACGTGAAATGGTTCTGCTTTAAATTTTGCATACTGATACTTTATTTGCATTTAAGACTGTAAGTTTGAATGAAATTTTCATTTAAATGTCAAAATTTGATTGTTGATTGTTGACCAAAATTGTAAATTTACAGATACATTACCTGATTCTGTTAGACTCCACATCAAAGCACTTTAAAACTCTTTGGGGTTGCAACAAATCAGGGAGTGTATGTCTTGCGTATAAAGTTTTTAATTTTCTGTTCCACGCTTAGCTTCTTCCCATCGAGCGTGCAGCCAAGAGAGAGAAAAAGTTAAAGCAAACTATGGGGCTAGAAAGTGAGGATGATGATGATGAT
>JAQLOL010000025.1:11461198-11480315 GCA_029783665.1 Naso thynnoides | reverse complement strand
TGAGGATGATGATGATGATGATGATGAAGATGAAGATGAAGATGAAGATGAAGATGAAGAAGAAAATAAATCAGATGCTGACATGGATGAGGAGGACACAGTACAAACCAACATAGATGAAATGGATCAGTTTAGGCTGCCGGGGGCTGAGGAAAGTGAGAAGGAAGGTGGGTGACTTCCAGTTTTCTTCCTCACTTGTAAAGTAAAAAAGGAAAAAATTGTTTTGTAATAAGTCAAAATGCTTTTTTTAATCTGCATTATTAGGTGTCCTGCCTCTGGACCTGCAAACAATCCATCAGAGAATAAAAGACAACATTGACGTCCTCTGCAATTTCTCAACAAAAAGGGAGGAGGGGAAAGAGAGAGCAGAGTACATTTCTCTTCTGAAGAAGGATCTCTGTACCTATTACAGCTACAACAACTTCCTCATTGAGAAATTAATAGACCTCTTCCCACTTTCAGAGGTGGGTTTTTGTTTTTCATTTGTTTTCCCTGTAGCATCAGATTAAACCCGTTCTCATCACTGAAACTCTGATGTTCTGATTGATTTACACAGTAAAAATAGTGGGAACATGTGGCTGTTGTCAAGTACTGATTAGAAGTGTTTGTGAAGTGAATGAAAAAATGTGATGCACACTAATAGAATAATAATAATAATAACATTATTTTTATTATTTTTTGTTTACAGCTGGTTGAGTTCCTTGAAGCCAATGAAATTCAGAGACCTGTCACTATTCGGACCAACACACTGAAAACAAGGAGGAGGGATCTTGCACAGGTAACTGCTTTAAGTGAAAGACCAGGGGTACATTCAATCTCACTGTTTTGCTACGGTTTCTGGATAAAATACAGAAAAATACCCTGAGAAAAAAAAAGTTGATTTTGAATTAAGAATGTAAATGATACTGATATCAATCAGATGTCCAGATTTAATTACACAGATGTTTATATTATGGCTTTAGTTTTGATATGCCATTAGCATCACTGAACCCAGGAAGAACACTTACCTGACCAGTATTTTCAAATACTACCTGTGTTCAACTCTGTGGTCTGTGTTTTTCCTTGTTCAGGCTCTGATCAACAGAGGAGTGAACCTGGATCCAATTGGGAAATGGTCTAAAGTCGGTTTGGTCATCTATGACTCCTCAGTACCAGTCGGTAAGTTCCTGTAAACTCATGCAAGCGATCTGAATTGTGCTAGAAAAGATCTTTAATGGACAATAACAGAGGTGGACTGTAATCACTCAAGCTAAAACTGTTTTTTTTTTTTCCTCCATATTTTAAAACAGGTGCAACCCCCGAGTATCTGGCAGGTCAGTACATGCTGCAAGGAGCCTCCAGTTTTCTGCCCGTCATGGCACTTTCTCCTCAAGAGGGAGAGTCAGTGTTGGACATGAGCTCAGCTCCAGGAGGCAAGACTACCTATATTGGTAAGATGCGATGTTATATTTTTTGTGCTTGACAATTACTGTAATTTTATGATGTATTTTAAACATAAATATGAGTGTAATGTTGACCTGGAAAGCTAAAAATGTTTTTTTTAAGTTACTGATCAATATGCTGATCATTTTCTCTATTATTGGATGAAAATTGTTTTGTTGAATGAAACTGGTTGTTGTGAATGTTTGGCATTTATACTTATAATAAATTACTGAAACTGAGTAGTGAAATTAAATAGTTGCCAATTAATTTCATGTTGATTGTGGTTTTTTTCAGACCAAGTCAACTGTAGAGTAAAACAATGCAAATGTAGCCAAAATGCAAACTTTTCTCCAATGCAGATCAGATGTAATGATACATGTGAACACTCCACCTTTAGCTCAGCTGATGAGAAACACAGGGGTGATCGTGGCTAATGATGCTAACGCTGAAAGATTGAAGAGTGTGGTGGGCAACATCCATCGTCTGGGCGTCACCAATACTGTCGTATGTAACTACGATGGAAGGCAGTTCCCGAAGGTAACTTTTCAAATAAATGTGCTTTACTTTCACTCTGGAGTTTAATTCGTCGTTCAAACATGTTGAATATTTCCCTGCAGGTAATGGGTGGGTTTGATAGAGTGCTGCTTGATGCTCCATGCTCAGGCACAGGAGTCATCGCTAAGGATCCAGCTGTGAAGACCAGCAAGGTAAAACATTATACACTTACATATAGAGCCATATTTTTGTTTCTAAATAGTGTTTAATACATTTTCCTTCCACCATCCTGTTGTCTTGTAGGATGATGCAGACATCCATCGCTCTGCCCACTTGCAGAAAGAACTGATTCTATCTGCCATCGACTCTGTCAATGCTGAGTCTCCTACAGGAGGATATCTGGTCTATTGCACATGTTCAATTATGGTGTGTGCTGCATATGAATCTAATTCAGAATTAGTTTTGAATGCATTCACTCTTAGCTTATTTGGGAGAGGAGACAAGTATTTAGCATAGGTATTAAATGAGATGTGTTCAACAGGTGGAGGAGAATGAATGGGTGGTGGACTACGCTTTAAAGAAAAGGAATGTCAAATTAGTTCCCACAGGACTTGACTTTGGCAAGGAAGGCTTCACAAGGTAAATGAGATGGCCAGTGTGTGTTTTCAATGAGCAGTGGAGTTACAGAAAGGATCCGATCCTCAGCCCTGCTCTTTTTTATCCCATTCTTTCAGGTTTAAAGAACGGAGATTCCATCCTTCTCTGCGACTGTCTCGGCGCTTTTACCCTCATTCCCACAATATGGATGGGTTTTTTGTTGCCAAGCTGAAGAAATTCTCAAATGTAATCCCTACAGCACAAGCAGCAACAGGTAAAGCTTGCTCTAGTGAGCAAAAATCAATATTCATCAATAGTTTTTTTTTTTCCTGTTCAAATGAGCTCATCCTCTGTTATTATTTAGAAGAAGAAAATGCTGATGCCTCTGAAGCCACAGTTGTCACAGACTCTTCTGAAGAGAAACCATCCAAAAGTGAAAAGATAAAGAAGACTGTTCCCGGCAAGGCAGGCGGCTTGAAGGAGAAAATCCAAGGCAATGGAACAGCGGCTAAGAAAACAGGGCAGGCGCAGCCGAAAGGCAAAAAGGATTCGCCTGCTGGACCAAAGAAGGCAAAGGTGGCCAAGCTGGATGAAGAGACTGTGCAAGGAGCAAAAGTCAAGAAGCCTGCAGGGAAGAAAGCTGAAGAAATGAAAGCATCAAAGGTGGAGAAAAAAGAAGGAAGCAGATTTGAGAAAAAACAGGGCAACAAAAGAAAAACACCCATGAAGGCAAAGAACAGAATGGGAAAGAATAAATTCAAAAAACTGAAGCACATGCTGGAAAAACAAGACAAAGAGTGACAATGTGTACGGCCTTAAAGAGTGTACAAGATCATGTAAGAGCTTTGTAGAGCTTTTGTTGTCAGTTATTTCAGAGCAGAGATACTGTATGTGTCAGACAGGATTGTAATGCTTGTGTACAAATTAACTGGTTAACAATGCTGTCACTGAAGATGGATCCTTCCTTTTTTATTTGTATTACAGAATATAAATTGTGTTTGTCTGTTGATAATTGCAGAGTGGGACAACTTAAGTAATTTTGACACATAATAAACCTTTTATGATACGTTTCTCATCACTGGTTTGATTCACTAGTCATCAGTGGAAAGTTCTACAAGGTAAACCAAGATTACCTGGTTATTAAGTAGGTAGTGCTAGCTGTTCAAGCTGGCACTTTCGGCATGTAATAGCTTTTTTTTTGACCATATCTAATCACATTTAAGACATGAATGTTTTTATCTCGTCAGTTTTGAAGTCATATTTGTAGTTTCAAGTCTTTAAAATTAAAGTTAATTTGATACATCTTGACGAGTCAGAAATACACGGAAGTTCTTTCCTGTAAAGCCTCTCAATGTTTAATAGACTGAACGGGTTTGCCGAATATGTCTAATGTTGATGAAATGTCTCAATTCTTACTGTTAAAATACTAGTTTCGATGAGAATTTCTCATGGAAAGTCTACCAATCGTGTTGCCAGGAGTGTGAAAGCGACCAATCAGATGGGCCTGTTTCAGACCGGAAGCTGTGTTGTTTACATTTTCTAAGATGGCGGCGGGGATGTATTTGGAGCATTATTTGGACAGTAAGCTGTTTAATTAACGTTATAAATACTGCACAATCTGTCTGCATACATAGGTCGTTTGTAATTTCCTCCCCCAGTGGTAATATGGCTCGCGCTGAACCCGTGAGCGGAAAAAGCTGCTTTAACCGTTCCCCAACGGTCAGCGGGTTTTTGGCTCTGTCTATTTGCTGGGATATGGTACCCATCCTAGCAAAGAAAGGATGTTGTTAAGAGATCGCACAGCGCACATACTGTACCAGCCATACAGTGCAACCTATTCTCAGTGATTTTAATAAGCCAAGTCAGTTCTCCTTTAGTCGTTTGCTGTGTATCTTCGATACGTTACTTGTGCGATTCATGCGCTACTGCCAATGGCAACTGTAGCATCATCCAGCGCGTAAAAACTAAGCTAATTTAGCTATCCCGCGTGCATTTACTGTTTTTTGCCAATCTTTTTGAAAGTGGGAGTAAATTGTTTGTCGTCTTCTCATCCCCCACGCCAGGCATAGAGAACTTGCCCTTCGAGTTGCAGAGAAACTTCAATTTGATGAGGGATCTAGATCAACGCACAGAAGGTGAGAACAATGAATTGTGTCGTGGACTTGATGTTGACTCTGAATTAATGTGAAAGCACACGTCGTTTAATCTTAGACTCCATTTAACGTCACTAAAAGAGGCCAGTTAAAGCACAATCCACCACTTTTATGTCTCATCTCTAAACTGTGTGATCTAAGCAGTTGTTTCTAGCCACACGGAGGGAACACAACGTGATAAGTAACAGTCTCCCTGTGCAATTATATAGATTTTTTCCATTGTGCATCTGTTTATGTTTTACAGACTTTATTTGTTATTTTTAGACACTTTTATTTTAGCTCCTTTATTATTTGTGCACTGTGTGTTGTTTTCTTGTAACTTTTTTGCTGGCAACAGTGAAAATTTTCCCGTTGTGGATTAACTAAAGGCTTTTCTTAACTTAATTTAGGATGAAGGAGGGAAAACTGTTGTTGTTTTAAACATATTGCTAAATATTTTTTCATTGTTCTTTCCTGTTAAATATATATGTGTTTGTGTGTGTGTGTGTGTGTGTGTGTGTGTGTGTGAAATTCTGGATACTTTGGGTTCTTCATGCCACTGAAATTTTTCAAAATAAAAATATTGAAGACTGCAGACACTCTTTGATTGAACTGCTCACAAGTTAAAGTTAGTGAGCCACTGATCTACAGTAGAGCACTAGTAAATCCTGACCAGTTGATAAATAGATAAAGAAAAGCCTTGTGTAATAACTTATTTAGTGCAGTAAGTTTTAAGCAATTTTTAAATTCACAATCTTCTAGACAGTATCCCAGCTGTTCCCTCTATTATTACAAATACAAAATTAGCTTAGCTGTCTTTAGTTGAAGTTATAAAATACAACTGATTTCTAATCTGCATGTTGTAAATATGTTGTCATGGGATTTTTTTTCTCTGTACATTTAGAGAATTATTAATTGTACACAAAGTCATATCAAATTGGTAACGGTGACTCAACAGTTGCACTTCTGTTTTAAAAGTTACAGTTTTTGTCTCTTAGATCTTAAAGGACAGATAGACTCCCTGGCTAAAGAGTACACAGCCAACGCCCGGACTCTCTCCTCTGAGCAAAAGCTGTCCATACTGAGGCAGATTCAGCAGTCTTACAGTAAATGCAAGGAGTTTGGAGATGACAAGGTGCAGCTTGCCATGCAGACCTATGAGATGGTCAGTATCTCAGAAATAAACATAATGTTTTTATATATATCTGTGGGTAATATGAGTGGAAAACAAGTGATACAGTTCTGAATGTACGTGAAAAATGCACCACATTCAGTCTGCTGAAGTTGTGATTTCTGCAGGTCGACAAACACATCAGACGTCTTGACACAGACCTGGCTCGGTTTGAGGCCGACTTGAAGGAAAAGCAGATCGAGAGCACAGACTATGATTCCGCCTCCAGTAAAGGGAAGAAAGGTGCGATCTCATTATATCTGTTTCAAAGACTGTCAGATCAGTCAAAACCAAACTGGCTGGAATTTTAAAGTACTTGTGTTACTCCAGGCGACAGCAGACAGAAGGAAAAGAAGACGGCTAAAACAAGGTCTAAAGTGAAGAGTTCAGATGAAGATGGGAGTCCCAAGAGTGCACAGAAAAAAGTTAAACTCCTTCAGCCGTATGTTATCTACCTTCGTTCTTGTTAGGGATAATTTTTTCGTTTGTTTCATCATCGTGCTATCTTTCTCACTTGCAATACTTTCCCCTCATGCTATCTTTCTCACTTGCAATACTTTCCCCTCATCCTCAGAGGAGAATTCAACAGCCCTTCCACCAACTTTGGCAATGTGCACCCATCTGATGTGCTGGACATGCCAGTGGATCCCAATGAACCCACCTACTGTCTGTGCCATCAGGTGTCTTATGGAGAGATGATCGGCTGTGACAACACTGACGTGAGTTCTCTTTTATGGTTCCCTTGCAGATTTTGTCAGGAGTTACATGAATGTTGTGATGTTAGTCTTGGACTTCATAGTGTGAGGGATCTGATCATTTGAAGTAGGAAGGGTAAATGCTACCAAGAGGACGCAGTCTGTTTATGTTTGATGTCTTGTTTTTTGTTTATTATTTTTTAAAATAGTTTTTAACATGTAGATTCTGTATCTGTTTTCATGCTGCTGGTCAGTTGCATTGCTTTTAAGTCAATAATCATATTTTATTCAGTGGAATTTTGTAAAATTCTCAGGAACCAAATCTATCGGCAAAATAATGACTTCTAACAGGAAAAGAGTAGATGCAGTTTTGGTTTCGATATGTGCTGACATGTCTTTTTGTGACAGAAAACATATGAATAAAGTTCAATACATATATGTTGATAAACAGAAGAACACAGAATATGCATGTTTAAATTTCATTGGACCTTTTAGTGTCAATGTGCTTTGCAAGTAACTTCTGATTTTCTATATGTATTTATTTAAATTACAGATACCCATCAATTGTGACAAAGGTCAACAAAAAATTTCTTTTATGCTGTGAGCTTCAAATGGAGAGGATCAAATAACCATTATTACAGTATCAAAAAGTAGGGATAGGGTACGAGTCACTTCTATTAATGCCGTGTAAAAAGAATGTCATTGTTCATAGAGTACATGTAACGTAAACCCTTCCCCTTACATGCGGTATTTTCTAAATGCTAACCAAGCATTAAGAGGTCAGGAGTCCTGCAGTGTCTTCTGTGGATAAGGTCACAGATGACAGACCGAATGATTCTGTCTCTCTTCTTAAAGATTGATTTTGTTTTTGTTTTCTGTTTCTTGTGGTTTGAACTGATTTGTCTGGAGTAAGCTCTCCATCAAGCAGGAATACTTAACAGTGAATTATTGTTTTTTGTCTCTACTCCAGTGCTCCATTGAGTGGTTCCATTTTGCATGCGTGGGCCTTACAACCAAACCAAGAGGCAAATGGTAACTGAACTTGTAGCTGCACTATCTTATTTTCAGTATGCGCAGTAGTTGTTTAAACCTTTAGCCCCTTAAGTCAGTCAGCTTAATGTTTTTGCTGTGTTTCTTATCCATGTCATGCAGGTATTGTCCAAGATGCTCTCAAGACAGAAAGAGAAAATAAAGAAAGAAATCCTGGTTTTCCTGGAACAAAATGTGGATGCTGATGAGATGGAAAATGAGAAGAATTTTTCCTCATTAGTTACTTTTTTTCTTATCTTCCTTAACATTTGGTGCTTTTTCTTTTGGTTTACGTATTCGCCTCGGTTTGATGCTGTGTGCGTGTGTGAAGGAGCCAAGTGGTTACAAAAGTATTTAATTTTTTTTTTTTAAAACGGTTAACAATTGTTTTGTTTTTCTAGTTACCTTTGGTGCTTTTATTGTGTCTTTTTTTTTACATTTTGTTTTACAAGTGAATAATAAACACTACAATTGCCCCTAATGGTTTAACAGTTCCTAGTTGTCACAATACTTTTTGCAGTATTTACATGTATTACTACAAAATTGAAGAATTTTCTTTGAAAACAGTTTGGCCATGGATAGTTTTTTTGCTTTGCTGCATAGTTAGTTTCTTGTGCTTAGTCTGAGAACACTAGTTTTAGGTTTTTTAGTCTAACAACTAACATGAGGGCAAAAGAACATGAAGATGAGCTGCATCCTGACAGTATTAGTCACCTGTGGTAGCGAGTTAAACCATTTCATTTTAACATTTGATTGAATGCTGTGTGGAAAGTAAGAAATTTCGTAAATAGTATTGTCATTTCTGTAGCTGAAACATTGGTACAGTGGAGAGGGGGTGCTTGTGTTGTCAATCATTTGAATACAGCTACTACCTCAAAAAAAAAAAACCTTGCCTTCGTGGTCTTCTGTCTTTATTTTTCACTTTGAATAGCAGTTTTAATCTTCGCGCTGTAGTGTTCAACGTTCTCCAGTAGGTGGTAGTGTTGAGCGAGATAAGCTAATGGTAAGGAAGGCGCATGAATATGACGTCAGAGTTCCAGTGCTTTGGCGCGAGATACAAACAAATTTGAAAGTCAGGATTCAAACCGCTTGCGGACGGTGAATAGAGCGGAGTACAATTTTGTCTTCAGAGGTCGAAATTGTGGCTAACGCGGCTGCTGGCGCTACAGGTGAGCATTAAGAGTTTTTAAAAATGTGATATTTCATACAGTACGGTTAACGTTAGCTGCAGTTGTTTCTGTTAAAAAAAAGCTAACGTTAAGTTAAACGTTCGGCTACACGGTTATGCTAACCTAGCTAGTTAGCTTACTAACTTCGCTACTAATAACGTAAGACAATTGTCTGATTGGCTTGCCTAATTTAACAACAACAAATATGTAACATAACTAGCAAGACTTTTTATTTTTTAAGCGAATGATAACCGAGTAACGTTAAGTTACCTTTAGCCGAGAGGTTTGTGTTTTTTTTAAATAAGTTGATTTCCAGCTAACATTAGTGTCAAGAACGGATCAAAATATTCACGTATGCTGTTTTTACTTGTTGACATAATATCATATAGGGGGGAAAATGCCAGATTGGCTTGAGAGTGCGGCTTCACAAGTGTGTTGGTATCGAAAATCACATTTTCTGGTCAGAACTCATTGTTCATAGAGTAAAGCACAAGTCTGAGCTCTCTCAACTTATTTGGCTTCATAATATCATGTAGCTCAAAGATGCATTGTAAGTTGCACTGTTGGTATTTTCTTTACAGTGGCAAGTGATGTGATCTATGTCGCTTAACATTGCAAGTAATTTAACAAAAGTTCATTTCATGACGCAGGGATGTCGTGGGACTTTTTTGTGCCTGTGTGTGTGGGTGACCTGGTGAAGACCGGGGGGATCAACCAGTACGTCGTTCAAGATGTAGTGTCCCCCAAACAGCTGCCGCCGTATCTCAGTAGTAAGTAAGCTTGGACTCCTTTGAAGTCATCAGACGTTTTTGGGGGCCTTTGTTGGTGACTTTATTTATATTCTTGTCTCACACAGAATTCAAGGCAGCATTGAGAAGCAAGGGGCCTTTGTGTATATTGGAACACTTTGACACAGGCTACAGCGTGCTACAGTGAGTATTGATCAAATTTTGTTTGTGTCAGGTACTGCCTTTGAGAATCGTATGAGTATCAAGCTATTGTGATTACTCTTTAAGGCACTGTAACTCAGTGGAGCTCGCTGTGAAAGAGGATACTCTGGAATTACTTGTACAAGGTAAGAGCTTCTTGTGTTTCAACAAAGCTATAACATGCAGACTGAATTAATCACTCATTGTCTGGATCCCCCCTCCCCTCTTTTAGTGGTTAGTGGCCTGGCTGCGTCCCTGCCGGCACTTTTCGAGTCTACCTCTGTCTCCGCTGCAGAACGCAAAGAGAAACTAAACGCCGTCAAGATGAGCGTCTACCTGCTCTGCAAACTCACAGAGACTCTGGAGAGTGACTCCTATAGACAGAGTATTATCACAGCACCTGGAAAGGTATGATTATATAAGGCTTTGTGAATCACTGCGTGGGTGAAGTTTTGTGTGTTTGATCATTTTAAAAGCCCATTGATGAGATTTTGGCAAGTTTTATGAACTAGTCAAACCAGGAGATTATTGTTTCTAGCCTGCTGGTAGATGGGTAGTCTTGGTAATGCGATGGAGTTTTATTGCACTGCTGTAAGGGCCCATCCACAGTTAACTTGTCACCTCCACAGCCTCTGCCCCCCAAAAGAAATTGGGTAGGTCAGGTTGGAGACGTCAAACAATGTGCAGATGTTTGTTTGTTTGTTTGTTGTATGAATGTGTACAAGTCAGCTGGCAAGAGGCTGTAGTCTGTCATAGGTTTGGTTAGCATGAACTACTCTTTGGTAATCTGAGGGCATGTATTTTATTTTAAGGATTTAGGGTTCAGTGTAAATTAGGTGTTTTAACTGATCATCTTTTATTTGTCTTGCACAGGGTGGTAAAAAGGGAAAGGCTGGCGGAGAAGGACTGCTGCAGTGGGACTCTGAGAGAGAGAAGGTGCTGCAGGCCCTTGTCCAGCTCCTCCAGCTGGATATCCGTTCCCTCTGGAACCTTTCCCTGGTGGAGGAAGAGTTCGTCAGGTACTCTGAGGAGCTCTGGGCATGAGTACAGTAACAGGCTAAGCTGTCTTAATACAGTTAGTTGGTGTGATTTCAGATTCTTCTCCGGATCTCTTCCCAGCATTTATAACATTATAGCTTTAAGTGGAACTTATCCAGATGTTTCCATTGTGAATATTTCCTACAGTTAATGTTCCTACACAATAGACTTTTACTGGAAGGCTCACGTCAGTACTTTTTTCTGTAAAAGATCACATATACAGTACCAATTACTAGCCTCAAGAATCATCAAAATCTTTGTATTACTCTTAGTTTTCAAATGGATACAGAACTTGTTTTGTAGACCAAAAAAAATTGTTCTCGTTTTAACTTGTTTTTCATGCATGTTTTACCACACCAAACCACAACACAAACAACCTCTAAATTCCTTGTTTTGTTCCTTTCTTGTCTCAGCTGTGTGACCTGCTGCTGCTACAAACTCCTTGAAAACCCAACCATCAGCCATGTCAAGAGCAAACCCACCAGAGATTGTATAATCCACCTACTAGGAGTGCTAATAAAGAAGTACAATCACCTCCTTGGTTAGTCTCAGTCACATTCTGCACCTGTGAACAGGATTTGTAACTGAGGAATCATACCAATCCTGCCGGTTTCAAGAACATCATGTATAGAGGAAAAAGCTGCACCACAGGGCCTCCTGTTATTCAGTATGCAAGGCCTATTCAGATGGTAGCTCGTGGACCACGTGCAGCCCAGAAGCCAACTCCTGAGTGGCCCAGGAAGAAAAGCAGAGAAAAACATGTTGCTTGAGCCTATAGACATTCCTAGAGACCTTCAGTGCAAAAATCACATAGACTTGCAGCATTCATCCCACAATGCAACATATTGTCGTTAAGATGTGTGTCTAGTAGTAGTTGTCCTCCGATATGACCATTAGAACGTGTCTTTCTCATCTCCCAAATGTTAAAAAAAAACTGTCGATTTAGGCCTGCTTAGACTTAAAATGCCAAATTCAAACACCAAACCAATGTGTTTGATTTCCAAAATGCGTGTTATGTATTTAAAAGGGAAACAAGGACTAACATTGTTTGGGGGTTGTGTTTGTTTGTTTTTTTTCTCATTGCAGTCATTTGTGTAATGATTGAATCAAGCAGTCATTACACAATCATTTGTGTAATGACTGCTGAAAGTGTCTTGCCAAGCTAAATTTCCTAATTTTAAAATCTGGCTCCAATTGAATTTGTAATTGAACAGCCCTGCAGTATGTGTTGTTGATTTTTGGAGGTAATAACATTTGGATTTTATGTATACACTCTCTAAACTCTTACAGGTGCAAGTGTGAAGGTAATCCAACTACTGCAGCACTTCGAGCAGTTATCATCTGTGTTTGCCCAGGCAGTGTCTGTGTGGAGTACAGAATACGAAATCAGAGCTATCATAGGAGAAATAATAAGGTCAGTGCGCAAAATTTGTGCATCATATTAAATTTAGAGCAATTATGTCCCTTGTAAATTCTCTAAATCTGACTCTTAGCCTTGTTTTTTTTTTTCACATTCACGCAGGGAGATTGGTCAGAAGTCAAGTGAGGAGCTTGCTCGAGAGGGTTCAGGGGTCAGAGCTTTTGCATCCTTTCTCTCTGAACTTGGCGCCCTGGTCCCTGCATTAATGATCCCCAACATAAGTGTGCTAATCACCCACCTGGAAGGAGAGGTATGGCATACGTCAACATGTTAATCCTGCAAACACTGAATTAATAAATATTTAATAATCAGCTCCTGAATGGAAAAGTAGTGTCATTCAAATGCTATGATATTAGGGCATGAAAGTTTATATGACAATGTAAAGGAATAAACCCTCATTATAAATGACTCACTAGGGTGGCCTTTGTGTGTGAGCAACAGGAAAAGAAGTCCCAATGAGTGCAAACACACTGTTTGATTGACTTGAGAGATTTCCATTCCCCACAAATTACCGCTCTTTATTACCTTCAAGACTTTCTGTGTAGACCTTTATGTAGTTTTGCCAGCCCAGGGAGAATTTAGCTGCAAGGGCAATAAATTTAATTTGCTGCTGTAAAGGCCCTGTCATTATCCTGGTTGTCACTAGCTTGTGCAGTAAGTCCCCACATATTAAAAAAGATGGCACAAAAGAGAAGCAGAGAAAGTCAAGTTCTTTTTTTTTTATTGTAGAAGTTTTCTGTGATAAAAAGAGTGCTACAATGTTTTCTGCCTCACAAGGGAACAGACCACAAGCCCTAACAACATCAATAAATGTTGGAAAGGCTTCAAGTGTAAGTTTTCATTCACTATGAAGTGACTGTCAAAAGAGAACTTTAAGAACAAAAAGTAATGTGTCGTGCTTAAGTGAAAAATCCAGTTTATCCAGTCTAGCTTGGGTGCAAGTTGTCACTTATTAAATTTTGTATGACATTGCATCACTCCAGACACGAGACTTGATGACAGTTGTCTTAATCAAAACGTGTCACCTTCTTGACGAAAGAGACAAGAACAGAAAGCACAAACTCTTACTCTTCACAGAACCATTCTTTCCAGGCACACAGCTTGAGGTTTTGTTTTTTTCTTCTTCTTCTTCTTCTTACTCAGTTCACTTTTGCCCAGTGATGAGACCAAGGCGAATACGAGCTAACTGAATGAGAGTTGGGTCCTTCTTGTCTTGATTTGGCAGGTAATCTTGGCAGTGCAGGGGAGGATTCCTGCTCTGCTGTAAGGGCCTGCCTACAGTGACCTGGCTCAACCAAAATGATTCTTCTACAGTCACAGCAGAGTAATTGTTGGGATGAAGCCGACAGTGTGTGTGTGTCTGTGTGTGTAAGAGGCAAGGAGTCCACCCAGCTCTCTTTGCTATTCAGTTTGCAATGAGTTTCCTCTTTGGTAATCTGAGGGCAGATTTCAGAAATGTATTTAGATGCAACATAACGTGTTTAAACCTGTGTTCTTTTAATTTTATTCATCAGTTCTGATGCACTCAAGCAAGTGTTGTTACTTTTGCAAATTTTTTCAGAAATTGTTGCAATACATAAATCCTTGTTAAAAATGATTGTTATAGGAACTTAAATATTTCACTGACTCAAGAACACTAGCAGATGCAGACTTATTCCCTGTTTCCGCCTTTTTCCAGAGCCACGCCATGCGTGTTGCAGTGTGTGAGGTGCTGGGAGAGATCCTTGTGCGTGTCCTTTGTGGTGATGGCCTAGAAGAGTCTGGTAAAGCTGACCGTGACCGCTTCTTTGACACACTGCAGGAACATCTGCATGACACTCATTCCCATGTCAGGGCACGTGTGTTGCAGGTCTACACACGCATCGTCAACAGCAAAGTACGTTTTCGCAGACTTAACACCTGTGTAAGTGCATGCTATTGAGGTATCACTTGTTGATAAAAGCTGTCTCTGTCCAGGCACTGCCCCTGTGTAGATACAGTGAAGTGATGGAGCTCGCTGTGGGACGACTCATGGACAAATCAATAAATGTTGTGAAGAGCGCCATCCAGCTATTGGCAGCCTTCATTGCACACAACCCCTATAGCTGTAAGGTAACTAAAAGCAAAATGGGTTGGACTCAGAATAGCAAACATTTTTTATGCCAGATTTCACAGTGTAACTGCAATATGCCCTTATTTCTCAG
The DNA here is from genome assembly GCA_029783665.1 of Naso thynnoides. Classification (NCBI taxonomy): domain Eukaryota; kingdom Metazoa; phylum Chordata; class Actinopteri; order Acanthuriformes; family Acanthuridae; genus Naso; species Naso thynnoides. The sequence continues at coordinate 11,466,035 of JAQLOL010000025.1, read as the reverse complement.
CTAAGCAGTGCAGATCTGAAGAGACCACTGGAAAAAGAGACAGTTAAACTCAGAGAGATGAAAGCGAAGCTGGATGGAAGAGCACCAGGTGAGGATGAACCTGTCGGTTTTCATAAATGAAAATATTATTTTACTTAATGCCCAATCCCGTTTTGCCCTGTGATGAGACCAAGGCGAATACGAGCTTACTGAATGAGAGCTGGGTCCTCCGTGTCTTGACTGACAGGTAATCTTGGTAGAGTGGAGGAGAATTCCTGCTCTGCTGTAAGGGCCTGCCTACAGCGATTTGGCTCAACTCAGATTACTCTTAAAGTTACATTGGAGTAATCACGGGGATGATGCTGACAGTGTGTGTGTGTGTGTGTGTGTAAGTGTGTAAGAGGCGAGGAGTTCACCCAGCTCTCTTTGCATTTCTGTCAGCCATGAATTGCTTCTTTGGTAATCTGAGGGCCGAGTTCAGAAACTTATTTGAAACCAGTTGACCAGGTCTGTCCCCGAAAGAGCTGTCCTAAAATTGACACGCAACTTTCATAACTTTGAGCCATGTCAAGCAGTTAATGAAAGTTTGGAATTTTTTTTTTTTTTAAGTGCTAGGAGTTCATTTTTAGACTTTAGAATAGCATTAAGTCAAAAGTTACCAGTTACCAAAGGTCCTGTAGTTCAAGATGCATGCAAAAGAGCAACAGCGTTGGGAAGCAGGTTTTTAAAAGCAGGTTTTTAAAAAACATTAAAGACATTTATTCAGTTTTTCTCTTCTTTTTCCCCTGAGTTCGACTAGGTTTAACAACTCGTAAGTGAAACTTCAGCTAGTCTGGCATTCTATCCAATCTCAGACATCCTTTCATTTTGTTCTTTGTTAGAATTAGTTTGAACAGAACGTAATGGATTTTAAGAAAAAACACTGGCACACCGAGAAAGCATTACGAAGCGTGATCAATTGGTGGCACTCTAGAGCATGACATTACAATCTGGATTTTTAATCCCATGCACAGTAATCTTACCTTTCTTCCTGTTGGTAATTAATTTAATTTTCTAATCTTTTTCTTGCAGTTGTTCCTCTGAATTTGTCTTTGGAGCTCCAACCTGAGTCATTCTATTTTTATTTTTTTTCTCCCCCTCCCTCCTGGCAGTGGCAGTGATTAAAGCTTCTGAACTGTGGGCCGCCATGGAGCCTGAGCTGCTCGTCACTGTCAGGGCAGAGCTGGAGCCCACAGCTGAAGCAGAGACAGAGCAGCAGGAGGAGGACCAAGACGGGGATGCGGAGGTTGACAAGGAGGAAGAGGATGACAGGGCAACTGCAGTGCAGATTGCTCAGTACCTCCGTGTCAACAAGTACAGGTGATGCTAATCACCAGTGTTGGCCTGGGTAGAAATTGACTGAATGTCACTGCGAGAAGGATCATTTTATCTCTCAGTGTCAATTAGCCAGCAGTTTGAATTTAAATTTTGTTTTTTGCTTTTTCTTCCCTCTCTACAGGAATGCTGTGCGTCTCTGTATAAGAGCCCACACTTGCTTCCCTGAGTCTGAGATGTTTGCATCTCTCTCCACTATCACCCCTGAGACTTTAATGAACACACTGGCTCTGATTTTCAAAGGTAGAGCTCACACTTAGTCTGAAGCCTTTCCATCTAGAGATACACTTTGAAAGGGCTGCCTGCACGAATCTTAATGGAAGCAAGATTGAACACATTTAGAAGTCATTTCTTTGTATTTTATCTTGACTGAAAGTTAATGTGAGAGGAAATACCTTCAGTGCCAATTCATTAAAAACCGACCAGTCTTTAACATTTGCTGTGAGAGTGGAAATATTTCAGAGCAGAGCACGCTGCACTTCTTAAACCAGCCGACTCTTTGATAATGTAAGATGACAGAGTATGATGCAACCTCCGCCAACACTGTGCTGCAGTTTTACAGTTATGCCAAATACACGTGACCGAGTCGCTTCAAAAAGTAACTATTTTTATATAAAAAAAATTTAGCATGATTTTTCACATCTGTTATTAGGACATGTGAAATACCTTTTTGGATTTCAGCCGTAGTGTTGTCAGTGATTTGGTATTCAATAATAATAATCACAGTTCCAGTTGCATTAGTATTAAGTTTAAAATAAATGACCAATTCACATCAGGTTGAGTCTGTTAGGCAAATTTACAGTGTTTTCTGTAAAAAACAGAATCTTGAGATGTTTGCCTAAAATGTCATTAAGTTGAAAATGTAACTCTGCATTAGCTGCATTATGGGGACAAATTATAGTTGAAAAGCAAATGTAGAAGATACAGGCAGTGCTATGTGTGACGCACATAATTTAATAAATGTACCTTGAAATTTCACAGGCTCTGTTATACTGGCAAAAGAAAAAATGAGACGAGTTTGCCCAGGCAATAAGAATTTGATAATTTATTCCTTGGTTTGCGGTTAATGTAAATTTTAACACTGCTGAAGCTTCTTTACACACTAAAAGCCTCACAGCAAAGGGAATAGATTTAACCTAATTATGATCCAGCAGCTGCAGGAAGTGCTGGGTAATCGAGCAGCAATGGAAAAAAGGTTCATTGGTTGAATGCCTGTCTGATTGCTTTTTAGTCTCAACTGTCTAAACATTAAATGTTCCCTGATCTACGCACCCCCACTTCCCCAGGTTCTGACGAGGATTCCTCTCAGCTCAGCCAGAACTTGCCGCCAACCCCACAGAAAGAGGGGGAGGATGGGGAGCTGAAGAAACAGGAGATGTTGGTGCAGTACCTGAGAGACACTGAAACCTTCGCCTTACAAGTGGAAAGAGCGATCTCTGTCATTAACTCCATGCTCTACTGGAAAACCACTTCAGGTAGAAAGCAATATTCGACAGAGTGCACCTTTTTCCAGTGTGTCAGATTTTTCACATTTGACAGCTTAAGTCTTTGGCTCTAGTGGTCCAGGAGGCTGTGCAGTTTTGTGTGACCGTATGTGAGTTCAGCGTTGCCAATTCCATCATTGGGGTGAGGAAGATGTTGCCTCTGGTCTGGTCAACTGATGCTGCCATTAAAGATGCTGTGGTTCAGGCCTACAGACGCCTGTATCTGAACCCTCAGGGTGACACAGTCAGGTCTGTAAAACTCACACCGACATTAAAGGCCTGCTAATCTTCTGACAAGCGAGTGTTTTTCAGCTTTTTTTTGCATGTATTTTATTATAACTTTGGCTGATTTAATCAGTACCTGTAGTCACTTTCAGGATCACAATAATGCTGTGCTCCCTGGCTTGCTGGTTAACATTAGTAACAGATAACTATTAATTCATGAAGTTACTTAATTATCTTGTATGTAGGATCTGCAGTGGTTTGGGATTTTAAAAGTTCAGCAACAGCTTCAGAAGATCACAATATTCCCTGCTATTCTACAAATATCAGTTACAGTGACCCTTAAAACAGGATTGTCAGGATTATTTTAAACACTTTTTAAATTTTCATTTCACAGAATATTATACCCTTAAAGAGTCATCCCTATTTGAAATGTGCATGTATCTTTTAATTGCACTAATACAGAAGAATTTACGCAGATAAGAAGATATGATAATCATATCTGCTTATATACGATTATTTGTATGTTGTATTGTGTGTAGATTTTAAATTTACTGCATGCTTAATAATGATGCAAACCCCAAAACACTTTTGACAGATTTGTTTTTAACAAAGCTGTCTCATCTTTTGATTAGGATGAAAGCCCAGACTCTTGTGGACAGTCTGTCTGAGCTGATGGTGGATGCATCACTGGGAACAATCCAATGTCTTGAGGAAATAGTGAGTAATTCTTATTACTATCATATGAATCATATCTGTGTGTAATAGTCAATTATAGGAACACGACTATGTAGAATATAGAGGGTCATGTTTGTACCAGCCATAAAATATATCATTCATCCGCTGAATTTTAATTTTAAATGCTTGCAAAAAGCATGTGGAGTATACAACCATTCAAACCTGTTTCTGGTGGTTCCCTCAGGTGCAGGAGTTCTTTGGCAGTAGCAGCAGTCTCCAGTCCACTGTGGTGCAGGTGTTGTGGGAGAGGTTTACCGGCAAACGGGAAACTTCTGGCTTACACAGGCGAGCTGCAGTGTTACTGCTGGGAATGGCTGCACGGTAAGACCACTTGACAAACAGTCATTTTTAGTAGGGGTGCACAATATTGGGGGTTTTGCCGATATCCAATATGCTAATATTTTACAACCAATTTGGCCAATAATTATGTACAATTATGTACAGTTTTTCTCCCCACACCTAATTGCAGAGATCATCTAATCTCTTCTGTAGTGGACTTTACATACAGTATTATTATGCATATTCTTACCGTGTTTGCCCACAGCAAATGCTGGCAGAAAATCTAAATCTTAAAATTCTGCAATATTGATTCCTTGTGCAAAAGAAAAAAAAATACTTGAACTTCCATTATGTAAACTTGTCATATTTATTTATGACAATTACCTTCAAACAAAACAAATAAGATACATCCTACTTAGAACTGGATGATGCTCTCCTTGAGATAATCATGAAAATACCCCTAGCCAAAGTGAATTGGCTTGTTTAACAAGTGACAAGGAAAGTAAACACAACGTCTGTCCACAGGGAACATGTGACACATGGTGTTGACTAGGGCTGGGCAATAAATTGATTTTAAATCGAAATTCAAATTAATTTGTTTTGAAGATGTTAAGAAACTAAAATCGTGAAAATCGATTTTCCCTTTAAAGCTATGGTCTACAATTTGGAAGCACTGTACTTTTATTAACATTGTTAATATGACCGTTATGGTCCTACAGTCCGATCTACACAATATAAAGAGTAAAAAAAAAGGAAAAAAA
>JAQLOL010000025.1:11447200-11459237 GCA_029783665.1 Naso thynnoides | reverse complement strand
GGGTGATGTAGGGCAAAGATGTTATACTTCACTTTGCATAATCATATGAGAGCATAAAATAAATAATTTATGCCTCTTTGTAAAATAAAGTATTTTGTGTGTATGTGAATGTAACAGGGCAGAGAGGGAGGTGGTCCTCAGTAATCTGGACACTCTTTGTTCCGCGGCTCTGGGAGAAAAAGTGACTGAAGACTTTCTCTTGGCCAGAGACACAGTTCTCACAATCTGCAGTATCACTGACCACGTCAGGGTAAGAACACGCAACTGTTGTTTGCTTCTAAGCATTGTGGTTTGTGGTTTACTTTGGCCTGTTGATTGAAACTGTGGGTCAACAATCTTTTTCTCTATAAGCAGAGATTAAACTGACATGGTTTATATTATATTCAGTTTGAACATCAACCTTGGATATTTAAGTACGGGGCAGGAAGAACAGACTTATCACGTGGTAGTTATTAAGTCTTGTGGAAGGCTTCAGTGCAATGTTAACATCATGGACTGCATCATTTTCACCAGCATTCAAAAGGCGCTCCATTCAGACTGCCCCAGGAACACCAGCTCTTCACCTGCCTCACACAGGCCATCGTTGAAGGTAACTGCGGGCGAATATGCCTTTGTGCGACTCAGTTTTGTCATCGCCGTCAGTTTTGGTTCCTTCTTTGACTGTGTGTTGGTACCTGCTCCAGGTGTGGTGATGGAAGACCCGTACTGGCAGAGCTTCATGGAACAGGCTGTCCGTCTCATCTACTTCCTGGCTGAATCCCCTGATCGTCTGTGCTCCTGGTTGCTCCAGCGCAGCGCTCGCCTCTTACTAGATCAGATTGCAGAAGGTGGCGAAATCAACAAGGATGCTGGCCAAATGCAAGATGGATCTCAAGAGTCCAATGAGCAAGGTGAACAAGGTGAGCTCTTGTGTCTCTGTCTACCTAGACACTGTGTGATTGTTCCACTGCTACTTGCTTTCTCAGCATACTCTTAATCACATGTGATCATGTGTTTTTCTCTCCTGCAGTGAACTGTGTGTGTCTGGCCCAGCTGTTGGCACTGTGTGGCTGCGTGGCTTTCTGGCAGGTGTCTCACCTTGAGCGCAGCGTGAGCACTGAGCTGCGGAGGAGGAGAGGAGAGAGGGAGGAAAAAGAAAAGGGTCCGTCCAGCAAAGCTAAGGTAATGAGGCAGCAGCATAAAACACCTGTATAGCTGTATGAAAAGCAATTAAGGCAGTGTTCTTGAAATTACATAGTACACAAGCAAAACTATGTATTAGTGGAGTAACGATGCAACCATATTATCAATGCTTTGATTTATATTTCTTTGATCAAACTACATCAATAGGTGAACAGCAAGTCGTCCTTTTTCTGTGACTTGTATCGATCTAAAATCATTTTTCAAAGCTTAAATCAATCTGTAAATCAATAGTATCTATACTAAGAATTTGGGCCTTGTGTTTAGCACATCAAACATTGTTATGTGGATGTATTTTTGCACTTACTATGTTAAACGATTGTAAATGTTATTCCAGCTCATTCTCCAATGTTCTGGGCATGGGTACTGCATCAGCCTCAGATAATGGCAGGTTTTGACAGGGAAGCACCTGGAGAACAAAGAGAAAGAGATCTTGCACTGAATGTTTGTGTATTTCAGTGTGTCAAGCTTTTCCAGTGTTTTACCGCCTCTACTACTGCATAGAAATGGGCATTTTCTTTTCATCTAATTTTGACCCCCCCAAAAAAGTCACTATAGCGATTTCTGGTCATTGAATAATGTCTGCGAATATCAGAGAACATATATGCCAATACCAATATTATCTGCAAAGGCCAGTATTGCAACAAGCTGTTTCGATTAGGCGCTAGTTATCACAGCTCTTCTGTTAAGCATGTTGGCACACAAAAATGAGAGCACATACTTGTGCCTCCACAGGATGGACGGGATATTCAGAAGAAATATGGACGTGACTTGAACTGAGCTCACTCTTTGTGACCACTAATAAAAGAACTTTAGCACAAGCATGGAGTGAATGTATATATGATTTTTTTTTTATTTATGTATTTTTTGTATATCAGTTTGGACCCCCATATTTTTCTGTTTGTGTCAATAAAATATCTAACAAGGTGTAGCAGCACATGATCATGTTCCTCTCAAATGAGATTATGTGCATTATATCAATTTAATTATAGATGACTATTATGGTTTTTGACTTTTATTTGGTTACTTTACTTTGGATACAAAAGTTCAAAAAGACATTTGTAGACAGGACACAAGTTCAGTACAATACATCTCCAAACATGACCACTGTAAACACACATAAATACTGGTAACTCAAATATGTAAGTAAATTAATCAATAGCATCAAGTTGTTTTTTTTTTCTTTTAATTAATTGTTAATTGCAGCCCATTTCAGTTTTAACTGTAGTCTGATCAGGTTTTCCTACTTGCCAGACATAAATGTCATTTCCTTGTTCTCTTAAAAGTACTTCTGCAGACACTTAAATGTTATGAAGCCAAACAACCTCCTGTGTGGCTAAAGTCGTCAGTGTCAGCAGGATGATTAGATGAGATTTATTGCAGTCAGATGAGTGATGGCTCATAATTGTTCAGCCCATCAGGGAACTCAGGAAACGGGAAGATAAATGTCTCCTCAATTAGTATTAGAATTTTTCTGTTTTTGTCATTTGATTTTTCCATGTTTTTGTCTCAAACAGGAAGAAAGAGAGTGGCACTCACCGTAATTTGTAGGTTGAGCTCAAACATAGAATGAGTCACTGCCATTTCAGTATCACGCCAGAATGAGAGTCTTGCAGTGTTGTGCGTGCCGAATGCCTCATTACTGATTTGGAAAGAATTTGATGAAGTGCTGGTGCCTTTTTTCTCCTTTTTAAAGAGTGATGGAATCCATTGTAGCCTCCTTTCACATCTTTTGATAGTGTTTCGTAGGAAAAAGTGATTTGATTGGGCAAAAACTAGAAAAAAGAATTGACCTGGGTGGTGTGTTAAAAAGCAGGCCACAGTGGGGTGAACAGTAGCAGTCTGCAAAAGATGCTGATTTTAAAATGCTTGACCATCTGTATCTGCTGTACGTATTATTTCACCTGCAGTTTAAAACACGTAAATCAACAAACAGTATTTCTTAAACAACAGTGGCTGACACTGGAGAGACGTTGGGGTTTGTGGCTTAAAGCTAAATCAGGTTGAACTTGTGTTTTTGTCAACAGCAAGTGGCTAATGAAAGTACTATGGAGGATGAGCTGGGGTTGATCGGTGCCTCTGCTGAAGATACCGAGGCTGAACTCATCAGAAAGATCTGCGAGACTGAATTACTGGCTGGTAATAAAAACCTCTTCTGTTTTGTCTCCTGCTGCACATGGTCAACGTTTGAAACACTCTTCACTAGATTTTACAGTGTTCTCATATTTCTATTGAATGTCTTTTCCTCACCACTCCTCTCCTCTCTTGTCTGTTCAGAGGAGAACCTGCTGTGTGCATTTCTTCCCTTGCTGGTGAAAGTCTGCAGCTCCCCGGGACGTTATTCCCACCCACAGCTCACCACTGCTGCCTGCCTGGCTCTCTCTCAGTTCATGATGATAAGGTAAAGTCATTGCCTGCTCGCTGTAATATACTTTATACTGATTAGTTTCTGTTATTTTCTGTTTATTATTTCAACAGAAGGGAGGATAAATAACAAACTCCTCTGCATATGGCAATAAAGATTATGTATAACAGCACTATCACATCCTCCACATGATCATAAAGTTGAAACAGTCTCTCTTTAAAATGATTAGAAACATTAAAACCTTCACAAATGTCAAATTTACTGCAGTAGTGTTCTATTAGACTGCATTAGTAGATGCTAAGTGTACATAATAAACTGAGTGTAGTGCTATTAGATATTTTTTGTGTAATCCCACTGATAATAAATTACTTATTATAAAAGTTAATTCATCAGTTAATGTTTGATACTATAAATTTGCTGGGTTCCTCTTTCCTCTATGATAGTAACATATTATCTCAGTGTTTTGAACCATTAGTTGCACAAATACAGTTATTTCAATGTGTCAATTTTGGCTTTAGAAAACATTGTGTCAGTCAGTTTGTGGCTGTTACTGCTTACAAACAATGAAGAGCTTAATTGAGAAACCTGCAGATTAAGAGAAGTGTTAATCAGTTGCAGTTCTATATATGTGACCTTTCTAAAGAAAACTACAAAAACAGACAGACTGACCTGAATCATGAAGTTAACTCTCAATGCTGTGATTTCTTAATTTGTCATGTCAGCCCGTCGGTGTGTGAGGAAAACATCCGACTCATGTTTACAGTGCTGGAGCGCTCTGCTCTTCCTGTGGTCAGAGCTAATGCCATTATTGCCCTGGGAGACCTCACCGTCCGTTTTCCAAACATTTTGGAGCCCTGGACACAGAATCTCTATGCCAGGTAATATAAAGTTATTTACATTTAAATGAGCCCAGCGATAAAAAATACATTCCTCACAGTAGCAGCTTGTGTGTACCTCTTAAATTTGTGTTGTCATAAAGAACATCCTCCGCCTGAGGGCTCAGCTGAGTGGGTGTACTGTAAATGACGTTTTCCCTCCGCTTGTACACTTGAGCCACCTCATCCGAATCCCGCCACCACAGTGTGTTGTTCTAGCGGCCTCTGAAGTGTTGCAGCTGTCACAATGCTCCACTGAGCCACATGATGGGAAAAGTTTACTCTTTCCTTTGCGACTTTGTAACGAAGTAGAGGCAAACTTTTAGATGATCTATGTGGGCAAACTCTTGATATCTGCCTTGTATTCTGATCTCTGCGGTTGTCACGGAAACCGGTCAGAGCTTCATGGCCAGTAGAAACCCCCCTGGTGAACTGGGATGGACCCTCGGACAGCCTCAGACAAGGGCACTTTTAGAAAACGAACAGCTTAATTACTAGTGTGTCGCAGATTGTGACTAGAAGCAGTGACTCGTGTGTTGTAATTATACAGATCGGTTGGGTGAGCAGAGGGAAATCGTTTTGGGTCAAGTCAAAAGTTCTACATGGGTTAATGCTCGTAGGTACGCTTTCATTTTAAAAATGCTCGATAGTTTCTATGTGCTTCCCTACAGTTACACTCCTCCTCTATTGCCAACTTAGAGGCTCCGTTTGATGAAGTGTGGTTTAATTATAATGGTCGATAATGTTCACATTGAGGTGTTTCAGACGTGTAAAACATTCTGTTCTGTTTTTAAGGCGTCATTGCCCTTCTAGTGTTTTCTCCCTGATAAGTATTTCATAGCGTTCTCTAATTGTCTCCCACACACTAACACCACCGCTGTTCTCAAGGCTGCTGCCCTGGAGCCTCCTGATAAGCGCATTAAGAATTAATTACCCTGTTCACTGCCGTTGTAAGCTCCTGCATTGGCACGTGGAAGTGCCATGTACAAGTGTTTGATCCTCTGCCAGGAGTCCTGCACCCTGGCATAAATGAGAAATGGTTAATGAGTTTCTTTTGTTTTGTGGGTTTGGGTGAGGGTAAGTCTAAATTGGTCTCAGAATGCTATCAGATTGCCCTGCCACAGCCTGTCCAATCCCATTGTATTCAGCTCGCGGCTCTGACAGTTGTTTGGTTTTGGTAATGTTCTGCCTAATAGCAGAGTCTTTAGAAAAAGCTTAATTGACCAGGACTGGGAAATTACAAGTACACAGGTGGCAAGAATTATTTATTTATTTATTTTTTTTTATTATTATTTTTTTTTTAGTACCTCTTGGTACTGATTCAATGGTCTGCCAAATTTTCCACGGACATACAAGGTGCCAAGAGGATTAAATGTACAATGGTGGCTGATTTCACTTAATAAATATTAATAATATTTCAACATAACTGGAAGTATTGGCACAAAATTTGTATGTACAATTCATATTTTCCCAGAGGATAAATCTAAAAAAAAATGGTGATTCCCTGAAATCATACAGTTCCCTTAGAAGTAGGTGTTCCCTTAACCTGGTGTTTTTCTTTTTTTTCTTAGCAAGAATTAAAGATACAGTAGAAAGCACATCCTTTATTATCATTTATTTTATCATTACTAAAGAGTTTGGCTCAGTTTTTTCTTCAGGATTTTGATGTGGTTTGATTACTTTTGTTTGACAGTGCTGACAACAAAAACCACTAACAACAACCTTGAAACAATCAACTTATTTAGATTCAAATGTTGTTCAACTCTGACTGGTCCACAAAAATATCTGACATCCGCTTTTTTCCCAAATTAGTCTGGCCCACTCAAAATCATCAAGAAAAGAAAATAGGACAAAGACAGAAATCTCACCTGAAAATACTTACTAAACCGTTCAAACCTGGATTGAAAGTGGGTGGGTTGCTCATGGAAGATGTGATCACTCATCAAAAAGGTAGAAATTTAATTAGCATGTAATTTCACATCTTTCCTCTCCCCCAGACTCAGTGACGAGGTTCCCTCAGTGAGGCTGACAGCTGTGACAGTTCTTACTCAGCTGGTGCTTAAGGATGTGCTCAAGGTCAAAGGTCAAGTCAGTGAGGTGGCTGTGCTGCTAATTGACCCTGAACCTCACATCACCAGCCTCGCTCTGAACTTCTTCAATGAGCTGGCCACCAAGGTACACACACACACACACTCTCTCTCACTCAAATTCAGAACTGTTAATAATTGAACTGAATAACTGGGAAAGATTTTTAACTCTGCTCTTGGTGTTACCTTCAGGACAATGCAATTTACAACCTTCTCCCTGACATCATCAGTCGCCTTTCTGACCCAGAGAGAGGCATGTCCTCTGAGGACTTCAACACCATCATGAAGTAAGTTGCCTGGCTTTTCAGTAGCCCCTTTTACACAGCCTGTTCAAGGCAGTAAAAAAAATTGCAGCCCACCTGTATAGGTGAGTTACAAAGGCGAAATTAGGAGTCATTGTTGTTCTGCCCCTAGTCGTCAAGGGATGTAGTAACAGCACAGAATTGACATCTCTGTGAAAGGCTGAGCAGAGCATGCCAGCACAGGGATGTAACCTGTGACAACTCTCAAAAGTGGATTTTGCAGAGATATTGCTTGATCTTGTCTTAAAGGGGTTGGTGTATTTAGACGCAGGTGCTGCCTTTGTCCACGTTGAGCAGGACTCAAGCTCAGGACAATACATGACTTGTTTAAGAAGCTGTCAGTGGGAAAATCAACAGTTTTGCTGTTTGAGTGCTTTGTTTAAATGCTGTATTTTGTGTCTATGTGTGTGTTTTCAGACAGCTGTTCTCCTACATCACCAAAGAAAGGCAGACTGAGTCTCTGGTGGAGAAATTGTGTCAACGCTTTAGAACTGCTAAGTGAGAATCTGCTTTTTTTCTCCTCATCTTCGCACCTCTGACCTGCATGTGTTTTTCATCGTCTTTATGTTTCCCTGCTCATTTGAGTTCGTCCTGCAGTATTTCATTTGTGCAGGATGCAGGGGCGGATGTGTGGCTAATTAGCGGGTGTTTTCATTGTGTAAAGAGAGATCGACAATTAAAGCGAGTTCACAGTTCAGTTCACCTATCACACACACTTTGACATCTTATTTACTCATTTGTCATGGAAACAGTCCTCCCCTATAGTTGAGGAATGTAGATGGAACAATTGTCCCAGCCAGGCTGTCTTCTGCCTGTGACTCATACTTCATCCATACTCAAACGAAGGACATTTTATATTACACAATGGCAAAGTGAATTTAGATACAAGAGGTTCCTGGAAAATTAGATTTTGTCCAAATGCGAGGCCAAAGTCATATTTATAAGTAATGAGCTTTTATGTTGAGGATCTACAATTTCTATGCATTTCACATAGTTTCCAATCAGGTTTTGTCCCTCATCCCTCCGACTCTCGTCCTACTTCTCTCCTCAGGACAGAGCGTCAGTGGTGCGACTTGGCCATGTCTCTGTCTCTGCTGTCCATGTGTGAGCGTGGTTTCAAGAGGCTGCAGGAATGCTGGGAGTGTTACAGTGATAAGTTAACCGAGCCTGGAGTCTATCAGCCCCTGCTCTCCATCACCGCCAAGCTCCGCCGCGGGGCCAAACCCCAGTTGAAGGTCCTTCATGCATCTCCATTTCAACTATATTTTTTGTGCGTAATATTTGTGCTTGCTGACAGTAAGTCCTCCCTCCTTCAGGCCCAGATAGATGAGTTTGAAAAGCGCCTGACTGCGGTTCACACACGGGGACTGGAGAATGTGGAAAGTCCAGAGATGGATGAGGAGAACCAGAGTCAAGGAGGATCCACCGAGAAGACAGTCACGTTTACTCCTCAGTCCACCAGAGGCCGTTCCAGGACAAAGAGAGGTCTGCATTCACAGGATTTCACTGTCAAGAGTTTTATGCAAATGTACAGAATGATTGTTGATTTAGATTTTAAAAATACCCAAAACATTTTCCTGTCTTTGTCACAGGTCAGGCGAAGCCCTCTGTTTCTAGTCGTGGGGATGACAGTTTTGTGACACCTCAGAAAACTCGCAAGTCCAAGAAACCTGTGATCACCTTCAGCAGTGATGAGGAGGAGGAGGATGAAGAGGGTGAGTGCAGTCACTTTATTTATTTATTTATTTCATCAGTTGCTTGAAAATCAACCAAAATTTCTTAGTGTAATATATTTTCAAATGTAACATTACAAAAACAGGTTTCATTTTTTTAAGGCTGCAACTACCAATTATTTTTATTCATTAAAATCAAGCGGAAAAATAGCATTAAGCAATTTAGTTTACTAATACACGACATAGAAATGAAGCATATTCTCACATTTGCGAGTGTATGTGTGATAGATATCTTTGCATGGAAATCACAAAACAATTGATCAAAAAGTGCTAATTATTTTTCTTAATTTTTTTTCTCCAAAAATAATCTCTTTAGCTGGTGGTGGTGTTCATTGAATTGGCTTCGTTATTTTGGCACAAGTCAGTAATAAAACATGGATCAATACAACAAAGTTCAGAGTGTTGGGTGCACTGAGCTGAACCGCATAAAGCATCTGTCAAAGAGGATTTAGGACTGTTGTACTTCAGTTACTCTTAAAAGTGAGCTGAGCGCTGCAGCAGCACTAATCCAAGATCTCAGGAGGGATTTGATAGAAAACAACTTAAAAGACATCTATCTACGAACTACAAACTGCTTATTTGGATTCTTCACTAGTGTATATACAGCATAGGGTGTTATTGGAATATTCTCCTGATTGGATTGTGTGAATGTTGAATGCATTCACACACATGTTGTTCTTCCCACAAAAAATCTTTATTTATTATTATTCCACTGTTTTTTCTGTCCTTTATTACTTCCACATAATTCAACATATTCAAACCATTCAAACACCAAAAGATTCAGAAATTTCAGGACATTCCTGCTTCCATTCAGATATTTAATATCATTCAAAATCTCCACACTTTAAAAAATTTAAAGACTTTGTACTATTAAACTTGTATTCACGTTTTTGCTACCTTTTACCGTTTTTGAGATATCAGTTTTTTTCAGCATTTAAACAGCATTTCAGTGTGGCATCAGGTTTTTCAACAAACATTCAGGGATTCAGGACTGACAATTCAGCGTCAGCCAGTCAGCTTTCAGCATTCACACACAATTTCATCAGAAATTGTCTTTTCAAGTTATGATTAGGGTCCTCTTTCTTTTGTTCCTTTTTGGCAGGTTTTAAAGGTAGAGTCAGTAACATCGTTCATTGCGGCTTGTAAAAACAAATTGGGCCCCTCCTTCCGGCTCAACGCCACCAGATGTATCATTGCATGCACCTATGCTGTTTGTATGTACACTGCAAGCTATGTCTGAATATTACATTTGTTTTAATGGAGAAATCAATAATTTAGCAGCAGGCGCAGGCTAACCACCAGCGTTTGGCACCTACCTGTCCAACAGGAAGCAGGCCAACACCATGTCACTCTTCATCCCCAGCCTCTCCAGTGCTCGGAAGCGGGTGAAAGCCAAACCAAGATTTGCTCTTGTTCTGGAACAAGCTTAATCTTCTCGCTCTTTTTCCCCTCTTGGGCTGTACATCCTTTTCTCCACTAGCGTTCAGTCACTATGTTTCATGCTCTCCTGACCTCCCTGCGTGCTCTGATTTGCTGGGGAAAAGCACTCGCTCCCTGCTCAGAAATGTCCAGAGTAAACCAAAACATCAAAATTCAGGCAGAGGGCAGCAGCTCTGCAGACAGACATGTCTGTGGGGCCCATAAGTGTTGATTGAGCAGGATTACTTTTGTCTGTCTATATTTTGTTTTTAGGAAAATGCTCCTGTCTCTACCTTTAATATCCATGGCTGGAATGGAAAAACAGCTCACGCCATGCTTACATTATCAGCCTTTTAATCCTTTTCGTTTGTTTTTCATCAGATGCTGTAATGGCAGAGAGCGAGACCCCTAAAGTGACGACACCCATCGCCCGCACTTCCCGACGAACTCGTCTCAGAAACTAATCTGTCATTTTGTCTGATTTCTGTTTGTTTAATTTTTTACCCTACACAGTGCATTGCATTTTTAAATATTTTGACCTTTTATATAATTTTAAAGATATTGTTACTTACCAAGCTAAAGTAGTATGATGACGTATCTGATGACATGGAATCAAGACATCTTTTAATAAACCTGGTTCTGCTTTTGATAAGATGTCTACGGCTGTCTGTCTCTGTTCGAGCTGCATCGCTCACCGGCCTCTGCGTACCCAACAAAACTTCGCAGGCTGACACTGACAAATGTGTGAAGGGTTGGGTGTCCGCTGGGTTATGTCAAGTAAATTTATGCCATCATTACAAGCAGCTTTGAGTGTCTGCTTGTATTATGTGTTTGGACAGCGCTGTTAAATGGGCTGTCACAGCTTGCCTAGACAGTATTACTACCCCACATGCTTCTCCACTTCATTTACCTCGATTTCTCTCAGTGCATGCCCTGTCATATCAGTTGTCAGATGCTGTTGTGTTTATCAGATGGAAAACTGTTCCTCACCAGTAAGCTTTGCTGCATGTTGTTTATTTACAATCATGTTTTTTTTTCCCTTCTTGTTCTGTCTGACACATTTGCTGTTGCCTAGTTGGCCGCCTCTGTTCTTCTGTAATCAATCTCTTTTGTAGGTCTCCCTCCGCTCTCTGCCTCCCTCCCATCCTCCTCCTCCTACTCTTCGTTGCCTACTTTTCCTCTTCAAGCTCTGCTCTCTTCACTGACATCTCATGCATTGTAGTTTAACCCCCCTCCCGACATCGCTAATCTCTCTTCTTTTCGCCTACTCCCTCTCCCACACATTGTCCTCTCCAAAAAGATGAGAGGGGTGCATTTCTGTATGTGTGATTGATATGTTATGTAAAGATACTTGCCAGCAACAGGCTAACAGTATGATTGCAGCAGCACTTAGGTTTTATCTGTGGGCAAATTTAAGTTAAATGTATTCAGTGGGTGCTGAGTGCACAAACATGAGTAAATTTGCTCTGGTAATAACTTTCAGTGCCCTACAAAAATACAGTTTTCTTGTTTGTGCAAGGTATGAAAATAGACTTTTTGCCCTCACAACCTCCCTCAATTTGCAATTTCCATGACCGGTGTCTGACATGCATTTGTAATTACTGGGGTTTATTTGCTTGAAATAATCAGAGGCTGCTGAACTTTGAGGTCGGTGTGTTGGATCGTGCAGCTCCTGCTAGTGTTGTAATTTGGCGGCAGGGGGTACAGGGAGCAGATGGCACTGACAGACTGTAACTTACCCAGCAGAGAGGGGAGGTCGAACATGCTGAGAAAGACCATGGAGACAAAGGGGAGAGAGACAGGCTAATATGATGAGGAGCGTTGTTACCACATGGGACATCTATAATTCAGATTAAGTCGTGACATAAAACGAGCATCTTTCCAGCTAGTTCACGTCAGAGCTCGATGGTCTCACTGATGAGGCGTTAGCTGGTTGTTGCCCTCTGACCTTGCTATGTGCAGCACACTGGCATCAGTCTGGCTCACAGTCCACACAATCACCTTGGCAATGACAGTCCCTCTCTCTAAGGCCATGACATCACTCAAAAGAAAAAGATGAGGAGGAGGAAGATGAGGT
>JAQLOL010000025.1:11432744-11447100 GCA_029783665.1 Naso thynnoides | reverse complement strand
GTTATGACCTTTTTAATTTGGATATTCCAAATAAGTGAAAATAACCCCCCCCCCCCACTTTCTCTACAAAACCTCTGCAGCATCCCAGCTGATGCCCCAACATTCAGCTCCTGCCAGAAGGACGACACAAGAGGAAGAAAATCTTCCTTTCAGTTCCATCACGGAGCGAGGAGTGGGAGGAGTCAGCTGAGTGAGATAGTGATGCTCCCAGCAGGTGCCAACAAGTGAGAGGTAGCCGAGAGACTGAGAACCAGGGCGATGGAGAAGAGTCTGTGAGAGCAGAAGACACCAGAGCTTTGAGAGAAAACGAACAACAGGTGAGCACTCACATTTTGTTTTCGATACTCATTTACGAATTTATTTTAAGGTTTTGAGAAAAGAGAATCACAAGAAATTGAGTTGGGCTGCATACATTCTGAATTTTAAAACAAATTTCAGCTCATAGAAAATGCAGTTCCACAATTTTAACTGCCTTTTAAAACAGTTGCTTTAGGCATTATTTTAAATTTAGAAAATCCAAAACTTGTAAAGCCTTCTTTCATTATTCTCAACAGGTTGTAAAATATAAAAATGATGAAATCTTTTCAATTTTGCAATTGATTTGACCTGATTAGTACTTTTTGAAACATTGTTAAATTGAGAACTATGTAATGCCAACCTTTTTTTTTTTTTTTTTAAATCAGAATGTTCTGAATTTTAAAGTCATCTTGATTCTGTTCGGCTGTTTAATTTTAAGTCTAACCAGTAACGTGGGCTGCGAATTAGTTTCGGCTCAATGTCCTAAATACATCTGTTGCATTGTTTATTTGTATGTGACAGTGCTGTCGTCTGTATAATCCCTGTTAAATATGCACAAAAATGATATGTAATTAATAATTATTTTAAAATCCTGAAGACACATTGAGGATTGGTGGAACGGCGCCTGCAAAGATGTTTGACTATTAATATTGATTTATGTCACCAGGACTGCTCAGATCATTTTCTTTCAAAGACATTTCAAAACCATTATTTTATGCGTGTATGTATTTGTTTAGTGTTGCTGCATGATTTCCCCACACAAATTTTATCCGTGTTTGGATGTTTGCTGCCAGTGTATTTTCAGTCCTCCTGCTCCAGTTTTTTCCTGTCCGTCATCTCTGCTGCCATGCTGTATCCTGTGCTGCTTTGTGCCACTCTGCTCCTCCTGACGCCTCTGGAGATCACGGAGGCTCGCGCTCTGCACCCATCTCCTGATGCTGTGCAGGTACAGGGGGAGGGAGGCAAAGGGTTAAGGAGAGGGGGAAGGATAGAAAAGAGTGGATTGAAAAGGATTTAGAGTGGATGACGGATACAAGAGAAATAGTCCAGACAGAGGGGAGGGAGAGCAGGAAAGAATGAGAGGAGAGTAATGAAATGTATCACTGATTGAATTATTCTCCCTGACAATTAAATTGAATCTTTTTTTCCCCTTCTGCAGTTTATGGAGCAGTTTCTGGAACGCTACAATGACCTTTTGACCCTGGACGACCTGGAGAACCTGTTGAACAGCCAACAAGAGGAGCAGTCCACCTTCTCCTCGGGGGTCAAAGCGGCAGAGTACCCCAAATGGGGCGATGCACAAACGCAGGCTGAGACCCCCTGGCTGCGCCTGCTGAAGGGAGCTCTGGCCAATCAGAAGCGAGCAGAGCCGGACCGGTCACGGAGGGGATGGAACCGAGGATGCTTTGGGCTGAAACTCGATCGGATTGGGTCCATGAGCGGACTGGGCTGTTAGTGCAGAGAAATTAAAGACTGATGACATCCTTCATAGAGTATAACAAGCGAAAAACACACATGCAGTGAAGGGTGTTTACATGTGTGTACACTACATGTAGTATGGTGTAAACCTGCAGCATCGCTAATGTGGTTTCATCCAGCATAGGCGCCATAGATCAGAAGCTTCACACTATTGTGGCTGTTGTAACAGAGGAGCTGTAGTTTATTCCATGTGTTGAATATTAGAACATGTGTGCTATGTTTACATCTAATGTTCACCTTTGATTGTTGGGCTTGTTTTTAAGTAAGTTGGCACCTTATGTGTTTCTAGCTCTGTCTGCGTACTGTAACTGTAAGCGTGTAGACATTTTGTGGCCGGGGGTTGTGTGTAAAATCAGCTGTAAAGGACACGGACATCCAAAATGACTGAATCTGTTTGTTTTTATGTTTACTTATGATTTGCATGAATAAACAAATTTCACATTTGCTTGGTTCTGTTTTTTTTTTTTTTTGTGCAGATTTTTTCTTCTGCATCCACTTGTGTCACTTACGTCAATCCCAGTTTGTTGCCTCTCACACATAAAGTCAAATTTTGACAGATATTTTTTTAAATTAACTCTTGTTATTCAAAATCTTCCAATAGTTGTTGGAGGAAGTTGCATTTCTTCCCACATCATTCTGGAGTAATTTGGCCAACCCTAATGAAGTTGTATGAAGACATTTTGCTGCATCCAAACTGATTTACTTCTGGCCTCACAGCCAAATTCTCAGGAAAAAAAAAATACTGAAGCATGGTGCAGGGAAATGAAAAATAAATATACTGGCATCTGCGTCAGACAGTCTCTTATAATATTCCGCCCAGTGGGTGCTAAATACATATATATAAATATGATGCAATTGCCCTTTTGGCAGTCTTTGAGCAGGAATGTCCCCATTTCAAAAAAAAAAAAAAAAATTATTTATAAGTCTTATTTTATTTGGAGGGAATGTGTAAAGCATCATGTTGATGAAAGAAGCAAAGCACGACTCTCACCTCAGGTTACATTTAACTGTTCTTCAGCTTTCAATACTATTACACAAACTCCAAAAGATAGTTTGTCCAGTTGTCCTTCACTTGAGTATAATTGTTGTGTACTATTTTTGACCACCTTCAAACTCAGATTCAAGAGTTACTAAATCCCTTTTAGTGCATAGAAATACATGACATCGTCTTTTTATCACTGACCTAACCAGTAAAAAGAGTACAGAGAAAAAGAAATACAGGACTCCTTAATGCTAAATAAATAAATAGTTTTATATTTGGAGGAAAATTGTATTAGTATAGAACAACATTCCTCATAATAAGAATTTGGGTCTGAAAATAAGTTTTTTTTAGAGCCTTGAGGGACTTGTTCATGTTGATGTAAAAACTGATGTGCAAAGTTCACTCCTAACAGCACTTTACTGTCTCACCTTGTGCTCTGTTAAGTAAGTCATAGATTTAACTTGGTAGAGAGGTAAAAATTCTCAGTAATCTGAGCAGGAATAACAGGAAGCACATTTTCTCACGACATCCTACACATCTGTCTATCACTTTTTATTTCAGGTGAAGGTTTTTGTGTTGTATTTTGAAGATTTCAGCTGAACACTAGATGGCAGTCTCACTCCGTGTTCATTCAGTCTTCACTACACAGAGTTGCCCTGTGGACTTTGCACTGGACTGCAGTACAGGACACAAGCAGTAAAAAGCCATGTAGGCCTTTTTACATGTGCACTTCATTCAGCATTGTTCACTAAACTGCAATCCATGAATTTTGTTTTTACTGTACTGTTTAATTAGGTAAACTGGTATAAATAATTTGAGAAATAACACTAATTTATAGAAATGCTACTGTAATTTTGCTCAAATGGTGTTACAGCTCCATCAAATTCTGTTCACTTTAAAATAATAATTCCCCCAGATTTTTCGCTCGACTGCTCGCTCTCCTTCCTATGGTGGGCAGAGTTTGGCCGTTGTTTTATAGAAAAACATATGATCTGTATGAGGCAGCATTTACAGTACCAAGAGAGACACTTGGACCAAGTGTTGACTCTCCAGCCATCGTCTAATCTTAGCCTGACCTTTACTCGGCCTCTTTGACCTTAAACTGCAAAACAGAGGCCAAGACTGGCATGCACTCAGGGTTGTGGTAGTTCAGCTATGCCTGGACAGCTGGACTGCAGCCACGAAACACTGCAGCACTATCCAGTTTTGTTGCAGAGCTGCATGTGTGTTGGCCTGCTGCAAAACATGGTCAACCACAGGATCTGCTGAGCCGGAAAATACAAGTTAATGAGAGCAATCTTTTGTCCAGTTAGAGGTGCAGTGCATTGCATCTTCATGGTTTGCTGTGGTGACAGCATGCCAATTCAAGGGTACTGTTTCCATTCAGTGTCAGGATTGTCTGCTGGTGAGGCCCAGTATGCAGCCAGGGGGGAAAACTCCCCAGGATTTAATCTGAATGGCCCTCTGTTTCTAAATGTTATTGTCAATATTATGTTTTTGCATTTTGTATAATCCTCAGGACTGTTTTTGATAGATTTTGATACATTATAGATTAGAATGGGGGGCATTTTTGTCTTTTTTGGACAATCTGATAGCAAAGACACAGACAAAGGATGTGGGAAGAGAGTGTGAGTGTGTGTCATGCAAGGTCCCTGGCTGAATATGACTCTGAGGTTATGTGGCATGTGCAGTACCAATTACCAAGGATAGCAAGATGCCCAAGAGTTTTTTTCTTTTCATAAACATAAAAAACCCCTCAGGTGTTGTCATAGTCTTACGTAAGTGAAGACATGCAGCAGTACATTGCTGAGTGCAGCACTTTTAATCAGAGAAGAAAACTGTCTTTCAATTAAATATTTTGGCAGATTCTGATTCTATCAGTTTTCTTATTTCTAAATAAGCAGACAAAGCAACAGCTCACCTGAGAAAAAAGACTCCAACATTCTGCGCATGCGCAGTGGTCATGTGTTCATGCTGCATAACCAAGACTTAGCTTTTGACTTTTTGCTGAGGAGATGAAGAGGCAGAGGAAGATGGGAAGCTTTCCATGGCTACAGGGAGTCTGAAAGTGAAGGGTCATGGTCTTTGGACATTAAATGTCACAGTCAGTAAGACAGAGATTTGATCCCCCTGTGTCCATCTGTATTGAATGAGAAGGTCAGTAAGGGACTGGACCCCTCTCTTTTTTCAGTCCAATATCTGAGGACCTTAATATCTGAGTGTCTAAATTGAGACCACTTAAAGGCAAGGAAAGTGGAAAGGAACTTGATTATAGAGGAACTTCAGCTGGGAAAATGAAAAAAAAAAACAACAACAAAGTTTACAGTTTTGCCAATTATTAGCGGCAGAAATAGGATGATAAGAGAGAAGCTTCTGGTGTGTTTAACTAGCATGAGGTTGCAGGGGCTCTTTTCAGTCTGACGACCTTGACATTCAGAGGGGGCGGGGCAAGGAGCAGTGACCTATGAGAGGGGCGTGGCTTTCAACTCTGGTTAATCATAAAAACACACAGCTAAACTTTGCTCTTCCTCACTCACACCCGGAGTCGCAAGACAGACTGAGGCATCTCACAAACGGTAAATCCCTTCAATAATGACATGATTTCAAAGAGAGAGGGTCAGGAAGCTGCAGGCAGCAACAGGCTGCAGGACTGAATGACTTTATTTAGATCACCTGAGGTCAATCTGCGTGAGCTGGCTGGATGTAATTTTGAAGTAGATGTGTTTGTTAGGTTAAAAGAAATTCACTTTGCTTTGTAGTCTTGTTTTTAAATGTTATTTTTACACCTCATGAGGATATAAAGTTGTTTTTTTTATGCTCATATTCAGTAAGTTTCTTATCTGCAGGGAAAATCCTGCAGACTTGCACTGTGGTAACGGATAGCTTATCAGTGGCTTACTTTTATATGTTCATTTCAACTCTTTGCTTATCTCAAAACACTATCTTAGAAACTGTCTGTGATTAAGTACAAAAAGTCTAACCATAAATATGTATATCAGTATTTAACAGGCAGTGTAATCCCTCATCTTCTTCCTTTTCCTACTTTTCTCCTCTCTTTTCTCCTTTCAGAGGACTAGAACAACTCAGGCAAAATGGTGAAAGTCGGTATCAACGGGTAAGAGCTCTTTTTCATCCATTCATCTGAATGAATCAACTAAATCCTCGTTAATAGCACAACTAATCAAGCAACAACTGTTTACTCCCCACCACACCCCTCTCATCTGTGCACACAGTGTACATTCAACAGTGATTTACTGTAATGTCTGCTAAGTAAATAGAATGCAACATTACTGCTTCTAAAAGCATGTTTTAAGATGTTATAAAATGTAAATGTACAGTAGAGCTGCAGCAAATAACAGATTAATCAGATGTTGATTGAAAGAAAATTACTTGCCAACTACTTTAATTGTTAATGATTTTAGTTAAATATCAAATATTTGCTGTTTCCAGCTTCTTAAATGCACAGATTTGCAAATTTCTCTGTCCGTGTATGACAGAACTGAACTTAAAAGACTTTGGGTTTAGGACCATTTGTTCGGCAATTTTAAGACAAAAATTTGGGCTCTGGAAAGTTGTGGTCATTTTTCACAATTTTTTTTTACATTTATAGATTAACAGATTGTAATCAGCAGACTAATCGATAAATTAAAGAAATTAAGTTGCAGCCCTAATATCCACATTAGAATCATACAGACATACAAACACATTTAGTTGCATTTAACTATACGGAGACCTTTCCTAAGGACACAAGGCAGTTCATCACAATTGCATTAAGTAAAAATAAAGGATTGAGAGGTTACAAAATAATTCTTAAGTACACAAGGATGATGAGTGATTGGACAACATGTCAGTTTCTACACCTGCATGAAAATTTAGGTGCATTATTCGAACACAATGAAGACTTTTTTTGTTTGCGTCTGAAAGTCTTACGTTCCAGTAAGTGCTAAAATAACATTTTGTAAATAAACATAGAAGTCTGTGGTTTGTTGGAAAATAAAGACAATTAGGAGATAAAGCTTAAATAATTTCAGGGTGAGTGTTTAGAAGCTGTGACACTTCAAATGATTCCACTGCATTTGTGGGCCTCATGGAGACATAACTCAATAAAAATTATCAGAGTCTTTGAATGATTAAATGAGCCTGAGATGTTGACCGTCCCAACCTTGTGCTTTGAACACAGCAGACTGCAGCCTCATACAGCAGCAGAAGACACGATGTGTTGTAATGTAGGACATGCGTAGAATCACATGATGCAACCTGTGGACGGTCACCCAGCTTTGAACTTTGCCCCTCAGCAGATAACAATGTAGGCTTTGACATGGGGGTCAGTCAGCGGCGGGTTGTTTTTCTGCTGCCTGACGCAGGCAGAAGACAATCTGTGCAACTTAAATGTTATTGGACAAATGTAGTCCGACTCCTTATCTGCTTCATGGATCTGTTCTTTATCCCTCTGCCCCTCTTCCTCCTCCCCCAACATTTAAGAACAGTGTATCAGTGCCAGGATTTGGACCTGTTAAAAAATAACTCAGCGGTTAATCAAACAGTGCTCTGCCGTCACAAGGATTACCACATCCGAGGTTCACTTCAACTTCAGCCCTCAGATAGGAGAGTGTGAGAGAAACACACACCTCCCTTTGGCCCTCCTCCTGAACCTTGGCCTGAGCGTGGTTTCACATCTCCTGGGGATTTTTGAACAGTAGACAAAACAGAAAAGCAACAATAATATGACTTATACCATGCACAGGTTGAATGTCAGAAACCCAATTTTTGATGACTAAACCTAAACTTATCTGGAGTTTCATTCAAATGTGATTCTGAGACATGGCTGTGATGATGTCATTCACTGACTTTGGTCACAGCTGCATGGTACCATACCTCCATCTAGAGGCCAAACTAAGAAACACCACTGTTCACTTTTCAGATTTGGCCGCATTGGTCGTCTGGTGACCCGTGCTGCCTTCACCTCCAAGAAGGTGGAGATTGTGGCCATCAATGACCCGTTCATTGATCTGGAGTACATGGTAAGTCAAGAGGATTGCCTGGAAAATAAAGCTTCAACGTGAGGTTTGAAATCCAAAACAGCCATCAGCCAAATATTTGTAAATTTAGATGAACAGTGGTTGGTGGCTGGAAGCTTTTTCAGTTATTTTAGGATTGGAGAGAAATTCTGAAGTCAGCAGAAAGTGAGAATCAATAGAAAATGTAATTCAAGATGATGAGTAATGTTTGTTCATCTCATTTTCTGCCATTTTATAATGTGCATATTACATCATGATGGGTTTGTAGTGCTTTTCAAATATCTCATGCTTGTGAGCTGCCATAATATGTTGTAAACAGTCTCCTCTGCTCTTCACACCTTGTCTTCAGGTCTACATGTTCAAGTATGACTCCACCCATGGCCGCTACAAGGGTGAGGTCAAGATTGAGGGTGACAAGCTGGTCATCGATGGACATAAAATCACCGTTTTCCATGAGTGCGTTTACATCACAGGCTTCTAATACGGGAAACTGTTTTTAATTATTATTGCACAAACACACACATTAGCAAAAGGAAGAGTTGAGTATGCTCTTATTGTGAGTCTCATTTTTCTTTTTTCTCCTTCTCACTTTCAGGAGAGACCCTGCTAACATCAAATGGGGTGATGCTGGAGCCCAGTATGTGGTCGAGTCCACTGGTGTGTTCACCACCATCGAGAAGGCCTCTGTATGTACTGTCCTGTGTCAAACTCCTCAAACTACACTGTGAAACAAGTTATGACACGTAGTGAAACTGGGTGAAAAGGATGTAGATTAAATTCTATCACACTGCATTGCAGGCTCACTTGAAGGGTGGTGCCAAGAGAGTCATCATCTCTGCACCCAGCGCTGACGCTCCCATGTTCGTCATGGGTGTCAACCATGAGAAGTATGACAAGTCCCTCCAAGTTGTCAGGTAAGAATCAGAAAACAAAACATTAGTTCATCAGAATTTGGAAAGTTTTATGTCGTGATTAAAAAATAAATGCTTTAATTTAAACTCTGCGTTGTTATTCAACATTTTAGTCATTGTACGCTCTGGATTGAACCCAAACTGGTTTAGGGTTGTAATGGTGTAAATTTTAAAGACACAGTAAACAAAGGACTCATCATTTCATCAGTTGTTACAGTTATTATTAGTTAAAAAGACCCTCGAAGGAACAAAGACAGAAGGGTTTTTGATTGAACATCCACTAAATTTAAATGTTATTGTCAATATTATGTTTTTGCATTTTGTATAATCCTCAGGACTGTTTTTGATAGATTTTGATACATTATAGATTAGAATGGGGGGCATTTTTGTCTTTTTTGGACAATCTGATAGCAAAGACACAGACAAAGGATGTGGGAAGAGAGTGTGAGTGTGTGTCATGCAAGGTCCCTGGCTGAATATGACTCTGAGGTTATGTGGCATGTGCAGTACCAATTACCAAGGATAGCAAGATGCCCAAGAGTTTTTTTCTTTTCATAAACATAAAAAACCCCTCAGGTGTTGTCATAGTCTTACGTCATAATATATTATGTCCTACATCTTAAAACACATCAATATGGCAGAATTCAGTACTGTACATAAGCAAATGATACTCCGCATGTCACAGTATAATGACAAACTACTATGCCAATTTTCATACCACAGTACACTGCGGAACTGAAACACTGGAGCAACATAATGCAAGAATTTTTGCTAAAGTACATGCCTTTATTTTGCAAATCCTCAGTTGCTATCACTTTCTCTCCATAGCAACGCTTCCTGCACAACCAACTGCCTCGCCCCCCTGGCCAAGGTCATCCATGACAAGTTTGGCATCATTGAGGGCCTGATGGTGAGTTTTAAAACACTCTGCCTGAGAACAATCTGGCAGAGAGACACTCAGCAGCCCCTAAAATCAGATTATCACACACACACACACACACACACACACACACACACACACACACACACACACACACACACACACACACTCTAAAATGCCAACAGGACATTAAAAAGTTGAAGTGTTGGTTAAGCCACATTTAATCATCCTCTTTTCTCTTCCTCTCTGTGTCCATTAGAGCACAGTTCATGCCATCACTGCCACGCAGAAGACTGTTGATGGTCCCTCCGGCAAGCTGTGGAGGGATGGCCGCGGTGCCAGTCAGAACATCATCCCGGCCTCAACTGGTGCTGCCAAAGCTGTTGGCAAGGTTATCCCCGAACTCAACGGGTCAGTACAAACAACGCAAGACGTGTTTTTCAGTACAATGTGTTAATGCATGAACAGGAGTTGGCATTACATCCAGTGAGTTTGACATTTACCTGCTGAATGTCCATATTTGACAGCAAGCTGACTGGCATGGCCTTCCGTGTCCCAACCCCCAACGTGTCTGTGGTTGACCTGACAGTCCGTCTGGAGAAACCTGTAAGTGAACTACCAAACTACCAGTATTCATAACATTTAAAGGCTACCAGTGGTTTGACTGTAAGTCTGGTAATGTTTTCTTTCCACACAAAGGCCAAAACCAGAAATGAGTTTCTTTTCACAAGTACGTCCAGTGACGTCAGTGCTCATGTTCATGGTGATGAGTAGTTCAGTTTACTTTGAGTGAGTCCATAAATAATGCCAAATACTAGTCCCCCAACTGTGTATTAATTTAAAGCTTAAGTATTGTTTGCTTAATACTACAGTGGCCAACTGTTTTAAAGAAATCACTTTGTTTTTCTTAAAAATGATCCCCCCAACACACCTGCCAAAACATATCTATATCTATCTATATCTATATATATTTTTTTTTTACCAAGTAAAGACAACACTTCATTTACATTTTTACTCTTTGTCTTTGTTTTGTCATCATGTAAGATGTTAAACCACATCTTGTATCTGCTTTATTTACTAGTTACTTTATCCAATGATAATAAATGCAATTTTGTGTGATGACTGAATCTCTCTTCTGAACAGGCCAAATACGATGATATCAAGAAGGCTGTGAAGGCTGCAGCTGAAGGACCCATGAAGGGCGTTCTGGCCTACACAGAGCACCAGGTACTGTCTCTGATCTCTAATCTCTGAACAGTTTAGTTGATCAGTATCCGCGTTAACGTGAAGCCCTCTCTCTTTGTTCTCCTGCAGGTCGTCTCCACAGACTTCAATGGTGACTCTCACTCCTCCATCTTTGATGCTGGCGCTGGCATTGCCCTCAACGACCACTTTGTCAAGCTGGTCACATGGTATGCCTTCATCACAGACTTACTTTCTATTCTTCCTCTATTCCCTATGATGCATATTGAATCCTTTTCTCTACTTCTTAACCAGGTATGACAACGAGTTTGGATACAGCAACCGTGTGTGTGACCTGATGGCTCACATGGCTGCCAAGGAGTAAGGCTGAAATAGCCAATCGACCGTCACTGCACTACGCCACGTCACCCACATTCTCCTAATACCAGAGTTATACATCTACAATAAGACTTTGCATTCTCAACGACTCTGCCTGGCTCCATAAGATGTCGTCCCCATCAGATGCCTGAGGAAAAGCCCCACACAAAGCAAATGAAAGATTTGAATTGGAGACCAATTGCTTTTTTTTGTATTCGTTGAGTTCCCTGTTCTGTTCTTGTGTGAGATGGAGTGGAGGTGTGAGAGTCGTTGACTGTAGCACTTAAGTGCTGCAGTCAGTGGTGGAATAAAGTCCTCTGTTTGTGAGATTCATGTCTTCCTTTTCCTCCTTTGAAACTGCACAGATCAAAACTGCAGCATGATAAAAGCTGATATCCGTTGATGGATTCTTTTTTAGGTCAAAATTCTCACAAGAGATTATTTTATTATTATTAGGTTAGGCTGGATTATTTATGTGCACACGAATGGATATTTTATTGATCCTGAGGGGCATTTGGGCATCTACTAGTTGAAAAAACACATACAAAACAAAAAAATTTAAACACTGAACAACTACAGACAGCTGTCTCCACAAATAATAGAGCATGTGCATACTGCGAAAGTATAAATGTAAAGTGAAAACTAGTGCAAGAAAACTGATTACTGTGGATAACATACAATGTAAATGAAGATAAATTTCTAAACATACGAATGTAAGTTATGCATAAATAGACTGAACCTTACAAAGGTGACAAAGTGAAAACTGGGCAGGACAATGATGTCGTTGAAAATATAAAATACAATTTATAGATATAAATCAAAACAAATTAAAAAAAGCTGACAGGTCAGGAGCTCAATGGCATTTAGTCTGTTTCACCCCACCATCGCTGGTCAAGGTTAAAGATGTTTGCCCTCTTTCTCAGTCTGTCTTTGTCAGCCGTCTGCCACTGAAGGTGCAGAAATTGCAATGATAAAAACTGAATCTAACAAGCTTCAAGATAATTTTGGCTAGAGGTGCACACACAGCCATACTGAATCAGAGCTACACCTGTGTAACAGCAATAACTGTACACAGTGCATGTATTTGTTGTTTTAGTACACTGTGGTAAACTGCATTATTTCAAAAGGAATTGTTCCCACATCATTATTTTGTACTTACAATTAAACACATAATTAAGCAAGCATTCATATACGAATCTTTAATTGTTATTTTGTTTGTGTTTTTACATGTCCACTTTAAGTTTGATTTTATGGCCTCTTGCTTAGAGAGAATATTTGTTTATATCGGTTGTGTTCACAGGGGACAGATTTAGGTGTAGAGAAGAAGAAGAAGCTGAAAAAAGTTAACAGAGACTCTTTGCAGCCCACTTATTTCTCCCTTCTCTGGATTACGCTACCAAATCAATAAATAAGGGTTACACCTGTTTGCTACGATGTTGCAATTATGACTGTTGCATACTGAGTAAGCTCATCCAGTCATGCAAAAATCATATGCATTTTGTTCTACTGATCCCTAAATACAAAATTCACACTTTTGTGTTCCCTCATTGTTCTGGTCCCTCTACATGTATGTTGGAGAGATGGCTCTAAATTGTTTACAGTCGGTTTAAATTGTAGCTTTCATGCCAATTAGCCTCCCCCTGTTCCTGCATCCATACTGTTACATTCAGGATAAACCCCAAGGTCCTGATAATTTGACTACTAAAATGTGACTGCAGGTCTGAAGCTTGACTTCCTTACCTGAGAGCACCATGCCATTCATTTGTGTGGAATGATTTGTATTGGTTTCTTCTGTGCTCATTTATTTTGTTTTTTTCCCTTAATTTATCACCTGGTTCTGATCAAACCCCTCCTGTGGGAAAACAGACAGCGTAATTGCTTCGACTCTTTATCCGGTGAGACTGTGGAGGAAGATTTCTGCTAGTTTGGGTGCTCAAATTGATTCTTGCACTGCACTACTGCTTTCACAGCGCAGTTACATGGTCCATTTTTTTTAATGTTTTCACTTCACCCCCTTTTAATCCTGTTCAATACTTTGCCCTTCTGGAGAAGTACTGCAGCATGGCAAACAGAACCTGACAAAAGCCAACTATAATGGTCCAATATGAAGCTTTTATGAAATATACCTGCCGGTTTGGACTCACAAAATGGTAGAATGTAGCAAATTCATTTGACAATCGAAGCTTGTTAAAGCGTAATTTCGGGAGTGGGAACACACACCAATCACAGCCCTCTAGCCTTCTATATAAGCGGAACTAACCCTGTCCTCAGTCTCTCGCTCCTACATTTGCATCCCTCCCTCCCACCCTCTCTTTTTGTCTCCCTGTCTTCTCTCTTCTAGGACACCAGGGGTTCATCGCTGCCCGGATGCCACCACAGACCTCCAAACCTCCCCACACCGCTTCAGTAATCCATCCATTCATTCAATCCATTCATTGTTCATTCATTCATCATTGTGCAAAAAAACTTCTAAAACGTATCAGATTGGTTGTGTGTTCCTTGTTCGTGAAACTTCCTTTTGATTTTATTTAATAGATTTTGTGTATTGATACGTTTTCTAAGCTTTGTGTGATTTAAATGACAAAAAGACCAACACAATAAACTACAAACTTTCTCTTAAAAATCTGAGTGAACCTAAAGCTTTGTGCCGGATCGCCAAACCAATGGTGCCATTGCTCAGTAAATATCATTCCCCAGTCCCCACAGAGACCATCAGTTTTTAATTAGTGTCCCCATGAAGATATCAAAGCCAAAGTTTGTTTGCATTGATTTGAAATGTCCTAACAGAGATATTTGAGTATGTGTATGTTTAATTAGCCAATCAACATCAGCTGTGTTTAACTGTAACTTGACACCTAAATATTGGATCTGACTCACACACAGTGAAAAATCGCGATGACTGGGCACCACAAACAAGTGGGCACTTCGGCAAAACCATGAACCAGTTATTTAACTTTTGTGTGGATAACTTTACAGATCTGGCAACCTGAGCAAGAGAGACACACATGCCTCTTCTCCAGAAATTTCAAGCATCAGGTATAATGGCAGCTTATGAGAGAGATTAGTGAACTCTTGTCACACAGAGCCTCACTGAGCCTGAAGTATAAGTCTGACTGCTTCCAAACCTATATCACAAGAACCCTCACAAAATTTCCTGCTGTCTTCTGATGTTTTTATGTGTAGTTTGGCCAAAGTTATAGGATTTGTTGAGAGTTGTTTCTTAGATTTT
>JAQLOL010000025.1:11415220-11426889 GCA_029783665.1 Naso thynnoides | reverse complement strand
AGATAGATAGATAGATAGATAGATAGATAGATAGATAGATAGATAGATAGATAGATAGATAGATAGATAGATGATTGTGACTTTGAATTAAGATGTAGATAAAGATGTAAATAAAACTACGTTAAACACCCTTTTGGTATAAATATACAAACCATTAAAAAACAGTTTAACTTTCCTTTTGTATTGGCTATCTTGAGTTCGACAACACACTCACCTGTCAGCAAAAGTTTTTCTTGGTGGAATAAATTAGAAATAGCTCCAAAAGCCTCTACAGACTGCAGTACATGAAGCATGTTGTGTTATTTGAACCATACAAATTGAATCAATGTCACGTAACAAGTTTCCATCTTTTTTTTTACCTCTGAAACAACAGGCCCACATACTGGGCTGTTTGTTTTTCAACAGAAACCTAATTTAGTAATTTATGAGTTGAGTAAGTTACATCATAGTAATTTAATCATTTCAAGTCAAAAGACTTAAGTAGGCTAAGGGAAGCTCATCTGTAAGTTGTGAAGTGATTGACAACTAAACATTACGAGTAATGTTTTTTTTTTCTTTTAAAATTATGTCTGTCATTCAATTTTGGCTTTCTCTTTCTCTTTCTCTAATTTCTCTGAATTTGAATTAGTGCATTGTTGAGACTGAGAGGCGTTTTTTCCACAGGACACAAAGAGTTAAATGTTGAACGCTGCCCGTAGTCGGGTATTTACGGTAGACGCTCTCCTCCAATCACGCAGCAGTTTGTCCTGCCTGCGGTCCACATCTTGATGCCAGAACTTCAGTGACGCGGTGACACTGGATTTCATTGTAATGTATTCATGCTCTGCGTCTTTTTCTTTGTTAAATTACGTTTATTTTGCAAAACATCTCGCCGGTGCTCGGGTCCAGTGTTGCCGCATTCTCTGTGCGCGCTCGCAGCCCATTTGGAGTCGCTTCTTGATGTTTTGTTGCGGACGGTTTAAGGAGCACTGATCCATCAGTCGACGTTAAGACCTCTCGGATTTAAGGATAAGATTCCTATTTAGAAACGGTTATATAATCTGGTAAACACTGGTGTTTCGCGCGCACGTCTGTCGGGTGCGTCTAACAGCTATTTAGGCATTATTATTCGTTATTGTATTCTGTTCTAGCAAGATTATTCCCGTCCGTGTTCATGCCAGATCTGCAGCGCTTTAGTTTTCCTTACCATAGCATGAATCCTTTGTTGGGGGCCAATACGCATCTCCAACAGCATCCACAGCAAAGCCCAGCTCCGTCACACCCAGACTCTCCCTCAGGTCTCCTGCCCGACACCGTTTTCGGTGTACCGGACCCGGCGTCTTTTCTACTGGGTGAGCAGCCTGGCCTGGGGCCTGATCAACCGGGGCCTGACTTCACCGCACCCTCACAGACCTCTCCTTACCTCCATCACAACCCCAGCAGCCTCTACCAGCACCGCGCTGTGCCGCATCCCCCTGCAGCCATGGCTCTCAGAAACGACCTGGGGTCCAACATCAGCGTCCTCAAAACTCTCAATCTGAGGTTCAGATGCTTTTTGGCAAAAGTGCACGAACTGGAGCGCAGAAATAAGATTCTAGAGAAGCAACTGCAACAGGCGCTGGATGCCAACAAGGGCTGTCAGGGTGGATGCTGTGAGAATAGGGCGCATACCCAGGAGGCAGGTGTGCAAACTGGATTTGTTGGGACCATATCGCTGAGGCCCGGTTCTCTCCCCTTCCACAACACCAACAACTCAGCCAGGAGGCCTACAACCCTGTTCACACCACCACTTACAACAACCCTGGCACCTGCAGCTGCTGAAAACTCAAGTACAACACAAGCAAACAACACTTGTAACCCCGCCATCACCATCAGCAAGTCCTCTCCCTGTGTGGACTCCCCTGGCTGTAGCTCTAAAACTCTGCCCAGCACCATCACAGGCCAGGGGGGCTCAACCAACCCTCCTCCCCGTTTCCTACCTGGCACCATCTGGTCCTACACCCACAACCGCAAGTTTGGCCCTGGAGCAGAGCGTCTGACCAGCCCAGGGGTGTCCTGGATGCACCCTGACGGAGTCGGGGTCCAGATTGACACCATCACCCCTGAGATAAGGGCCCTGTATAACGTCCTGGCCAAAGTGAAGAGGGAGAGAGATGAGTATAAACGCAGGTAAATGGAGTGAAACCTTTTTGTTATGCTTGTAACAAACCTTAAGGGCACATAATTGCTTTCTTAAGTGTGTAATGCTGCAATTTGTGGGAGTGAGTTGCAGACCAGCTGTCTCCCACAGAAGCAGAGTCAGCACAAAGCTGCTCCATCCATCACCTGCAGGCTGACCCTGCATCCACTTCATGCCTGACCACGGAGACAGGTGCTGTTTCTAGAAATATACCCGAATAATTGACTCGTCACAGGCTAAATATAAAGAAGAGTGAAGGTCAAAGCTTAAAAGAGACGTGTGAAGTTCGGTCTGAGGCACAACTGTTCGCTTAAAAGCTCCAAAGACTTTGACTTAACCATTGGTGGCTTAGTTTACAGGAATATGAGTGAAAATCCATCGGGAAGTAGAAATAAAAGTTGACTGTACAACAGATTTTCACCTTGTGAAACTGAACAAGCCTCTCAAGGTGAGAGATGTAATGATGATGTCATCTGAGGACAAATCCAGGAGGTTGTCTGCAGGTCTCTAAGCTTGATGAGTCTTTGACAGCATCCATAGTGATTTTACAAGGACATTTGAACTTTTAATTCATAACTGTAAGACTTACAATTTAGGTTGGATCTACAGTTGAAATGATTAGTTGATTAGTCTTTTTCAGTCTGAAGTAGTCACTGGTTGTAGCTTTGCAAAAAGTAAGATTGTTGTCCTGTTTCATATGGCAATTGAAAATTTTTTAAATTAGGCATAAACAAAGAATTTAAAGACTCTACTTTGGACACTCGGGAAAAAAAAGTTATGGGAATATTATATGAATTTTATGACATTTCATGAACAAATTTACAAAAGAATTAATCCAGAAAATAATCAAATAATTTGATAATGAAAACAATCAATATTTGCTTCAGGAGGATCATGTGACATTTCAAACAAAACATCTCTGAACCCACGATGACTCATGGTCAGCATGTCAGGGTAAGACAATGTGTCACCTCATGACATCAGCAGTTAAAACCTGGATGCACTGATTTCCAATTTAGCCAGACAGCTGTCAGTGTTTGAAGACAGAACAGCACAAGGTGAACTCTCTCCCCTTTAAATTCTTGCAGGAAACAGCCCACATCGTGTAAATTTGAGGGCCATGTGAGAGTTATGGGTTATCTGGCCTGAGCGAACCACAGTGGCCCCTGTGTTTCAGGACATTCATCACTGAGTTCCCTCATATTATGTCCAAATGAGCAGTCATGCATTCTTCACAGAGGAGATCCTGACCACAGTATAGTGGGCTCTTTGTGAACGAGGGACGAGGACAGCTCAAATTGACCAAGAGTGTGTGATCTTATCAGACACGATTTGATTCAGAAAGTTGACATATTTGTATAACCACCTTTGATTCGAGGTGTTTGACAATTTAATGCCACTCTGTGTTCAAATCAGTTTCTTGTTCGACCTTCTGTGCAGTGTCAGGGTTGTTTGTCAACCTTCTTGTAGGTGTTAGTGTACCTTGGGGACATAAAAGTCTACTTCTAAAAGCCAAACTGGCCATTCTGTCTGCAGTCAAATATTTATGCCAGATCCCATTTTAATTATGATACTTCTGTTTTTGTCCTTGAGAGTGATTTTCATATTTGAATGCTCACCCACAAATTCCTTTTCCCTAAAGGTTGGGGTCCATTTAGCCTCTTTTTTCATACATTTTATCCACCGTGCTCTCTTTTATCGATTCTAGTTCTGTTCTGTCATTCGTATTCAACTTACATTCTGTCCTTTCTGCCCTTTTGCCCTCCTCCTGTCCCTGCCCCCTACTGCCCCACCACTCTCTCACACATGGTTCCCACACACTAAACACTTCTTCTCCCTCTCTCATGCTCTCTGCCTCCCCTCTCTCCCAGTGCACTCCCCCCTCTCCCCACTCCACACTGTATCTGCAATGCAGCATATACTGCAAACTGTAACTGCTGGATGGGGGCTTGGCTTGCAGAAGGAAGCTTGTCTCTGCTTTCTATGTGCTCTCACCTTACTGGTCAAACAAGCGTCTTCTATGACAACAACAACAATAACAACTCCTGTTTCTCTCAGATTTAGCATTCCCTAAGGTCTCAATGTGTCGCAGCATTCTGCATTTCAAAAGCTTTTATATAAGAGCCTACAGACTGTGCAGTGAGTGGATTTCCCCTGAGCACGTGTGTGCTGTGCAGCGACAGAGTCTGAGATCATATGCAACATTTGTGCTCAGGTTATTAAATGTATTAAAGCTGAGATTTATGGGCCAATCGTCTGAACTGCACCATAGCAGCACACAATTCGTCACACAGCAATTGATCAGTGAGTGAATGAGCAAATTACTCAAATCACCCAGTCACTCACTGTCTCACTAAGTCACATTTATGCAGTTGTTTATGGTGATTTTAAAGATGCTTTGGAGTTTTCTTGTAAACTCCTAAGCACTGCCATAATGCATCATGTGCATCCTTGAGCTCTCGCAAATGTGTAGGGTGTGTTTCCTTCCTCATAAAACATTTGCAAGTAAACACTGTAAACAAAAATGTTTACTGAGTAGCAGTCTTATTTCACCTGTCTTTGCTGCTGCGTTGTTGCTCTGGACAAAAATCTTCCGTAGCAAAAGTAAAGGTCAAAAACTCAAGAACCTTTTAAGTGAGCTAAATTATCCACTTATTGCAGATATGTCAGTTCTGTTGTAATTATGTAAACAGCTGTACACAAATGCCAAACTGTGGTTGACATAAAGTAAAGTAAATAGCCTTTATGAGCCATGGAGGCCCTAGACCAGGAGCCTATCTCCTGTTTCTGTAGCATGACATGGCTTGAAGCAGGAGTTCACTCCCTGGACATGATGCTAGTGTGTCGCAGAGACTCGCCCCCAGTCCAGCCCTGCTTTTTCCTGAATTTTGAATGGCAGCTTCATGTAATGTTGTGTGTTGAGAGGAATTTGTTTGTCAGTGGTTGGTGGTTTGGCAAGACAGATGCACTTAAACTAATTTAATTTTGCCCAGAATGACTATCAGCCTTTTTTAACTTTTTAAAGCTCCTCTAGTAGTTCGGTCATGGCTCCATGGCAGACCCAGAAATGCAAAAATAGAACACAAAGTCACATGTTTATATCTGCATATAATGGATAAATAGCCGGAATGTATGTTGTCTGTTTGTATTTTGTCTCTTATGTAAAGACATGGACTAAAGAATTGTTTACTTCTTGTATTTGTGTGTCTCTAGATGGGAAGAAGAATACACGATGAGGATGGATCTGCAACAGAAAATTACTGACCTACAAGAGGTAACATAATGTAGGCTTTTGTTTGAGTGTATTGGTTGTGTGGAATGACGTACTGTGACATTTGAAGCTTCACATGTCTGCCATGATGTTATATGAAGGCGTCTCTGGACCTGTACTTGACATTTGTCAGCTTGGACATCAGCATTACTCTTAAACGAACTAAAATAAATAGTAAGTTGTGAACTATGACTTACCTCAAAGTGATATTTGTACAAGATTCAATATATGGCGTAAGATGTAGTTAACAGTGTCTCCAATAATGACTCCCCAAGAATACAAACCTCTGTGATGAACGGAAAGTGTTTGAAATTTTCCTCCCCATTCACTTGAATTGAAAAGCTACAAACTAACATATGATGTGTGCTTTAAATTGTAAGTTTTAAACATACCATTATATTTATACATTAATTAACATATGGATCAGGTTCTGTTTGTTATTTCCATGCTTAATTTTTCAGTAATTATCATTTTTAAACAAAAGTTGATCCGATCTTTTAGACGCGCATTAACTCTTCTCCACGTTTTTGCTAGTGTGAACAAACTTAGCAGTTCCTGAGTGAATTACGTGTTTTGCACATCTTTAAACATCACAACGCAAGCGATCGTGGCGCAAGCTGATCTTAAGGGTGATTTTGAACTTGAGGAAGAACCATACCACACTGAATATGCATTTATTTGAACCCGAAAATGTCCAAAATAAATTGTGGCAAACAAGAGACTGCGAGAGCCAGACAAGCAGCAGTCTCACCAGCAGTAGTGGAGTATCCACAAATACCAAGAACTGAAGATGCTTGCTGGTGTACCTGCAGCTGTTGCATACCCATGGCGTCTGAGAATGAGTGTTTATGCTGCAGGGAATGAAGATAGTGAAGGCACCTCTGCCAGAGCAGGAGACAATGACTGAAGACAACAGACAGATCTGTTTGGCTGCACACCTCATCTTTCAGCTGTACATAGAGCTAGCTGAGCTGAGGGCGTTCTTTCAGATGCCCAGGATCAAGTGGAAGAGGAATGATAAGCCCAAAGGTCTGGGTGGTAAACTGAGTCATGAGTAAGTGACTTGCAAAAGTTCAGAACAGTATAACTACTGTATAATAACAGAGAGATGAGCTCATACTTTCCTTCATAGGCCTGCTCTGTGTCATGTGACACTTAAGCGAGAGGCAAATAGGACCAAACTAATTCAAACACTTTTTGGGAAAAAAACAGAAGCCCTACCAAGGAAAAAATATACATAATAAACACCTGACAATAAATAGGTTCTTTGAACTGTATAAATCTTTTTTTTTTACGATATTCTTAGGTGCATTTCAAGTGAAGGGGTAGGAAACTTTCAAACACCTCCCCTTTGTCTCAGAGACATGGATTCTCTGTGAGACAAATTTGATACATGTATTGAACACACTGACAACTAGACTTTTCACCATATATTAAACCTTGTGAAAATATCACATTAACATTAAAAAACCCATGTGTGTTTCCCTAACCTGTCCTTGAAACATTTCTTGAAGCTTATAAAGCAGTTTGTATACAGACTTGCTCACTGCAGCTTGTACAGTTAGAGGTTCTCACGGTTTTGGCACTCATCATTTCCTGTTTTCAAAATGTGGCATTGCTACATTGGTTCAAGTCCTGACAGTCTTTTGTAATTGGTTTTCTTTAATCTTTGACCATTGAACATCAGCTGATGAAAGTGCATCAACCAATCTTGTTTTGAAAATGTAGAAATGATCTGTTTTTATTAAAATTGAGCTTCATATTGTTTGACTCTGACACTCTGCCAGGTTGATTGCTATATTTGTGTTTCCTTCTGGTTGGTTGTGGTTTGTTGATGTTTTCCTTTGTGTGTGTGTGTCTATGTGTGTGTGTGCAAGTGTGTGGGTGATGTGGGTGGGTAGGTGTGCGCACGTCTGTCGACATAACATGCATTTAGACGTGTGCATTGCCAGGAATCTGCACCTGGTCCCGTTAAGCCGGCAGCACCACATTAACATGAGACCACAAGCAGCAAAACACCACTTGAAACTCGAAAAGCGCCTGAGCAAACTGCACCATGTATGAATAAGTCAGCAGGGAGAAAAGTAAATTATGAAGCCATCAGAGCTCCCCAGAGAAAAATACACATTTTGGATTAACAATGTTTTTGTGGGCTTTTATTATATTGATGAACT
Organism: Naso thynnoides; assembly: GCA_029783665.1. Taxonomy (NCBI): domain Eukaryota; kingdom Metazoa; phylum Chordata; class Actinopteri; order Acanthuriformes; family Acanthuridae; genus Naso; species Naso thynnoides. The sequence continues at coordinate 11,419,286 of JAQLOL010000025.1, read as the reverse complement.
CCGCTTGCATCATGTGACATGTAATTTCCAGTAAAGATGTTTCCGGTCCTCTGTGTGTGTGTGTGGTCATGTTTGCACCGACGTGTGTCCTTCATGGCTTCCTTTATGTGCGTAGGACCTGCAAGAGAGTGAAGGCTGTCAGGACGAGCTCGCTCTCAGAGTTCAACAGCTGAAGGCAGAGCTGGTTCTTTTCAAAGGCCTCATGAGCAATGTGAGCACAGCAAAACACATACAGTCACATATTATATTCAGTCATACAGCCATACAAATTGATAAATATGCACATAGACAGTAGTCTCTATAAACAGACTCCACATTCAGTGAATGTAGAGTTCTGGTTAGGCAAGGTAGGGCGATCTTGGTACCGGAAAAGCCCTGGTTTCCGGTTGTAGTCTTTTGTAGTCTGCGTAATTAACAGCGGACTGTTAACTGTTAATGGAATGCAAACTGGCTACTTGTGAAATGATCCGCTGGTAGATGTGGTCTCTCAACTCCAACTCCATTCTCGCATTGGACTGTAAACAGCAAGTGGCACGGGGAGAAGAGAGTCAGAAACAGAAATTCGCCTCCTCCAGCGGTAGCCCAAGAATAATGGGGTTTGCCCCTGGAGGCTGCATCGCTGTCTGCCGGAAGTCAGACAACGAAGGCAGCCAATTGGTTTTGAGATTGCCTGGACAGTAATAATTATCTTTCCCGCTTCTCATGGAAGGGATGGTGGAATTCCACTCTTAAATAAGTGAAGTAAAATGATGTCATTGTTTACTGAATGATCAGTCTGGTGTTCAGTGCCAGCAGACCATTTAATGGTTCATAAATAAGTAATACGCCATTAACCTTGCCAGAGCAAAAAAAAAAAAAGTCTCGCAGTTGGTTTTCCCGCAGTAGCTTCTCTTAAGCTTGCTCTTCAATTCACAAGGAAGACACCTTCAATGAGCCGTTTAACAATTCAACACCTGAATAAGGACTGCAGTGCACTTTGTCCCCAGGCAATTTATTAACTTATGAACATTTACACCTGCGGACATAGTGAAATATTAGAATAAAAAGACACCTATCAACATTAACACCAGTATTATGGCCAAATAGAAACTATGGGTGGTGATACACTGGTAGTGATGATAGTCATAATATTTAAAAAGGAAATGTTGATATTGTGTTATTAATACACACACGATAATGTTGTGTAAATAAAATAGTGCCTTTCAAATAATTTCTTTTTCTTTCTGTTCTGGTTTTGTCCTAATGGTTGATGGTTATGCTCTTCAAACGCTAGCCGCTGCCTGTAAAATCCAAAAATTATTATAATTAAGTGCTTTTTGCAGATTTATAATTATCTGTTTATTTCTTTGACTTCTTCACATTTATCAAGCAGTAGATGGAAGTAATTTTGTAAGTTTTCCCTTCCTTTGGTCTCATCTGGTTCTGTCCATTCTCTCTGTAGAACTTATCAGAGTTAGACAGTAAGATCCAAGAGAAAGCCATGAAGGTGGACATGGACATCTGCCGCAGGATTGATATCACCGCTCGTCTCTGTGACGTAGCTCAGCAGAGAAACTGTGAGGATGTGATCCAGATGTACCAGGTACCAGGAGGTTTTTTTCTTATCTGTGGTTCTTTCTTAATGTTTGTGCTGTATATCGACAATGACGGCCTGAATCCTGATTGTATCCCTGCAGGTTCCCAACAACCAATCATCCCTAAACTGCCGCCGGAAACAAACTCCCCTGTCCTTCAATGGAAGTGAGTGTGACGAGCCTGTGAGCACCTCTGAAAGTGACGGGGGCGTTGTCAAAGAGGAGGAGCACTGTGGCTCATCAGCCAATCAGATTAATGAGGAAATGCAAAGGATGCTGAACCAGCTGTGGGTGGTCTGACTTTGAAAATGATCGGCACAATGATGGTGTCCTTTAGTTCTGCATGTCCCTTAATTATATTTCAATGTGTGTTTTTATTTGAAGACGTGAATGTGAGTTTGAGGACGACTGTGATAGTCTGGCCTGGGAGGAGACTGAAGAGACGCTGCTTCTTTGGGAGGACTTCCCGGGATGCACTCTGCCTCCTGACCCCACCCACCCACCAGGAGAGGTATGGCTCCGGCCACATAACTTATTTTGATGGGATCTCTAAGCTCTGGTTTTAAGGGATGGGCTTACACTTAAATACTGTCAAACAAAGGCAGCAACCTGACAAATTACTGAGATCCAGTCCATCTTCGTGAAGCCTGTAATGCTTAAAGGTGGTGAAATTACACCTTTGCCTGTTTCACAGAGGATCTGATTTAACTCTGTGGTCATTTTTTGAGAATATGTTGGCTTTAAAGCTGGGGTAGGCAACATTTAGAAATCAAGCTAGCTGTAGCGTGAGACTCCTATTAAGGAAGCAGCTCTACAGCACCCTCCCGTCCTGTTTTTGATGCGCCTCGTGTTGTAGTTTGTTTTTTGTTGCTCTCTCTTTTAAGGTTCATGAAAGGACCAAATGGTTGGAGGAAAGTGTAGCGGTGTAAACTGTTTCGTCTCAAGTTGATGGCGTCATCTGCAGCTCAGCTTGTCAAGTCGCCAGAGGCCAGTTTTAGGGCGCAAGGCGCATCACTCGTTTTAACAGCGAGTCAGAGCATAGCAACATCACCTGTCACTTAATAGAGCAGCATAGGGCAGACAGTAGGAACAGACACTATCTGAAATGACCTGTGATTGGCCAAAAAGTGCCTGTCACTGTCATTTTTTTTAAAGCCTGAATAGAGTCAAGGAGAGGTGCAATAGTCTTGTTCTTTCAAATCACCTGAATGACAAAAGGTTATATTGTTCTAATTACAAAAATTATGTTCTAATTACAAAAGGTTAGAATGGATTTTGTTCCCAATCACACCAAAAATAAACTGCCTGCCCCAGCTTTAATAAGTCACAGATGTTTCCTGTCTTTATATAATGTAAATTGTTTACTGTAACTGATATTTGTGACTAGATTACGTCCAGACTCTATAATGTTTGTCACAATCAGAGACTACAGGAATGACCTTTATCTAGTTCTTTATCTAGTTTTAAATATGAATGAAGAGGAAATCAGTTTTAGTACTTTCTGGCATGATAAGCTAATTAAAACACATTATTAAAGCAATCATGATTGTTTTGTAGTTATTATTAGAACTATAAATGCCTGGCCTTCAGATGTAGTCAAAGTCTTTTCCAGTCGCTCAGTGCCTCTTTTGGTGTAATGATGGGAGAAAGAAAGAAAGACAGAAGGAGAAAGCATAATGTGTGTGGGTGTGTGCTGTCACTTGTAGTCCTGTAAACAGCTGTGTGTGTGTTTATGTTATCGGTTCAGATTTCAAGGAAGCTTTTAAAGTTCTGATGTCATGAGGGGAGCTTGATCCACTGACCGTCACAGCTCTACTGAAACAGGGCCATTTCAGGAAAACTCACGAAAGACATACACACACACACACACACAAACAGATTTACGCACACATTCTTGTCAGGCTTTTACATTGACTTCCATTCATTTGGACAGCCTAACTTGAATCCTTACCCTAACCCTAACCAGTTTATTCAACCCACCATAAACTTAACCAGGACCTCAGAAATGAAGTCAAGCCTCATTAGGACAGTCTTTGGTCCCCATGAGGGCCATTGGTTCTCACACAGTCAGTGTTTATGCCAGAAAAGGTCCTAATAGGCAACAAAAACCAGCACGCACACACACACGCAATCAGACAGATACAGTGTCAGGCTTGTATTGGTGTTCAGTGTGTTTGTTTCCAAAAAATGCATGTGCAGGTGTTTGTTTTCATTCAGCGGCTGTGTGCTATCTGAACGGTCTGCTGTTGAAGGAAGAAGCTGCGTTAGTCAGCGAAATTTGAGCTGATTGGAGCATTTAGCCAGCTGTGCTTTATGTCGTCTAACTGTCTTCATTGTCTGATTGCGTTAACTCACAGACACACGTCCATTTTACAGCTAAATGTTGCTACATTTAATCACATGTATCTTCGTCATTGATATCCAAACTCCAAAGCTTTCTCTTTCTCTTTCTCTCTCTCTCTCTCTCTCTCTCTCTCTCTCTCTCTCTCTCT
>JAQLOL010000025.1:11402499-11415120 GCA_029783665.1 Naso thynnoides | reverse complement strand
CTCTTTCTCTCTCTCTCTCTCTCTCTCTCTCTCTCTCTCTCTCTCTCTCTCTCTCTTCATACCTGGAGGACTGTCTGGAAAAGGTGATTAGTGACACTGAATGTCTTTTCAAGTCCAGAGAGAAGGAATACCAAGAGACAATAGACCAGATCGAGGTCAGACACTTGCTTCATGCTTTAAAATAACAAATAATATAGAAATAATTTCCCTGTTGCTTTATGTTGGCTGTTTTTTCTTTCCATGTATCCTCTGTTTGTTGTTAATGCTTGTGTCTTTTGCACTGTGCATCGAGAGTCCAGTTTCACAGCGTTTTCAATATATTATGTATGTTTGTGTTGAGCTCTGTTGAACAATCGCAAAAGATGATTAAAATATTTACTTTGGATTAGGTGCAATAGTGAATTCCTTAAACAAGACTCAAGATGTAATTTGCCTGCATGTAGCCAGCATCTCATAGTTTTGCTTAAGTAAATGACATTTTCATGGCAAACACATTTTTCACAAAAAACATGTCTGACTTCATGTTTTCTGACTCCATGTTTTCAGCTGGAACTGGCCACAGCAAAGAGTGACATGAACCGACACCTGCACGAGTACATGGAGATGTGCTCGATGAAGAGAGGCCTGGATGTGCAGATGGAGACGTGCAGGAGACTCATCACACAAAGTGGAGACAGGTGACACACAAACACACATACACACACACACACACAGAGGCTCCTGCCAGTCTCATCTGTCAGTTCCTGTTTCTTTTACTAACATTTTATTTTATGAGTCGTTTAGTGTCTTACAGTAACACTTTACTGGAAGTCCCTCTGTAACATTCATAACCGGTATTAAACCATTTAGTAAATGGTCTATAACACAATATAATGTGTATTCAGTTAAAAAGCCTTTTTAAGTGTTTATTAATGCATTGTATTCATCCACAATTTTATTTATATAGACACTTTATACCATTATAGCTGTTATTCTTTATATTTATTTAGTAGATTATGTATAAATGCTAAATAATAATTGTTTGGTCAATCAGTAGTGTCAATTTGAGAGGAATATTCTTTAAATAACTGCTTTCTTTAAACCTAATGAACTATACATGTGAATGGTATGCTTGCTTGTGAACAATTTTTACATTTTTACCTTTTCAGCTGACTTGTGATGTACTTATTGAAAGATGAAAATTGTCTACATCTTCTGAAATTAATATATTTTGTCATCTGCTTATCAGAAAGTCAATGATTTAATCCCCGGCTCCTCTTGTCTGCATGCCACAGTGCCTTGGGCAAGAGACTGAACCCCAAATAGCTAAAAATCACTGTTCCATTGGTGTCACTGTATGAATGTGTGTATATGAGTTCCTGATGGGCAGATTGGAACTTCATATAGAGGTCACCTGCCGTTAGGGTGTAACTGCGTGCACGAATGGATGAATGCTGACTCGTATTGTTTAAGCGCTATATAAATGCAGTCCATTTACCATTTATTACTTCCTTTCTAGAAAATTTTTAAAAACTTAAGGACCTGTAAAACGAAGGGTCGCTATTCTTGTTTAAGTGCTGCTCAAAAAGAAGAATGTGTTAGATTGTTGCAGTTCTTCATTGCATGTGTTTCTGTTTCTTCACAGTAACTCTGCTGCGCCAGCGTCCGCTGAAGACAGCGACCAGAGAGAGAGCGACAGATCCTCAGCATCCCCACCGTCTTCCTCGAGCGCTGGGAGATCTTGACACTTCCTCACTCCGGCAACGATTGCGGTTCTGGTCATGTGACCCCTGCTGCGTCCAAATACAGTACCACACCAATGCACTACACACCAGTAACTATGGCAGCACCATGTTTACATATATGTACAATCCTTTTTATTTGCTGAGTCACACTTTCTGTTCTTTCCGCTGTCCATGCAAATGAACTTTTGGTCTCGGCACTGTGCAAACAGGAGGGGCCCTCCCGTGGTTAGACACTGTCATCTCATGTTTGACAACAGAAGTTAAGAAAGCAAATGTTTTGAATCTTAAATTTATTGTAAGGAAACAGGCTAATGTCCTTGTTGGTTAGTGAGGTAGTTGACTGCTGTAGGCTACAGGAGAGCATAACGTGACTTATTTACTCCACACACAATATAATTAATAGCCTCGGCATATGAAAGAGGAAAAACTATGCCTGTTTTTTTTTTAGTCACAAGAATTCTTAAAGAATCCTCTCCACACAAATTTACAAGCTGATAATTTAATTTCTACCGCGAAACAAACAGTCTTGCAACAATGGTTGTCCTTGAGATAAATGAGTGTATTTCTAGTTTGACTGGCTTATTTGGTAATTTCATAATGATGAGCTTAAGTCTAATAAGATGTCATATTTCAGCATTTTACTGCCATTTAGCCGCAGCTTCTGAGTTTTTTGTCTGTATATGAATCCACAGGCAAAACAAACCTTAAGCCATAAATAAATCATAACATTTGTGCTTTATTAAGCAGAACATTAACTAGTTATTATTTTTAAATAAAATTATTTAAAAAAATAACCAAAGCATTAGGTGTGTGTATGTTGGAGCAGCAGTGTTATGTCTCATGCCTCCCCTTTCTTGCCAATATAAATTAGCTACAGTTCTGTGAAAGTTGGTCTAGGTGGTCTGTCGTAATGCCATTCTGTGGTCCAGTTGACTTATCCAAACAGGATTTTATTGGATAAATCACCAGTTTAAAAATGGTGTCCATCACAGATATGCTTTAGAGTTTCCAGCTCAGTAAATGTTGCATTAAATACACAACTAAATGACCAAAATTGCTCACTGTGTCACAATATATTAACTGCAATTCTACTAAATTTTAACAGTACTTTAACTACAAACATCATTTTGGTGTCAGCCTCAGAAAGAGAAAACCACATCAACATTTCACCATTTTACACAGAGAAATCCATCCCGGAATAAACAAATAAAATCAGTTCAATGGGACTGTTGAAAATGAACTTGGACAATTATGAAATGGAATAACATCAACAGTTTTACAACAATTTCAAGATCTCTTGACAACAAAGAAACATCTGAAATGCGTTGAACATCGGATATTAAACTGTTTGACATGTTTATTTTCTATTACTGGTGCTTCATAAGAAACTTAAAGGTATGTCAGAGGCAAGCAAGTTTGTTTTCAGTTTTGAATGTAGCCATAGTCTGGCTTGTGCAGGAATTATTAAGCCTGTGCCCTGTTGAAGTTGATCTGGAGTCGAAAGACTAAAAAATGAGGCCTCTGCAAAAAAACTGCAGTTCCTTGGCCACTCGAGGCTGTCTCCAAAGCAAGTCAGTCCCCATAAACACTAACATTAAAAAGTCCGATTTATATAAGCAATAAACATGTTTACAGCCTGTTACAAAAAAAGTTCTCCGTAGCTAATTTCCTCTTTCATGGCAACTGTGTGAGGGATGAATTTTGTAAGTAGTTCACTCGCATAAACTACATTGTAGCTTAAAATTATGCAGATTTAAGGGCGTAGCTGCTTTGAGTGACAGCTAGCTGCCAGCTGTCTGCAAGGCATCACCTCAGCTTGTGGTGTTGGTGCCTCTGAGAATTTTCACGCAGATATTTGAACAAATAATATGGCTTGCTGAGCGGGTAATAGTACTAACAGGTCATCAAAGAAGTCCTACTCTGCCCACGTTTAACATCTTCAGCCATTTTTGGATTAGCTGAGATCTGCAGAGTTAGGCACTGCCAAGATGGCAATGGCTGAAACCACACCTCTACGCTTTAAAATGGCTCTTAAGAAACCTGATGGTGATGTCACAGAGACTAGGTTTTATACAGTCTAAAAGAAGAACAGGTCGGTCATGAAATAGTTTAAATTAGCCACTGAGTGCCAAAATCAAGTGGTCAGATTATGAGTCTACAGAAAATTGCTGGAAAAAAGAATGACTAAATGTAGCTGCTTCAGCTATTTCACCAAGGTGCTTGATGTAAATAACCAAACCTATTTTTGAGCCTGTAAATGTTTGCACATAGAAAGGAAGAGCAAAGCAAAAATGTATATGAAACAGGCGGCACTATTACCTGTAAAATGTAACAAAAATAACAACATGTTGGAAATGGAAGACTATTTCTTTTATTTCATATTTTCTCATCCGTACATGTTGTAGGTGGGATATTAGAAAGATAATTAAACACAAACACCTCATTTTTACTGTATTTCTGTTTCTTTCAGTGCACATTTAATCATGACCTTAGACTCTGAAACACAGTGCAGCAGTAAAACATGTTATCATACTGCTGGAAATGGTTACTGTGAGGGGTACGCCCCCCACCTTCACTGCTCTATTATCTGACACTGCTGTCTAAATATAGTGTTGGCTGTCATGTCTTCTATGTGGTTGAACCAGGTGAATTGTTTTTTTCTGCTTCTTCAGTGACTTGTACTTCAGAACTTTGTTTCATAATAATGAAGATATCAGGAGGACAGATTGTATAGACTCATGCATGTGTTGCTGTTGGAATCAGCTGAATGCAAATTGCAGCGTTTCATTACTGTTTGAACACAGCAAGAGGATGTCAGAGATACATTGCATTGAACATAAAAACTCACCATTTCTCTTTTTATAGGTTTACTTTGACACACTGAGTGAGTTTCTATGTATGCATGTGCCAGTGTGTATGTTTTTTTGGGTGTTTTGTCTGTAAAGTGAGTGTTTTTAAAAAGACTTTTATCAGGGCAAATGTACAACACGAAGAAGGTTGAAACATTAAAAGTTCAATTTGATGTTGTCTCTATGTTTAACTAAGCAAGAGAAATGTGAGACTGAGCTTTCTTTTGACGAGAATCGCTTCAGAAATTGGAAATATTTAAATTACATGACTATGGAGTTCTTTTTCCATTGATATTCTTTCTTTATGAGTGTATTGGGTTGCCAATAAAAGTCGATTTAAAAATAACTCAAGTTTAAACAAAAAAGAACTACTGAAATGCGAATGCTTTAGCAAAATGACTGTACAATGGCCTTGATGATATGTGTGTAAAGGAAAAAATAGCTTTGAATATATACAGTCACACATCTGATGAGAAACTTCTAAAAAATTTAGATAAAATGACCTGATTGCCCTGTTCAGTTTCTCAATGGAAACAATGGCAGTTACTGACAACAACAGTATTACTGCTCTCATGTCTTTACAGAGGAGAAAACTTTGTTTCAAAATAGTTTGATTCAGTTTGTGTCTGAACAATTTGATGATAATTCTTGACTGAATATTCCAGAAGTGTGACTACGCAGCTTTAAACATCAAGATTGTAATCTAGGCTACAAAAGCTTCACTGCAGAGCTGCAGTATGTAATGTGTCAAGAGAGACTGAAAGAATAAAGACGAAACTAAATGAATAGATTTTTTTGTGATAATTTGTCATTTCTATGTATTTCTATTCAGTTGCTTCTGTCCACTTCCGAAATGAGTAAATTTGAGTGTAACAAACGAAACTCTCCATTGTGTCAGGTTTGAGAGAGAAATCTCATGTTTTTCATTGTAGGCGTATTTAACTAAAACCATTTGCAAAAGTGGGGAATTACTAAGTAAATTTACTCAAGTACAATTTGAGATACTTAGATTTTATGCTTCTTTAGACTTGACTCCACTACGCTGAAGTGGATTTTTTTTTTAACTCCACACATTTATTTGACTGCTTGTTAGTTTTAAGATCAAGATTTTCATCATATTATGAGTTTACAAAGTAAGATGTATAATATAAACCAATTAAACGTTTTTAAAAGACCCTGTGGGGACTTCTCTCTGTCATGAGCATCCCCTCCAAAGAGACATTTCCCTTCTAAACGTCTTGATATATTTTTCTACCAAATTATCTGTGGTGCTTGAACTGTTTCTGTTCAAAATTTTTTGGACCTTGGCGATATTTATTAAAGCAGTCTACGTTTCCACCAGTTTTCAGTAGAACTACTGTAATCAAGACTGTGTAATGATGTGTCATTACACTCAGTTGTAAAAAAGAAAAAGACAACGTGAACGACCTGTAGAATTTGACACGCCTGCTTTGACTCCCAAAGAAAACATGCTGTTTTGGTTCCAGTTGGGATGGGAACCAACTTTTCTGTTCTAGAGCCAACTATTTATTGGTTAAAATGCACAAAAACCAGGACTGAACCATTTTCATCCTGGTGGAAAAGCCTGTCAGAGGGTAAATTTAAAGGATAGATCGGGAACATTTGTATGTAGACAAATATATAATAAATAAATAAATAAATTTATTATTATTATTAAATATATGTATTTTTAAAATCATACATCCCCAGGGATTTTGGAAATCTGCCGAATAAAAATTATTTTAAAAATTTTGTCGGGTCCAAAATGATTATTTTGTATACCTGGCTAAGATCGCCAAAGGCTTGTGAGCCAAAAGTATAACGACGTTGGCAGTGCTACCATGTGGTATCTCTGTCTGCAGGCAGTGATGAAGATTCTCTGTGGTGTTGGTTTGAAGTTGTCCATAGAACCATTTAATAACAATTCAAAATCCCAAAAAGGTCAAAGTCTTAAGTTGTTTTAAACGTAAAAAAGATGTGTAACATGAGCATGGTTGACGTTAGTAGTTGTTATATGGTAGTCGTAGTAAGTCGATCAAGATATAATAGGGTGAATAATATAGTTACGCTTCTAGGAACAACATGGCGTTTGCATTGTGTGGCGCGGTGAGAGGGAAGAAGTCTTCTGTGGGCCTGTTTTTATATTTTCATAGATGGGGCTAAATTATAGACCACACAGTGCTTAGGTAATTCTGAGTGCATTTCCAAATGTTTCTAAATAAAGTCAATAATATGTCATTGGAAACAAAATGTAATCATATTCCGGAGATCAAACAATTCTGAGTGGAGTTTGGAAAGAAAGGTTTCCCTCTCTCCTCGTGCTGCTGCTAGAGGAGCTGGTTGTCTCAGTCAGCAGCAGTATGCAAGAGTTTGTGAGATTTTAGATTTGTGGAAAGCTAAGCTAAACAGTTAAACGGCATACAGACAGCTTTCTTTTCAAGCTAGTTTGTAACAATGAGCTGTCGGCTGCAGAGCTAGCGTGCTGTGCTTGTGACTGTCTAAAAACTAATTCGCAGAGATCATGTCCTCTCAAATATAAACGGACATAATTAGATCGGTAAACGCAATACCGCTGTTTCATGTTAAAAATCAGCATTCCTCTGATGGACACACAACATAATGAGGGAAAGCGAAGCGGACTGGCATTTAAGAAACCTGCCTCGCAGTGTTGTGGCTGGGCAGCATGGGCACATGCTGCAAGCAAACCCGAGGAGCTATTTAAAGACCCGAACACACTCTGCTCATGAAAACTCTGCTCAGTCAGTCAGTCACGGACATAGTTCCCATCCAGGACCAGCCAAAAACTGGTGTAGCAAAGCCTGCTTTTTGTCTTTTTTCTTCCTTTAATTATCTCACAACAAATTCACCCTCTAAAGAGGTGGTATCTAAATTTTGAACCACCAGGCTACGTAGCCAAACTGTATATAAAGTGCCAAAACCATGACTGTCTACAGTTAAAAAATACAATAAAAAACCCATCATAGGGGCCATGCTCCTGCAGGATGACCACTTTTACTTTGATACTTGGACAATATTTAGCTTATAAAGTCTGTGTACTATACCACTGACTATTTGCACGGCTAGACCCCACTAAAAATAAGCTTTTTTTCCCTTTATGGAATATGACTTAACTGACATTTAGCTGACGTTTAGGTTCCATTAATGAAATTAAATGTAGGCGTACTCAAACAAAATTAAAAAAAGAAAAAAAAAAGCATTCCTTCAAGTCCAAATCACAGTGGTCTCTAACTGAAAGATCTTCTCTTCCATCACGTTGTTGACATGAGTTAACTGCAACGGCACTTAAATTTGCCTTCGTCAGATCTTGCAGCTTGCATGGAAAGAGATGAGCCTTTGATGCAGCAGCGTCAGTCAAGAGTGCAGATGGGTCCATGTCTGAGCTCAACGTGTAAACAGGACTGCAGAAGAGTTGTACATAGCTGTGGGCGGGGACAGGAAAACAGAAAGATCTAACAGGTAAGGAAATAGTGACACAGAGGACGGGTACAGTGAGTGAGAGGACAGCCGAAAGAGAGGGAGGAAGAGGCACACCCTGAGGAGTTAACAAAACAATAGAGGGAGAACAAAAGACGCATTAAATTGAAGGTAAAAAAAAAACCTTTTTTTTTAATCAATTCCAATATCTCAGTTTGCTTATAATATGTGAAATTTTGCTGGTTCGTTAGACTTTTGTGGACTTTCTTCCAATGTGATGTTTTTAGCTAACCACTTGTTATCTGCCCTTTGATTAAATATAGTATTCTTAATGTTTCTTCATAGGATGGGACTTGTGCAATGTTTTGTGATTTCCCTGATGTTGTCTGCACAGTTGGTGCTCACCTCTCCTCTGGTAACAATGTCCTTTCTCTTCAGTTTATCTAGTGACAGATTGTCTAATCTTACAGAGAAGTCTAATTTTGCTTTTCTAGTATAAGAAATAGCTCAAACTGCCATGGACAAACTATGTATGTACGTAGTTTGAGCAAGTTAATCACTGACTAACTGTTTTCATGTGTTAACAGCCAGAGGCGACCCAGTATTACAGGTATTACACTATAGATGGCAGAACATGTAAAATGTGCCGTGCAGGTAAGAGATGCATGACATTTGGCATGAGTTTATTTTCCTGTATGTGTTTTTCTGCCTGTTTTTGATTTAGCTTTGACTCACTGTTTTTAATGATTGAATCAGCAGTTGTTCATAGTAGGAAACTACTATGACACACTGAGACATTCAGTATCTCTCTCGCTCTCGCTCTTGGTCTTTTTTTCTCTCTTTTTTTCTCTCTCTCTCTCTCTCTTCGTCTTGATGAAAAATGACGTGTACTGCACGCTGAGTTTATGACCACATCCTTCATTAATATGCATTTTGGGTGAGCAGTCTTTGTCTGTCCTCCCTGCCATCCGGTTGTTCTCATTTGTTTCTGTCTGTTCTGTCAGGTGAGTTTCAGAAGTCTTGTACAGAGTGCGAACCCTGCTCTTCTGGAAGCTACACAAAGGACTGGAACGTGGAAGAGAACTGCCATGACTGCTATAGAGACTGCAGAGCAGGTATAGAAACTATGAGTCATTTGCACCGAGTTCACAATTTCATCTAATCCTGCCAAGACTGATGATAGCAGTTACCTTTGGATTTTTATTTAGATTTAAAAGAAAGGAAATCTATTAAGCTTTGCATTTATGGAAATTGCCTTTTTAAGGTCATTTAATCCCTCATATCATTTTTGTTTTCCACTGTCTCAGATTATCATCTGGAGGTGGTTCAGAATTGTACCACCACAACCGATATAAAGTGTGCCTGCAAAGCTGGTTACATATGCACTCAGTGGGCCCCAGACTTAAACTGCAGATACTGTGAGAAGATCCAGGAAACAACAGCTGGTAATAAATGTGCATGAGTGCAGACTTTCAATTCTGTCAGACTAGACAGGGCTAAGTCAGCAGGGGGCGTCATCACAAACTCAAGAAGCTTGTACTGACTGTAAAAGAATGATCAACAATGATACGGAAGGCTGTACATAAGTAATTTAAACATGTGACAGTAGGGAGAAGCAATGAGCTCTGGGTTTCCCCTCTTAGTGAAGAGAACAGCTCTGCAAGAGATATTCAGATAGAGGCTTCAGTACATGTTAAACATTAGTGATAAAAAGACACAGGGATGTAACAAATTCACAAATAGATATAGATAAAAAAAATATGATCTAAATGAATACTATACTTCCATATTGGTTATTGGGTTGCATACAGGTTGAAAATATCTTTTTTCTTTTAGATAATGTCATAAATACATCTCTATCAGCCTGGGACATTACATGACATAAAGTTGAACTTTTAGAAAAAAATTTATGCCTGTGTCGATTGAAAACAGGAAATGATGGGAGAGAGCAGGATAGGAAGGGCATGCAGCAAAGGTCTTCAGCTGAACATTATCATAGTCAAAGTCTTGACCTCTAGACCTGCAGGTTGCCACAGACACATGACTTTTTCCAAACAATAGTGTATTTATTATTGAATTTCAAAAAGGAAGAAGGGGAAGAAGGAGAAGAATGTAAAATCTAGTTGCAGCGTATTTAGCGAATGTGAAAACACAACTTCCCTCTGGAATTTTGTAATGCAGAAATGCAATCCTCAAGTGCCAATACCTCAAAACAGAGGATGAAGACAAGGCGCAACGTTCCAAACATGAGTTGTTTTTTTTTAGAATATGTGACATGACCTCTCAGCAGCACAAAAAATATATATTACCTCACATTTAAAATCTCAGATTTGAGTTAGTAGTTTTATGTCTAAGTACCAAATGTTGCATTTAGGCTGCTTTCATTGCCATGTTTTGTTTGGTTGTGTTTGTTTTTTAAAATGTGAAACCAACTGTTCTCCAGAAACAGCATCCATTGTCTCAAATGAAGATAAATACAGGACTTCCTCAGCTTCCTCAGGACATACCAGCACTTCTGCCAAACCCTGCCGAGCACCCAAGTGAGTCACGGATTTCCCCAAATTATAGTGCATAATTAATACCTTGCAGAGAGCAAGTTGAAATTTCAGATTTAAAACATCTAGACCTTTGATAACTTGCAGTCCTCCCAGAGTAAACAGAGTGCTGCAGGGATGATATTTTTTTGAAGACCAACCTGAAAGTTAGCGTCGGCCTGGTTCCCATTGGGAGAGTATAAACTCTGTGACAGCAAAAGTTCAGAATATTTACCCGTTTTGGTAACAGGATAATCTTCACAAATGAACACCACTATTATGATTTTTGAAGCCTGAATGTAAACACTAGTAGCAAAAAGCTGACACCACGGTCACATGACTTTAATGTCACTACCGCTAAGCTTTACATTACACTGTAGGTAACTTGATAAGTAAACAAGTTGGAAAGTTGAATTAAAGTTTGTAAGAGCACAAAAAACTTGAGTTGATTTGTAATTGTAGAGCATCAGGTTTAACGTCCCCAAAAACATCCTTGGTCTTATTCCACCACTTGTTAGCATTGCTTTTTAAAGACACTTTAAAGTTAGAAAACCACAGGGAGGTATTTACTGATGCAGTTTATGTCTTATAACAAAACATGAAAATCTCTTAAACTTGTGTTTTAACCGCAGACCTTTTTTCAGGCATCTAACTAAGATGCCTATTCAAAAAAGACAAGGGGAAATACTCACTGATTTCTTGACTTAAGGACTCATTGTGTGGCACTCTATGACAATATATAAATATTTTTTTAGCAGTTGTTGCAAACATAAGCCTATAGATATTGTGATATATAGGCTGCTGTCATTCTTGATAGGGTCACATATTGCGATATTTGGAAAATGTAACTTTTCTTATTATTTCACACAGCTGTGACCTTCAGTCAGTTCCAGTAACAGGAAATAGCACACATGTTAAAACCGGTGAGTGTTAATTTAAAAGGAAAAAAAAAAAGGTGGGCCAAGAATATGATTTTTGTTGTTTTGAGCAACTTTTCCATGTTTGCACCATGGCTTTAGAGACAGAAATATCAGTCATTTTAGACTGGAATGCCTACTAGTATATAAAGTATCTAAAGCATCAGTGATGGAGAAAGTATTTAGAATTTTTACAGACTACAGCAGAAAATTATTATACTAAGTAGTGGTACCTCATTGTACTTGATTCCAATTCCAGTTAATTAATTAATATTGCAATTAAGTATAGTACTTGAGTGTATTAAATGTATTAAGCAAGTTTCCACCACTGACAATTATTACATGGATTGTCATGAGAGTTTGTAATGACATTTATGATCCTCAGAGGATGAATACGTCTGACTTTGGTGATCCCCTGACATTTCCTGTAGTTCCTCCAGCAGGTTAATTTCTTTGGCTTTTGATGAAATATCTTGACAGCTATTGCATTGGATTTACAGAGCATCAATCCAACTCACTTCTGTGAAGTTCACATTTGAGGTTTTATGTGAAAATTTCCCATACCTACGTGATAGACTGGCATGAAATTGATGCTGTGCTCTGGACCAATTGCAGTAACTCTGGATCCCATTACTTTACCTTTTCCACCACCATCATCATTTAATTTAATTAAATTTTGGTTTATGGCCAAATCACAGGAAAATGATCATCTTTGTGATTAGTGACAACAAAGAAATATTAGCAAGCTAACAGGCTAAATTACACTGCCAAACCTGGCAAATATACCTACTGCCTGCTTTACATCTGTCATTGTGATGACATGATGATGATATGTTAGCATGTAGCTAAAAGCACTGCTATGTTTCAGTAAAGCCTCACATATCTATTAGCATGGCTGTAAAATCTGGTTTCTTCACTTTTTTTTTTTTTCAGAAAAGATGAGCAGTCCATTGGCATCCATCTTGTTTCCACTGGTTGCCATAGGGTGCATGGCCTTTGTGATCCTGTTCTTCTTTCGTCCCCCCAGAGATGAATCATGTTTCAAGCAAGGTGATACAGTGTTTACACCCAGAACAGATTCAGTTTCTGGTGTCTCTTTTAATTAATTGAACCCTTGAAGGTATTGATCACATCAGTTTGGGGGGGGGGGGGGGGGGGGGGG
>JAQLOL010000025.1:11371498-11386694 GCA_029783665.1 Naso thynnoides | reverse complement strand
TTATCTAGCAAATTGATGTCAAATTATTGAATTTCCTCCTTGAATTTAAACATTTTTAAAGGATAGTTCAGGTGAAGTTTTTTTAAGTCACAAAGCACTGCTGGAGTTTCACAGGAAAAAGACATGGTAGTAATCTCCCAAACAATTAAAGTAGGCTAAATAGTGACCACATTTTAAACATTAAAAAAAAAATAAATAAAAAAAAATAAAAACATAACAAAACCAAAAAATGCCTCCATACTGCTTGGCCAAAGAAATCCTCAAACCTCAGCATGCCAACTTGTTTTTGAAAATGTCACTGACGACTCGAGCTGCAGCAGAGCTTCAGATGGTGACAGTTGTGCGCATGAGCTCTTGAATGCTGCACCCTTCATATGAGCTACAGTAATTAGGCTAATGAGGCTAAAAAACATGCGACTGGTGATGCAACTTTGCATGCCAAGGCTTCAGGACACTTGGATTACTTTGGATGAGCAGTATGGAGGCATTTGTGTTTTTTGTTTTCGTTTTACATTTAAAACCTCATTCAGTTAAATTGTTTGGGAGATTATTACAGTGCATTTTTCTTGTCACCAGACCTTCCATCGGCATGAGGGTGAGTAAGATAATGACTGAATTTTAATTTGGGGGTGAACTATCCCTTTAAAGTAATTTTAAAAGCTGTTTGCGATCATCCAGGAGAAAAAAAATCACACGTGTCCTGAAAGTAATGGAGTGGCGAAAGACTAATGGAAGTGTGGTCTGACATGCACCTGCACAGACAATAATCCAACAGGTTTGTGGGCGCTCACCTGTCGGCTCAACACAACGCTCTTAGTATCTGTTTTGCCATCAGTTACCTTCTTGGCCAACCGTCTGCCTCCCAATTCCTTGAAATGATCTCGTGACGCAGCTATTTCCCGTTTGAGTCCGCCCCCGCTCGTGCTCTCTCAGCAGCACGGAGTACCACTGTCGCTGCTCTCGTTCAAGCAAATATAGTCAAAAAAAGCCAGATTAAACAAAATATGCCTTATTGTTGACGCATGGACCGGAAATAAAGGAACATCCTGCTGTAACAGCGGCTGACCAGGTAAGCCAATTATGAATACCTCTGCATGAGAGTCTGTGGGAAAGGAGATTCATATCAAGCCAGTGGGCGTCTGTGCGGTTAGTTGGCAAATCGAAACCGGTGATAATAGAAACAAAAACACTAAAATCTTCTCTGTAATTTTACTTTTAAATACGCCAACTTTGTCTGTGAATGTCTTTGTCTAAAGGTTGAGGTTTAAAGGCTTTTAAGTGACTCCAGCTGTCAAAGTTTAGTCTAATCCCAGCGTTTCAGTTCCACAGGAGGGGGGGGTGTCTAAGATGGGTGAAGCTGCCGAGTTGCGCAGAAACATTTAGGGTACAGTGTTTGTTTGTTGTATTTGCAGGGTTGAAATTTTGACAGTAGACCAATGTGTAACTTACTGTATGTACGACCTTGACAACACTGTCCCTAAAACGACCTTTTGACTCGTTTTTATCTGTAACTTGTGTTGAATCTCCTTAAATCACTTACAAATAGTCGTTAATGACAGACCCCGTTTTTGGAGACAGCTCTAAGGTTAACGGTAATTTACCCCGTTTACTGACACAGTGTCATAAAAATTACCAAAGAATTTTCCGGCCAAGAAGACATTCCTGTTTAAGGGTAACGTTAGGCCTATATTCTGTTTGAAAGCCTATGAAAACAAAATGAAATAGAGGCCTTTATTTTTAATTTTTATTTTTATTTTTATTTTTGGACACTAAGTAGCCTAGCTCCAGTGTAAAACTTCCAGAGCAAAGTATAGGCCTACGGATTAACCTGACAAACTGGCTAATAAAAGTCACGTGGGCAGATCCAGAGGTGCAGAGGTGGCTCCTGAGTTATAAAAATCGTTTCCCTGTTGGGATGTTGTTTCATAAAAAAGCTTTTGAGTGTTTAAAATGTAACTAGTCAATGCTATGAGAACTTCAGATGACATTTCCTTGATCTCAGTTTTTGGGTTGGTGGCAGAACTCTTACAGGTGGACTTCTCAAAACTTAGACAAAATAAGGTATTCAGGTCAAGGGTCAGAAGTTCTGATAAGTTTAATAAGCTTAGTTAACCTTTTAAATTCCACACCACAGGTAAAGTAAAATCTTTACATAGCCTACTGTGCTTCAGTAAATTAGAATCGAAGCGAAGTGCCTTCAAGAGCCGCTCAAGTCTTTCATTTACACACCAGCGAACAGTGCTGGATGACAGATTGAGACGAAACTTTGTTACCACTATAGAGAAACGGTCTGAGTAAAATATAATAATACAAGGTTAGGGCTTTAGTAAAGGCAGTGCTGTTATGTTCAGCTCTATTTAGTCAGACCTGGATCAGTTTTGTCAAATATAAAAGCTACAGTATTTTCTGCCTCAGATGGGCTCGAGGTTGAACTAGTAGCTGGAAAAACAGGGCAAAATTTTGACCTTGCCTGTACAATATGCAGCATATTCCTGGAGTATGTTGTATTTTATCGCAGTATCGCACAAAACGCAAACTTTGGCGGTTGAGTGTGGGAGGACTGAGGCGTTAATGGAGCCTGTGGAGCCCAGCCAGCTTCATAAAGACCATGGATTACACTTTAATCAAGAATGCGGTCTGTTTAATAAACGTCTTGTGTGGAATCATAAACATTTTATTACATTACATTCCATCGACATGTTACTGTAAAATGCCAATATTTAGCAGGCTGTTTTCCTGTGACTGCAGCTTAGCCTGATGGGAACTTTCACAAAAAGGATCCCCTCATGAACTGAAGTTTACAACAGACTGTGACCTGTCGGTGGTGCTAGATCGAAGGTACATCATGAGTCGTGATTATAGGTAATTAAGATGCAGGTTATCCAGTATTGTTCAAAAGATTAAAACCAAAAATAAAACAGCTAAATAAACTGACTTAGAGCCATGTGACTATCTGTTCAAAAAGTACCTTGTTTAGTAATTTTTAACCCTTGGTTTTTTAACTTACGGCATTAACTGGATACCAAGATGAATAACTTTGACAAGTTATTCATGAGACCTCTGAGTTATATTACTATTGCATAAGCTGTTGAGGGCTTAACACAGATTGTTTGCCTTGCAGGTGGCCTCAGATGGATTGAGTTAAACCTGTGGGATAATGGAGGGAGGTCTCCGGAGAGGAAGATGGAATAAAAAAGCCCCTGTTTGCACAATACTGTTCCTAATGGTGAGAGGAATTTAAAGTGATTCACCAAGTACTTTGAAATTTCACAAATGTAACAATTAAGCTTTTGTTTGTATAATCATTGCAGTGCATGCTCATCCCATCCTCGACACTGTTACAACCTTCAGAGGAGCAGACGTGTCCACCTGGGGACTATCCTACCGAAGAGGGAATTTGCTGCAACAAATGCTCTCCAGGTATTTTTTGGTCTCGTGAAAACGACAAGATTCACATACTTCTCGTGAATACCACATATGCAGGTGTCATAACTACACAATAAGATCCATTCTGCAAAGTTGAAATGGTGGTTACATGAAATGTTCATGATTTCCAGGTTTTAAGTTTGTAGAGGAGTGTCATGCTGTGGGTCAGAGAACTAAGTGCACACCCTGCCCCGCTGGACAGTACATGGAAAAGCTGAACTTCTCTCCCAACTGCAGAAGTTGCCAAAGCTGCAAAGGTAGAGACACAAAACTTTTTTTCTGAGTCAGTTTCACCTCTTTGATTTGCAACTGTTGATGGTGGGGCGTCCTGAGTAATTTGGCACAGTAACCATTAAACCCTGATCACTGAATCCATTCCTGTTTGTACTGAAAATTAGAATAATCTCAAGCAAAAATCAATTATAGCCTACTTAAAAATCTCTGGGCACCCTGAGAGTGGATTATGTTTTAGTTGAGAGGGCTGCAAAGAACAAGAGGCACCAGAGTTTTGTTTTTTCCAGCAATGATTATAAAAGGTTTTTAAAAATCAGTTAACTGTATTAGTTAAAGATTAACTTTATTTGAAAGGGGGAGGAGGGGTTAGGGAAATACCTGCGTATAATGAAACAAAGTGTTTTTAGCTGCAGTTGACACAGTTTAAGAAAATTTTCTGAGCTGAAAAAAAATAAAGTTATGGACATGACTGCTGTGGTCATGTGACCGCGCCAAACCTCCGTCCAGAATCAATGCCTTTCCCATCTGGTTGTCACAGGTGAAGTGCTTTGTTTAACTTTTCTCTGTTTTCAACTTTTCTGCAGCATCCAGGAATGAAGTGGAGGTATCCAAATGTGAAAGACACCAAAACACTATTTGTCGCTGTAAGGACGGTTATTATAAGTCTGTCATCGACTCAGTAACGTATGAGTGTCGCAGATGTGAACAATGTGGAGCCAATGAAAAGGAAAAACAGGCCTGTAAGTCTGAACTGGAAATGTCTTAAATAATACTATACTCAGTGATGTCCATGTAAAAGCCTTTTGTAAATGTATTTTCTGGTTTATCAGGTGTTTCCTCAGTGAAGTTTAATATGAATCATTCTTGTCTTGCTCAGGCACTCCGGAGAAAAACACTGTGTGTGAATGCAAAGAGAAGTTCTACAGAGTAAACAACAAATGTGAACCCTGCGAGAAGTGAGTGTACTGAGTGTTCATCTGCTTGTTCCCATTTTGCTGTTGACAGTGATTTTATTTAAAGTTGTTAATGGGGAAGTTGGCTTGTTGAATTGAAACTTGCAACACAGGTCCAACATTGTACAATCTTTCCATTTGATGGGAACAGAAGAGAGAAGTTATGGGACACACAAACTGGGTCACTGACATTTCAGCATCTACTAAACAAGTTCTCATTTGTTAAACATACTGCGTCACAGGCTTCTGTTCCACCCAGTTTATGTCTGGTCCTCAGAGGGAGGACCCTCTAAATTTCTGAAGGAAAATCCCTTTTGTAGTACATATGTATGGGACCTACATTCTTAAATCTTTGAGACATTGGTGTCCACGTGGTATAGTCTGAAACAGGTTAATCCTCAAAATCACAAACAAACACTGCATCGGAGTTACAATTTGCCAAAGTTTTCCTGGCTAGACAAAAACAAAACTGCTTATATGTGCATTTAACAAAGGGATTCATTTGTGAGAACAGCAGAGCAGAGCAGAAAATCAGCTTTTATCAGGATAGTGCCTGAAAACCTTTATTTCAGTAAAGAATGTGTCCAGTTGTTAATATGTTTAAGGCGGCAGACACGATTATTTATTACAGGTTAAAGGTGGAAAAGGGGGACCAGCTGCACATACATCCCACAATCCTTAGCTACACACTTTTTTTACATAAATACATGAAGGTAGCCGTATGTGATCCTGATAGACAATATACTCTATTCTAATTTGAACCAACATCTTGAGGGTTTGGCTGTAGAACTGTACTTGAAATGAAAACTTGTGGTTGCTTGAACTCGAATGCTGGTGTTAAAAATGCACTGTAGCCTTTGTGTTCATCACTTCCTCTTCGTGCCACTTCCTCCTCAGTGTTGTGAAATGTCCTCTCTCTTCTCCACAGTTGTTTCGCTGAGTGCAAACATCTCTGTTCAGTTACTCCTTCAAATACAAGAGGTGAGTGCTTGTGACCCAAGATATGATTGTAAGGTTTGCTTTTATATGAAAGAATTAGTACACTGTTCTTTTTACAGTACACACCTCCAGCCTACTTAGCAACAGATTGAGCTCCAGCCTACATTATGTCTTAGAAGGTATTAAGTAAAAAAGTTCTTATTGATAGGAGGTAATATCTTGGAAAAGTTACCGTGTTTGTTTCCTGCAAGAAGTTAGCTGTTATTATAAAGTTTGAAAGCCTGGGACATGGGGGATACCTGACCTGATGATCTGGCAGCTCTGAGTGCTGATGAATGGAGCGGTTAGCATTGTAGTTTCAACCACTGGTTTCTGGCTGTTTTGCTCTCTGACCCCTTAAAACGAAAGAGTACTTTGTAGTGAGCCCATCACATGTTGCATATGCCAGGGCTGTATGTTGTGAGCTATTCCACCAAAGATTAATTTCAGCTTGTTTCCTTTAGTGCCCAAAGAGCTTAAATTTATCCAAAATTTCGCATAAAAAGAAAAGATTAGAGAAACATCAGTAAAACTAGCCTAGAAATTTATATAATGAAACATTTTATGCAAAATGTTTTATCCTCCCTACCGATTTGCCATCTTAATTATTGATCTATTTTTTGCTGTTATAATCCTAAAAGAGATTAAAGTTAAGTTGGCGAACCCAGCAGAAATCCCATATATCCTTTCTTAACATCAAAGGGGTGTAAATCTGTGAAAGAAAGTGGTGATCAGATGTTCTTAAATGTTTTTAATGTGTGTCTTTGTGTCTCTTTCCCTATGTGTTCATCGGATCGTAATGAAGCTCCTGAGCCTGGACAGGACAGCCTTCTCTACAGAATTGTTGGATTTGTTGTTGTGGTTGTGGTATTGTTGGCGCTGGGGATTTTCATCACTTACAGGGCCACAAAATGGTCTATCAAGAAGAAGTTGATGAAATCGTCCTCCCAAAACCCTGAGGTCTCTCAGGACTTGTCTCAGGTACACTGATAACTAACTGTTTGTCGTTACTTTTCTCCGATGGATGCACTTCCTCAGTCAATAAAATTTATTTTGTCCTCGTTTTCTTCTAGGTCCTGACCGCTTATGAGGAACCTTCAAACAACATCACTGTGAATGTTGTTTCCCAAAGTCCAATGAGCGAGCAGGAGCAGCAGCCATCCTGCCTGCCTGACTGTGTACCAACGAGTGAGTCTTATTTATACTGTTTGGCACTTGTTCCTGACCAGGGGTCCAGTTGGTTTCAGCTCCACATACAGACAACTATTGTACTAACTCTTATCTCTCCCCCTCAACCCCGCCCCTCCTCTCTCCTCAGTTCCTGACCTGATCTACTCGGTGCTGGATCTGGTCCCTGTGCTGCAGGTGAAACAGCTGGTGCGTTCCCTCGGTGTAAAGGATGTAGAGATAGAACAAGCAGAGATGGATTATCGATCCTGCCGGGAGGCTCGTTACCAGATGCTGAGGCTGTGGGCAGAGAGACGGTCACCTGCAGGTGGAGTGCGGCACAGGCCCTTGTTGCAAGAGTTGTTATTTGAACTGAGAAGGATGCACCTGGGACAGGCAGCAGAGGAGCTGGAGACAAAGTACGGCATTCAGTAAATTCTGCAACGCGTGCCAAGTGGAACAAAAAATGTATGAAACCAAGTATTGTTCACTTTAGGGACTCTCTGAAAGGCAGCCCTAGGGCATACAAACGAACACGGTGCTATCACCAAAGCAGTTTTCTTTCACAGCCACCAGCATCACTGAGCACTCTACCTCTTGTCCTGCCTATCGCTCGCTGAGGGGACGGCATCAAACTACTGAGAGCCACAGATGAAACAGTTCTGGATCAGGAGTGACTGAAAATGTGATTTTGCATATTTAAACCACAAAAAAAATTATGAACTTTTTTTTTCAAAGTGTATATTTTTTAAAAATCTTAAGAATAATAAGACATTTGTGGAACTACACTTTTTCCCTTGGTTGCACAGACTGAAAACAGGACACAGCTAGCTTGGCTTCGTCCACCCACAAATCCACCTACAAACCTCTTCAGTGTTCACTAATCAATGTAATATATCTTGTGTGTTCAATCTGAACAAAAACCAAAATGTTTTAAGGGTCAGTTTGTGTTTTTTGCAGAGTTTGGTGCTTGAGGTATTTGTTGTCTTGTACCAGTGAGTTACAGAGGTTCAGGGGGACTGATTTTTGGACAGAACCATGCTAGCTGTTTCTAGTTTTGTGCTAAGCTAAAATTGTTATTCTCTAAGATGCGCTGTTTTGTGGTTCCTGTAGATCATATCTTTTGGTATATGGGGGAATAACAGACTGATTTCTTTTTATTACAGAACATGTATTCGTGATTATTTTTTATTGAACAGCTATTTTATCCATTGTGCATCATTAAGCTACTTCATTTCAGTAAGAAAAGAATATAAATTCTTTTGTCACATGCAGTTATACTGAGTATGCTGAGTGCAATGTAGTGAAAGTGGATCACCTCCACATTTAACTTATCCTGGTGCTGTGGTGCTGTGATCAGGGTTACTGACGGGGTAAGAGAGGGGGAGAGAAGATGCAAACTCCTCACATGTTCGAATCAAACACAAAACCTCCTGACTGTGAGGCAATGCTTACTTGCTTTTCTAAATGTCAAGACTACTCAGCCAACAAGTTAACCGGTAATGTTTTAATAGGTGTTCCTGGTGATACTGCTGAAAAAAATCTAGTCTTGTCTATTAAAATTTTATGGGAGCAGAAACAAAGCAAGGGAAGTTTGTAGTTCCTACTTATTCTGCAGACCAGACTCGTTCACAGGCCCATTAGCATTCTTTTAAGCCCCCTTGTACAAGCATTATTCATGACTGTTGGAGAAAACGGACACGCCTTGTCTCAGTATGCCTCAGCCAAGCAGCTTTTATAATACCAGTCCTAGCCTGCAGATTTAGAAATGAATCATACACAACCAGACAAACTGAAGACATGTCATTCAAAAGCACTAGTTCCCTGTATGGTTGTATTATATGGACATTTATTGAACAATCAATGTTGAACAATGTTGAGCAACATTTCTAAGATATCCTGTTAATATCTGAACTTTAAAAATAAATGCCTCATGTATCTGTATGTGTGTATCTGAATTGTGGGTGTGTTAATTTAGTGTAAATATTTGAGAGCCAATAAGGATGTTATCATTTATTTAACTTTAAGCGTGCTGCACATAGCAGCTTTACGCAAGTGAGCCAACATCATATCTCCTTTCTGTTTTTTACTTGTTGTTTTCATGTTTTCTTCTTTCCTGCAGTTACATTCTTGTATGGTTTTTCTACTTCCCTATGTATCACTTGCTTTTGCGTGCGAGCACTGCACTGTTTTCCATCTCGCTTCACTATCAAACACTATATTTTCATGGTTGATTTCACATCACTGCTTCCCTTTCTGTCAGGTAATGAGTGAAAACAATTGCAGATATGCTATAAATACACGCAAGCCCTCTCTTTTCCCCTTGAAATGCTTTCCTTCTGTTTGCTCAAGGTGATCAATAAGCCTAACTGACATGAAACAACCATAGATAATCATCAGAGACATCACTCACCACCTCTGTTTCTCTAAGCACTTATTACCACCACACATTAACCAGCTCTGAGCACTGATTTGTCGGCTGCAGAATCCAGTTGATCCCGTTGGGCCAGTTGCAGAGGGCAGTGGTACAGGTGAGAAGAAAGAGAGGGAGGGACCGATCACGGCAGAGAGAAAGAGGAGGGGAGAGCTAACAGAAACCAAAGATGACTGGGTGAAACAAAATGGATCCAACCAAGCCCAGGTAAAGTCTATAATTGTATCTGCTAGACGGCAAAGCTGGTAGTTTGCGAGGGTGAAAGTGTTTGCTGTGAAAGGGGAACACTTGGCTTCATGTCTTCACTACAGTAAGTTGCTTTCACGTTGGAGCTGATGTGTGGATCAGCGGGCTGTCCTTAGGCAGCTGTTTTCTTGACTTACTGAGGCTTTAAGACTACCAGGAGGCCTGTTTATATTGACCGATTATCAGTCTTTGAATAAGAGCGTTTCAGTTGCAATACATTTTGTGTGTGTTTCTGTGGGATACTGACAGAAATGACACTGTGATGAAATCACATGTCAGTTTACCTGTTTGCAGAGCGTTGCTTGTGTGGATTTTTGCTTTTAGAATAACTTTTACAAGCTGTTATTTCTGATGAATGATGAATCAGTTTGAATAACAGTCAGTAATCTTATCCGGGTCTTATGTATAATAGCAGAGTATATAGTAGTGTCCCACGGCAGAGATCCAGCAGGCTATTAAAATGGCATTTTTCTAATGGCTAAATCAGTAAAATGAACAACAGTAGTTTCCTTAAAATGAAGACACATTCCTCTTCACTGTAACTTAAATCTGCTGCAGGATGTTCTGCAAGTTGTGACGATGTTGGTTATGTGGGAACTAATGTCAGACGAGTCCTGAAGTTACATTTTTACCCGCTTGACCGTGTTACTGGAGCTTTAGCTATTTGAAACTTCTGGTGTCTTGTTAAGTCGACGTCGCTGTCAGTAAGATGCAACAATAATGATTTCTGCGTCTTTGACAGCTGGTTACCTGACTGACTCCTGGTATTTACTGTGTGTGTTTAAACAGTTTGTTGAGAGATCAGCAACGATAATTTACCTCCTCTGATCACAGCAAACCAGGTTCACTGAAATTTTAAACATTCTTATCAAGACTACAAACTGTAGGTATTTAGCTTTTTTGGATGATGTCTTTTATGTTTTGTAAATTCTGTTTGGTTGTTCTTGTGGCTTTAGGTTGGGATCAGTCACAAGATAAATCTACGCAGAATAAAGCAGAAAAAACAAACTCTAGAATTTTAAAAAATGTTTATTTTGTTAACTTTGCTTTACTGTGATCTTTCTTTTTTTCTGATTACTGGATTGTAGGATGTATTCAGGCCTCCTGGGATGATATATAATCATGCAATAAAATATTTGACGGGAAGCAGATGAGATTTTACTGCCATATTCCAATATTGGTTTTGGTTGCGCTCATCCGTAAATGCCTTAACGTTAATAACTCAGGCAGTGGCCTGATGTTACCTCTCAGGGGAACCATGCGGTTGCTGTCTTATAAAAATACCTTCATTTGGACATTTTTCTGTTCAGGGAATCAACATGTGGAACCGATTACCCACAGAACTGGAACTGGACCAATTTGAACTAAAGTCCAAATATTTTTTAGAAGTGATCACTAAGGAAGTTATAACTTTTATACTAAAATTTTTTTCATGCTTTGTGTTGTTTCGTTTGTGTTTTCTTCTTGAATTTTATGTATTTTCAAGTAAATAAAGTGGAGTGTAAACAAGCTTAGGCAACAAATACTGTAGTATCTGGTGCTGTTTCATGCTATACTTGTCTTCTTAAAATTAAACATTTAAAAGTAAATAAAACCAGGAAAAACATGGTTTTGGTTGAGCTGTTTATAACTGGTAAACACATGGAATTGATGACAGGCAAACGTGTTTTATTTTGAAGGGTTAAAGCCCATAAACAGTAGAAACCAAAGATGAAAAAAAACATTACATTGTAACCAAAAATTAAGCTCTTTCTCTTTGTTACCATCTGTGTTTGTTTGTTCTTTTAGCATTTAGAAAGGTTAAGATTTAAAACGAAAGTCTGCCTAAACTCTTTACAAGGACAACAAAGCACACAAAGTCCCTCCATTCTCTCTTCTACTCTCCAGGCCTCTCCTGTAACAAGTTATTCTCCTCTGTTCTCTCACACACCTTAGTTTGGCAATGAGTAACAAACTCTGTGTGCTTATTCTCAGCCTTTCCTCAAAAGCACCACATGTAAACAACAGTGGAGGAAATGAATCACTGATGGAAGAAGTTTTGGTGCCGTGGCGAGACGGCGTGGACGGGGAGAGGCAGAGGGACACAGACACCAGAGAGTCAGACGTTGTTGATGGGACAACAGCAGCTGCAGAGATAAACAATCACCACAGGGGGTCAGCAGACAAATACAAGTTCAGTACGTTTGGCTATCAGGTTAGTAGTAACATGGGGATGGTGGCAGCTTCCTGGAACTTAGTACATTTATTTAAGTACTGTGCTTACAGGCAATATTAAGCTACTTGAGTATTTTTATGTTATGTAACTTCAAAGTTAAATTCCACTTCTTCTATCTGTAGTAAGATTATTTTTCATACCAAAAATACAACTTCCTAATTTCTGATACTGATGCATTTTTCAGTGAAAAAAAGATCCTCTTATCAATTAATTTACTTTGAAACTGAGTCCTTTAAGTTTTATTTTCTCCTTTAGAAACACTGCCAGTGTTAAAGGAATATTTTAACTTTTTTTACGAGATAGATAAGCTTAATTTAAAGATTTTTTCTTACAAAACATTTCATGATTCCAGTGCAGCAACAGCTCCTTAATTCCTCCTATAACTATGTACAGACTCTTATGAATAAAGGATATCCTAAACAAGGTCTGGTTGTTCAAGAGCAGGTAAAAATATTATCCCTGCATTTTAAAATAAATTTTTAGAACTCAGTTTGGACATGAATGTGTAAACAACAACGTAACACTATGAGTGGGACTTTTTGCATGAAATTTTACCTCTGTTAGTTTAAATACATTTTACTGACAAAACTTCTTACTTTAAATGCATGTCTGTTACCTGTAATGGAGAATGTTTAGTATCAAGTGTGCTAGAAACAACCTGAGACTGAAATGTCTGACAGTGTTTTCCCTTTCTAGAGACGAACCAAGCAGAAGGTTGTGACTGACTTTGCAACGCTGACTAAGGGAACTTCTGCAGCAGCCAAACCCAGAACTGCACTGAGACAGGTCCTGTTCAGCCAGGGAGTGTCTGAGAAAAACCTTGTGACTGAGGTATTATGTGTCTCCTGCTCATCACGCTACACGCTGACATGCTTGGGAACAGACGTTGACTTGCTTGGAGACAGATACAGACTTGCTCTAACCGTGTCCAGACACTCAAAAACAAAGAAAAAAACCTGCAGAGCGGCTTGTTCTCCTCCGTTGGTGAACTTTAAATGTATGACCGCAAGCAGGTCTATTCACAGTAACTGTTAATGATCATTTCTGAGAATTTAAAGATTCACTATGACATCAAACTTTCCTGTCTTGTTCTCCCTTACTTCTGTGTTGTTTTTCTATTTTCCACTCTTCACCTGGTCCTCTCTGTCTCTTACCGCCAATAGGAGCGAGGTCAGCTCGACGTGTTGAAACAGGATCTAGGGACGTACGCTGTGCCTGTCAACCTGAAGTGGAGGTGGAATGAGGAAAATCAGGGAACGACACTGGATAAGAACTGGACAGATATTGTGGACTCTCATTCGGTACGGGCTCTTGCAGGATAACTCCGGCAATAATTTGTATTTTTACTTTGTCAGCAAGTCCCATGACAAAACCAACAAATTGAGCCCACAAAAAAAGCAATACCTGTGTATCAAAAGCCTGAGTTCCATTGTTGAAACATTGGTTGCACTAGGTGAAATGTCCTCTCATTGCTATGGACATGGGTGCTTTAGTTTATTTTAAGTCAGGCCATCATGCACCCTCCTGCAGCTGTAAATACACACTAGAGCTCCAAATCTTCAGCTGAAAGGAGTCCCTCTAAAATGCACCTTTAACACCTGTTAGAGTAGCTACAGTCCCCAGCTTTGGCAGGACATTATTAATTTTTTAACATATAAATGTACATTTTCATCACCTGTTTTTAAAGATTTATGTCTACTTTATTAATTAAAGTAGTTAGCATAAGCATCAGTGTTGGAAGAAGTATTCAGATCTTATAGCAATATCACAGTCCTCTGTTCAAAATCAAGTTTAAGTACCCAAAGTGGAATAACTCATTCTACAGAACGTCCTATTTCAGAATCATATAATGGATTATTGTTTCACTAATTCATAGTAGTGAGATATTAATGTGTTTATAACTTTACTGCTGCACCTGGTAAAGATAGAACTAATGTTAAAGTATATATTTGGTTGCATATTTCAAACTATAATCAAAATAGTTTTGATAGATGTGATTCTTTCTAATGTTGCAGTTTAACTTGTAACTTAAATCGTCCAATAAGAGAAGTGAAAAGTATAATATTGACCTATGAGATGTAGCGGAAAAGAAGTATGAAGTAACATAAAATAAAAATACTTTAAAAAATGTTCTTGAGTACACCTTACTTGATCTAATGTACTTGGTTACATTCCACCACTGATGAGCAGGCAGTTCCCCTTATTAGATTTAATGACAATCAGATAAATGTAGACAGTCACCATATCCTTTAAATGATTCTCCTGCATTTACTGTAAAATACTTGCTCTGTATTTGAACTTCACACTTTCTTAAAGCATCTCTAATAATTCTCTCTTTTGCCTCCTCTTTCTTCTCTCCCCCTCTGTGTTTTTTAAAAATTTGCAGATAATGTCTAAGACACAGAGACACCAACAAGAGGCGCTGTGGGAATTTGTACACACTGAGCTCACCTACATCAACAAACTAATTATCATCAAAGACGTAATATGTCTTTCTCAACCAAGTCTCATTTAAATACAGTAATTCTGCTTATGTGTGTCAGAGCGGAAAAGGGATTTTCCACAGGATGTTTAACAACGCTCTGTCTGCTTCTCACAGTTGGTTATTGCAGCTCTTATGAACCTGCACCAGCGTGGATTTCTCCCGGAGGTCAGTGTGCAGAGCAAGCACCCTCGTGTAGAGTGATAACACACAAACCTGCTGCACAGCAAGTTCATTTTGAGGGCCTATTTTCCACTGTTCTGCATACCACTGTAGCATATTCACTGACACAAACAAGAACAACATATGCATAAGCTTATGCAGAATACAGCAGAGAAGTGGAAAATGCAGCACAAGCAGATTTCCACTGAGAAGACGGAAAATATCACAAAGCAGGTCAGGTTCAACTTTAAGACTATGACTCTTTTTTTTGGTCTGACCTTCTGCTGTGGCAGGTGATGCCCGAGCTGCTTTTCTCCAACCTTCCCTCCATCCTCGCTGCACACCAGCTGTTCTGGCAGGAGGTGATTTTTCCTATGCTAGATGAGGTGCGGCGGACACGCATGCCCTTTGACCCCATGAGGTTAGAGGCCGGCTGCAAGGAGGTATGAATTCACTGTCTGCAACATGCAGGACAAACACATTCAGAGGTGCCTTACAGTGGTGGAATGAATGTAAAGTACATTTACTCATTTTTCTTACTCTGCAAAGCTACCTTTGGTCCCTTGAAAGGCGCTATATAAATTAAAAGTTATTATTATTATTGTCATTATTAAGGGCATTTACTCAAAAAACTTCTTTAATGCTACCTTCTTTATAATATATCCCACTTAATTTCAGAAAAACGTACAGTACTTTATCTCAAATATATTTACTCAGCCGCTGAATTTACCGGATATATTGCACATCAAAATTTCCAAAAACCTGTACATGCTTTTGAATTATAATGAATTATGATAGAGTGAATAAAACTTCCCAGCAGCTTATAAAATAGTTACAAATACATAATAATAATAATAATAATAATAATAATAATAATAATAATAATAATATTAATAATA